>JARK01001528.1:110314-123040 GCA_000688135.1 Ancylostoma ceylanicum
CTAACACGGTCCTTTAACATCGGTCTATTTCTAGGGCTTCCTTGTAGTCAAGTGACTGTTTTCGTTTTCATTACTCGTTTTCGTGTTTAGCTTTGCTTTGCTCATACTTATTCGCCCATAACTAGTGTGATTTATGACCGTGTTCGTAGTTTCTTTCTTTTGTTGTATCTATAGTGTGCGTCGGACACCGGCCCGATCCGACAATAAACAATGCATATCGATGCTCGTCGGGATCCGATGCGTTGGATTCCGACGAGGATCGGTGCGTACTTTCGCTCTTCGATCGGATCGGACTGCGACGACTATAACTACAGCTTCAGTCGGCGTTGGCATGATTTCGGAGTTTTTGAGGACGAAATCTTGTTCGTAGACATATCGTGGCAACTTCCATCGCGATCAGATTTAAGGGGGGCTTCGTAAAATTCTAGATTTTCAAAGGGAGCTTCGTTTTCGCTCCGACCCCACGACAAGCTCGTGCTGGGGCCTGGTTCCGCCGCGATGGTGCAGTTGCGTAACCAGTCTATCCTTTTGAGAAGGACTGTACCTTGATGGTGAAACTAGCCTTCCATACCCACCATTTCTGCGTGTATTTATGTGAAGGTTTTTTCCAAATATTGATCTGTTAACACATTTTCTCACCTAAATTGATTCGAATCGTCCATTAATTCACTGTCAGATATGTTTTGCCACGTACGAAATTTTTCAGAAATAATTTCTCATTGAAAAATTGATGGAAGAGGGATGTGAAGTAGCCTTGAAACTAGCAATATTAACAACGCAATCAGTGAAGGTGTCTTCATATACTCCATACTATCCCGCTAGACTAATTTCTTGTAGTCCGGAGATGTGAGCTTTCATGAGCAGCTACTTTTTGGACGATCCCATGTCACAAGACTGATGAAAAGCTGCAGTTCGAGTTGCCCCATACTATGTATGTAGGATTGTCACAGCTATCATCTACCCAAGCCGGATACAGAACTGGGGGTGGAGCGGTTAGAGAAAAAAACCGTTGAGGCCGTCGGTAGATCAAGAGGCGGCATAGTGAACTTGCCAGCACACACCAATTTGATAAGCATTTTTCGCTGCATTTGGGCCCTTTTTTTACAATCCTTTCTACCACTTTACTACCTTTACTAACACAATTTTTCTATTCATTGAGTTTCTGCATTAGTTTTGTTCCAAATAGCCAAGTCGAGCCGCGCCGTAGCCGCGTTGTCTCAAGATTTTCCGCCGGTCTCATCGGACCCGTCGTTTCGGAAGGACTGTACATGCCCTCGCCAACTTCGTTAAGAAAGAACAATACGCGCGCGAAGTTGCGTCCTTTTCGTTGCATTCCTAGAAATTTGTGGAAGTGCAATGTATCAAATATCCACATAGCTTTTGGGAATTGTAACTAGCCAATTGACCTACTTGAAAGCAATCTGACGATGAATTCTGTACCAAGCTGTGAAATTTCAACACTTAACACTTTTCATTTTAGGAGATTTCGCCACGAACGGGCGCGGCGCCACCCGCGACGAGCCACGCGATAAGTGTCTTTCAGAGTTTTGCCGCGCCACGCCGCGTTATGCGATGAAGGACGCGGCGCGGCAATGCTGAGCGAGCTCGCGCGGCGAACGAATTTTCTCTCGTGCGAGCATTCGGCGGCATTCTGCGAGCTCGCTTTGCAAGTCGCGGAGTAGAATGGTTGGCAGCATTCTCTGCCACGTGGCATACTCAACACGATTTCCAGAGCAAGAAGTTACCCATGCGCGAGTCATTTCTCGCGCCGAGCCGCGCCGTTCATCACAAAATGTATGAAAGCCGCTATATGGGACAAAAGAGTGTATAGCGATGGAACGAAAGGAACATAACTTCGCGCGCCGCATGTCCTTTTTTAACGAAGTTAGCGGGTGTATTGTACCTTATCGGGGCTTCCTTCTCAAGAAAAGAATTTCTCATGTATGATGACGTAAACTAGGGGTTGTCGAATTCTTTGAATCCCGAACGCCATGTTTTGAGAGAATGAAATAGGTGACCCACATGAAAAGTGGTCCATGGTCCCTGCTAACCGTGGTGGTTCTACAGTGGTTCGGATAGTAATTGGGTTGTTCTAATGGTAGCAGTTAAAGTTATGATAGGAACAAAAAATATTAAAGCTCCGGAAAGGATATCCCAGTTAACCTGAGATGTAGAGAAGGAGTTCCATCGAAGTGTAAACTTTAGTTTCTGCTGAACTAGTTTGTCATGTTTATGCTCTGCTTTGCCAGGGGAGTCAGAGGGTTGTGCATAGTAAGGCAGGACATTCACAAAACAGCAGCATCCATGTCCTGCTGTATAGCCTCACATATTTACGCGTTCCTCCTCCTTCTAGTTTTTGTGAAGATTCCATCCCAAATGACAGTTGTGCTCATAACGCAGTGCGATGACGCGGTTACTTACCTGTTTTTTCCGCCGTTATGGCATTAAAAGACAAATCTGAATTTTGGATTTTTCTAGATTCGGATGCATTGCAGGCGGTTGAAAGGTTGTCACTGTACATTCGGATGTGAACAAGAGCCTCATGCTACTCGAGTTGGGTATGATTTCTTAAGACGTCTTATCGTCACTATTATTTTTTCATGAACCATTACCAGAACAGTTTCTAGAATAGGGTAACGCTACAGGAAAGAGAAGTAGGGCTGTAGGACTTGCTTCTTCTCAAATATTCATGTTCGTTTTTGGAATTTCAATTGTGTTAACAAAATCATTCGGTTACTATTTGGCCCCAAAACATTGCTGCTATTCGTTCGTATTTGATGGAAGCGACTGAGCCATCGTGAATAAATCGAAGAAAATGATAACGATAAACGGTGAGAACAGAAACTTATAAATCCTTACCATTGATGTAATTCCACTTACTTGATCATCATAGTTAGTAAAACGTTGAGTGTTTTTTTTCCGAAAATTTCACCGCTAAATGAGCTTGCGAATCTCACGAAGAAACGCAATTGGATTTTTTCATCGCATATGGTATCAACGTGACTACTTTTTACTTATCAGTATCATCTTGATCTTTCTGTATTACATGTTATCCACGGCATCCCATTTTTTTGGCGTTCACCGGATAAATGAATAAATAAGTGGCAGAATAGGGAGTAGATTGCACCACGGCTTCGACTTACTAGCTCTCAAATGTTCTGATACCTTTTCGTTTGGTTTCCTGAGTACATCGATTATTCACGTGACAAAATTTCAGAATTGTTCGAGTATTCACTCAATTATTAGGGTGTTAAATTGGAAATGGGCGTTGAAGTTTCGGCGTCTTTATGAACGTGTTGTAAAACATTTTTTGTCAAACTTTTAACACTACCTGAAAAAGCTATTCGTGGAGTATTTGACCACATGCGGGTTACCAAGCATTTCCTCATTCTTTTTTTTTAAAGGAATTTGTTTGTAAGGAGACGGGCCGAAATTTTAGAATTTCGGTTCCCGGTTTTGTAATGTTGAGGACCGTAAAACTGCAGCGGAGCATCACCACAGATAGTATAAAGAATTAAGAGAACTTTTAGTGTATTAATTGGCAAAATCCATGCGACAATGGATTACTCGAAAAAGGTCCTCAACTTGGGTGACTGCACCGAAATCATGACTGCAAACCGCTTCATCGACTGCCTTGTTCTTCACATCCGGAATCAGGGGCCATACTTGGGACCGCCTAATAGCCCAGACTTTGCGCTATCAGGCGAGCACTTGGTTGCCTCGTTTAGGCCCTAAATGGAAGAGAAAAATTCCAGAATTGCGACGAAACCAAAATTTGGGTGAGCCGCTATTTCAGATCACGGAGCTGCGAAATCCCACAGGAGACCGCTGACTCTCTCCGTGGGAGATGTCGGCTGTTAAACAATACTACTTCTGCACTGCACTTCTTCTGGGGTGTTGCAGCTTTATTTTTGAAAAATAATTTGTTCCATGTAAATACGCGCATTTTTAATTTGACACCCTAATAGCAACGTATGCTAGTGTATTGTTTTAGCTCAGAATAAAAAATAAATATTCTTAATGCTAGTGCGCATTGTTGTTATTTTTGGTTATCGCTTCTACATGGATAGGGTAAGTCCTGAACAACCGCGATATGTAAATCCTTAACGGGTTATGTCACCACAATTGGCCATAAATCTTCGAGTTTCCTCCTCACCCAAAATCCCTCCCTTTCCGCCTTGTGAAGTGGGTCACACGGCTGATTCTACAAAATGGGCGTGAGCATGGCGTTACAACTCATGGGGTACAACTCACATTACTTTTTAAACCTCAAAGGGGAGGAGGTAGGGTAAGATAGTGGCTTCTAGCAGCGTTACAACAGCAATAAATCCTGAGAAGAGATTTTCCTGTCGTGAAATGAAAGCACCAGGTGTTGTCAGTTCCCAACTAAATTGGAAGCTAACTTTCATGCGCAGGCAGCGTCAGTCCTTCACTGCTTTCACCTTTTCCTGCCTCGTTCCTCGTGGTTTCGACTGCGATCCATGCCCGTGAATGGCGCGTTCTTTCATCGAGGGCAATTGACAGACATCGTCGAGGGCATTTTTTTGACGTTTCGATTCAAGGATCATTGTCATACGCAATGGGGCGTGCTTTCACGACCATAAAATAATTACGGAATGTTTATCACTACCTGCACAGTCTCGAGAAATCTCTCAGGATTTCCACCGACGTATTGCTCCTGTTAACTTCACACGATTCTACGTTGCCGCCCTTTCTTGGCCATTATTGTGTGATTTCCGTCCAGCGACCCGACCGTTATGGCCGGCACGTGCTTTCACGTCGAACAATGGGATGTTTACTAATGATAATGGAATACCCCAGCGAAAGGAGGTACAGGCGTTATATGAGGACTCGGTGGGTCATTCGCCGCAATTGAACAAACAGCTCCGCTATATGATCCTGTGTGATGAGGACAAAACCAGCCCTCCTCGAAGTGTTAGTGTTTATTGTTCCAATTCGTTTTTGATATAAGACATTGTTTCACCCTATCGTTCCCGCATCACTCAGAAATCTCGGTGGATGAGTGAGAATCCGAGCATGGGGAAACCATAACGCTAACAGTGACTGCCGAGCTCTGCGCATATCTCCCAGGAAAGTTTTCAAAGACGAGAAGAATACGATGATATTTATGCATAGTATTAGCATGACGGAGTTACGTCTCGCACAGCTTGGAAATCTCCACAGATTTCAGTGTAAACGCTTCTAGTGCAGCAAATTTTCGGATGCACCGATACCGAGTTGTTTTGCATGATATCAGTCCCTGCTGCTTTTCGTCCGAAATCATCTGAGATCATGACTTTGCAGCTACAATAGGCGTCAATGGCAGTGACCCATCCAGGGCCACGAAAAGAATAGGCCGCGCCGCTCACGTTGAATCGTCGCTGCAGTGACGATTCTGGGTTTTCTCGGTATTTGTTCATCACATTTGGTGTTACCTAATAAGAAAACTTACTAACTGTCAAGTACACCCCATAGTTCGTTGCCCTGGAGAAGATTCCTGCTCGAGCGGCGCGGTCGCGCCGCGTGCTTTTCGAGGCCGCAGAGGGGTTACCGCCATCGAGGCCCACTGTATGTAGATGGCTTCAAATATTTCAAGGGATGCAATATATCACAAATTCACTGCTGCTCTGTCAGAATGACCCTTTATGTAGAGTAGAATACTGAAAAATCGCATTCAATTGTGCATGGACAACAATAGCTGCCTGAGGTTTGTGAATGTTGGTTTCAAAGTCAAAAAAAGTGTATTCTCGATGAGTTGTACCTGGTACATTGTAAGATTCAATTTGGTAAGTCCTCAGTCGCTCACTTCTTTTTTTTTCGTTGTTGAAATTCCACTCCTAGCATCTTCCATCCCCGTCAGAACTTATATAAACGTACTCAAGAAAAAAAAAACTGGCTGGAATACAGCCATTCTTTCCACTTCGTAGTACAAGTACTACAACTGACAGTTTGCGGATGTGTCTGCGTTCAATTTTATCCTCGTTCCTGGCAGTGCATCCGCGGAGACTGTTGGAGAAGAGGTGGATGTTGAGTGGCGAAGATCGTCATCGTTTTCGTGCGTTGCTTCCTCCGAAAACACATCTGCAGAAGCAAATTGTGATGTGGTGTAACACGTGTTTGCACTTGCGAAATGCCTATCAAACGGGTGGCGATCAGATAAATAAAGTGGTCGTCGATTTTTGGCGATAGGTCTTTTTGCTGCACTTCTTCACTGGTGCCTCTTGCCTTGTGAGCCTCAGAAGAATTTCATTCCAAGGTGCACCTCGGCTACTAAAATCCTAGAAAAATGGAGCAGAGTGAGAATGAAATCACCATGCAGCCTGTATCATCTGAGTTGTTCCATCACTGTAGTTTCGCGATCCAAAACATGGGGTGCTCGTCTCTTAAGTTTTGGCTTGTGGAAATTTTCTTTTAAAAACTCGGGATGAAGTCAAGGAATAATATACAGTCCTCGTCGAGAAGATAGACGGATTGCGCGTGCGGTTTCATAGTGTTGCAGCTGCAGAATCGCGGCGGGACCTACTGGACTCTCTCACGTGGAGGATGCTCTCTCCGCGTCCCTCGCCCAGATCCCGCAGCGGTTCTGCAGCCACAGAATCCGTCTATCTTTTTGACAAGGACTGTACATAGTACCAGTAGTCTGGTAGCATAGGATGTGCGTCTAGGTGACTTTACCTGCAATCACGACCCAGCACGGTGTCGACCGGCTAATCGCCGGTTTGCTCTTATCTTTGCGCGCTCCTCTCTATGTTTTGATGTGAATATGGTATGACTTTTTCCATTTTGATAGTTCCCTACTGTCGCTTGGAGAGATCTTAGGCTGCCCGCGGAGTTTGAAGCGGGCGGCGCGGTTGTCAGTTGCAAGAAATTAACACAGGGAGTGCGTGCGTGACTTTGTCTGCAATTACGACCACATCATGGCGTCCATTTGGTGATCATTGGTTCGATCGATGGGGGACGCAGCAAAACATGAGTGGTATAAAGCAGAGTTCAAAGCGTGCGGCGCAGGCGAGGCGGGCGAGCGTCTCTGGAACGCCCAGGCGCCCCGCTGGAGCGTCTCTCAGACGCCTTCCACAAAATAGCTCAAAATGAAATGATGCATATCCACCACTGAATGATTGAATAGTCGAAAGATACTGAGGCTATCATCGGTCGTATCAAGTGAGTATCTAATCAACATGTGGTAAATGATTCATTCATTTCATCATTTTTGGGCTATTCTGTGCAAGGCGTCTGAGAGACGCTCTAGCGGGGCGGCTGGGCGTTCCAGAGACGCCCGCCCGCCTCCCCTGCGCCGCACGCTTTGAACTCTGCGAGCAGCCTTATACGACTCATGTTTTGCTGCGTCCCCCATCGATCGAACGAATGATCACCGAATGGACGCCATGATGTGGTCGTAATTGCAGACAAAGTCACTCACGCACTCCCTGAGTTAATTTCTTGTTTTCACTAAAGGTGAACAGTTTTTTCTTTTTCAATGTACGGTCCGAAAACATAGTAATTAAAATGTTGTTCCTGACTTTCACTAGCTAATAGCTCGTTAGCGCGGCTCGTTGTGAAGAAGATTTTTCAAATAATGATTTTGCTTGGGTCTATGGTAGAAATCGAGTCTCTTGTCCTTCCCCCGAAAAAGTAGTCAGTGATGGTCTGTCGAATCTTCTATCATATTTGCCCAATTCTAGCCTATCTATTTTTGTACCATTACCCAACATTACAGGTTGCACACGGCAGTTCAGGGCCTGTATGCATGGGTAATCTAATAATCATATAAATAAACAGTAAAAGTAGAGCCAATAAAAAAAAGAGAAAAGAAGTATAATGATGCTTCGATTGCAGTGCGATTACCCATGCTTAGCAGCTGAGTGTAAACAACGTCACATAAAGGTGAGCCTGTTGGTGGATGTCAAGTAAAGGGTGAGTTCGGGCACACTAAAGTTTGCCATGGGTAGCAAAATTCATAAGTGGCAAGATAAAACTGATCGTTACGGTTTCACAAACAAACAAAAAAAATGGAAAATAACTAGTTAAACTGTTATGCTCACGTTTCATGACATTTAGAGGAAGTCCTCCCAGTAAGAAACTCCACCCATAATTTAGTTAGACCTCACACAAACATAGTGATGGAACTTGCCAGGTGATCTGCAATCTTTTATTCCACGTTGACATCTTTGGAACTTGAGGTAATACACAGGACATAGTCGCATTACTACGGGGAGGTGGAACATTCTCGAACTACGATCCGATGTTGTCTAATGCGTCGGTTCAAAAGAATTTTCAAAGGAAAATACTATGAATAGCTGAGAAGTCGACGGATCGGCTGGACACGTTGGTCACATTTTGCCAAAAAGGATGTCTTGCTGGAGGATGAAATCTCTTTTTTATTAAAATTATGTGTGTAATGCAGTGCCGCCGCAAGAGTTGCTGGCCAGAGGGAGGGGGCGGGGGCATGAGAAAAACATGACAACTCTGCCACTCCATCCGTGGACCCGAAATAAAAAAAAATTAATCACAATGCTAAATAATCAGTCATAGTCAAAAGCTGCACCATAAGCAGCACCATTCCGCTGATGATGATTGTATAAAGGATCTGAGTTGTTCCAAAAATTTTTACTGTAGTAGAAATTAGCTCGTCATTTTGAAGGTTGCAACTTACGATCACATTACGGACTTAGGCACTATGAAATCTTTGTTGGAAAGCGCACATCTCGAGGATCTAATGTAGACGAGTTCCTTTAGTTTTGAAAATGGATTTCTCAGGTTAGAAACTCAAGTAAAATCTGAATTTCCAGAAATATGCACTGTTTCAGAAAAAAAAATGAAAAATTTATTCTGAGAATCTGTATCGGACCACGGACATGGTGTAATTCTAGTTTTTAGTGGAGAATGTTCCACTGTGCGTAGGTTCTTCAGACAAGGAAAAGATACTCGGTCAGCGTGGCCATTCATAGAGTGGTGTATAATGCCTTATGCAACTTTCGGCGATGATTTCGAATCCATTTTCAAAACTGGCCAAACTGCTCTCCATGATGAATTATGCCCATTTTTGCTACACATCTGCGAGCCCTGAGATTAGTGTACAAGAGGCCTTTTACCGCGAAAATGAATCTGGAGTATGTCAAAATGACACCATTAAATGGAAAGAAATCACTTTACAACCGCGATGTTCACAATACCAAAAAGAGCATAACTCATCATAGGAAGCAGTTTGGTGGATATTGAAAACAGATTCGAAATCAGCATCGAACAGACTGACCAAGTGTCTAGCCCCTGTGAGATTTCAGCAACTGTTCTACAGTACAATTGATAGAAAGCCAATGTGTATGGACAATACTGTGACTTCATCCCGTTTCAACTGAAGTTGATTTGTCCGCGACTGCCTCTCCAAAATTGCACGATCCTGGTTCATTACTCCGACTCCAGTTCAAAATCAGCTTTATTCCACGAGCTCCTTTGATTCAAGAAATGGAAGGTGCACACATGCGGATTCATTGGAGAATATAGTACACATCAAGCATGACACGTTTCTTTGTTTTTCTTTTCAAAAATTTTCCTGGAGGGCTCATTATTTACCATGAGACACACCGTTCTGAATACCGCAGTCGGAATTCGAACTCGCCTCGATCTATTCTAAGAATGGACCCAACAGATCCGCAATGATCATCAGCGGATGCGGAACTGTGGGTTACTGTGCAACAAACAAGAAAGCATGCTAAATCTGCTTGAAATGGTGGACTAAGGCAAATAAGGTGATCACAAACTTTTCTCGAATGTCAGAGGCGGGGTTTCTTCTAAGAAACAGTTGTTGAGATCTCCATATAAGCAGAATTCATGTGAGCGCTGAAAAGCAATGATATACGCAAAAGCTATAGAAGCGTTAGCAACACCGTTTTTGAGACGTTTTTTTTTTCGGGATCATCAAACTCGTGCATATGACATACCAGGGAGCAGGTTGTTGCGGTATCTTTGCAAAGATTTACGTGGCCCGTTGCGATTAGGAGAAAGTGTGGAATCTGCTACTTACTCAAACGCAGATTTGTAGCGAGACTGGCATCGAATATCGAGTGGTCACCGGGGAGCAACATTATTCACAAACTCTTGCTAGAGACAAAATCCGCTCTTGTGCGAGTAATCGCTTATCAACTCATATTTGTCTCTTCATATTCAAAGTAGTTGCAATGTTAGTCAAAATTAGAAAATTCATGCTTCGAACCGGAAGAAATTGGGCCAGGTTCTAAAAGTGGTTAGTCAACACTGTAAATTCTCAGGAGATTGCAAGGGTATAGTAGGGGCTGGATTTGCAGCAACGTTTCGGCAGTCAGGCGTGGTGCAAACCTCGTAAAACCTTAAGGGCAGTACCCGTGAAAACTTTCATTTCCGGGATTTTGACGTAAGTTTCGGTTTTCGGCTACGATGGGCACGGATACACTAGTGAACTCTGTCAGAATACACGGACAAGGGAATTTTGACTATTCCTAAATCATTGCTCTAGACCATTTCGTATGACCAGTAGTCATAAGTATTTGACGGTCTGCTAGAGCGAAAAAAAAAACAACTAAAAAATAGGAGAATGAATACCACATAGACTTGTCGAAAAATAACACCCTAGAGTAAAGGGCAGAAAAGAAATAACGTGAAAAAAGAGTAGGAAAACGATTAGTATGATCGGTTGTTTGTGGTCACCTACCTGCTGAGATATCGACGCCAAACCCATGGTCGCAGAACATTTATATGCCCTATATGGTCGGCTAAACGATGCGCCAGCTTACGCAGGGTCGGTGACTTGCACAAGCACCCATGGTATATTAAACGACGATTATGAAGCCACATACGAGTATACGAGTATAGCTGCATACGAGTTCTGCAATCATCAAAATCTCGGAGCCCGTCAGAATGTCAAACACAAAGATTTTCGTGTGAATTATTTCCGAACACGTACAGTAGCGAGCAAAAAGATTGCAACTTTTGGTTTCTCGTCTACAATTTCTTTCAAAGTAGAGCATGGAGGTTCTGATTTCTATGGAAGTTCTATAGACTCATGAGAGATGGAAATGTATTGGAACCGCGTCGTCCCATCGACTTCATCTTTTTTAAGAAATTTTTTTCTCGCAAAGGTCGAAATCTGTAATTGGTCATCATCCGTATTGTCTCACAAAATGACGTCTATCGTTGAGATCTGATTAGATATCGGTTCCCTGTAGTAGAATCAACCCTCACATGTTTGAAAATGTGCATGAGCTTACCACTGGTTGACATCTGTGAAGACTATGTGAGGTCAGTTCAGCAGTGATCCCCTATGGAAGTTTCTGTCACCCTGACTCCCTCGATCGGCTCTGTTTAAATGGAAGACATGCTGCTGACGGTTCTATTAGCTTAGTTACACATGTTTGCTCTGAATACAGGTTACTGCTTTCTCGAAATTCTGAAATACTCTGGCTGGTTGCAAAGCAGCCAACTGTGCACATCGCGGAAAATAAGATTTAGAAAATTTTTGTCGTGGTAAGGAAGATACCTCAACGATCCTATAAGTGGTGAAGATGCTCCAGGAGTCCTAGAATATTGCCGCATATATTACAATTCATGCCGCCCTGGATTTGATCAGGTAGAGCTCACTAGGGTTCAATGAACTTGACGAGACGCCACCGAAGTGAGGCACTATTATCTGGGACTATAAAAACTGGCTAATTCACTTTGAATTGGATGAAGCGAATCGAATGAGACATTCCTAAGGCAAAAGACTCTCGGTGAAGTGTGAAAACTTGTGTCTGGAGCAAGATGGCACACATGCTTGTGCGGGTGACAAGCACTGCTAACTTCGAGTAGTCCTGTTTCGGTAAATGCAGGGCGGCATGAACTGTCATAAACATTCAGTATTCTAGAAATCTTGGAGCATCTTTACCACTGATAGGATCATTGAGGTTTTTTCGTTAACATGACAGAAAAATTTCCAAAAGTTATTTTCCGTGATGTGCGCAATTGGCTACATTGCAACCAGCCGGAATATTTCAGAACTTCGAGGAAGCAGTAACCTGTATTCAGAGCAAACATGTGTAACTAAGCTAATAGAACCGTCAGCAGCATGTCTTCCATTTAAACAGAGCCGATCGAGGGAGTCAGGGTGACAGAAACTTCCATAGGGGATCACTGCTGAACTGACCTCACATAGTCTTCACAGATGTCAACCAGTGGTAAGCTCATGCACATTTTCAAACATGTGAGGGTTGATTCTACTACAGGGAACCGATATCTAATCAGATCTCAACGATAGACGTCATTTTGTGAGACAATACGGATGATGACCAATTACAGATTTCGACCTTTGCGAGAAAAAAGTTTCTTAAAAAAGAGGAAGTCGATGGGACGACGCGGTTCCAACACATTTCCATCTCTCATGAGTCTATAGAACTTCCATAGAAATTTGAACCTCCATGCTCTACTTTGAAAGAAATTGTAGACGAGAAACCAAAAGTTGCAATCTTTTTGCTCGCTACTGTATATGGATGCTGCTGGATTATGTATGCGTGTAACTTCACGAATTCTTCTGTGCTTTGATCCAAACATTGAATTTTTGTGCGATGATCATGATTGTACCCATTCCATAAACGTTCTGTATCAACCCTAGTTTACCATGCAAGTATTGGTTATCCCATATGAGCATGCAAATCTTTTGCGTGGATAGGACCCCTACGCGCCCTACTCTCACGACGTTGTCCCCCCCCCCCCCCCCCC
>JARK01001528.1:123090-150592 GCA_000688135.1 Ancylostoma ceylanicum
CCCCTCCCCACCCGATTTTCATTTGATTCGCGGGACTTTTTTTGGCCTAAAAGTCACTTTGGTGATAGTTTCAAACTGGAGGTTGCAGAGTTTTTCCACTACAGTGCGTTTCATAATTATAAGATCACCCCCTAGTTCTGAGTTTTCAGAAGAAGCAGCAATCAGGGGAATTTCCTGCTATTTTTGATAGATTCCCCACTTTGAAAAAACATTGTAGCCAAAATTTCGTTTCAATACCTTTTACCCTAATGTTTTTACAAATATTTCTTACTTTTCACACCGTTTCATAATTATAAGATCACTTCATGAAATTGAACAATTTTTGGAAGAAAAAATGGAAATACTGGGAAAGTAATATTACACAGTCTCTCCACGTTTGTTAGCGATCTCGAAATGTCATCGAGGCATACTGGGAATAAAATTTCTTTACGTTATTGGGTCAGTACCGTTTCAAGCTTGCAGGAGTGCTCGCTTCAAGTAATCGACTGATCTGAACAGAGGTTATTCGCGTCAATACACCTGGAAAAGTGTTTTAGATGTTGCAAGTTAGGTTTAGGTCAGAAATACATGCTGGACAAGGAAGGACTTCGCTGTTACGCGACCTAAACTGCTCCATCTTTCAGTGGGTAAAGTGGGTCGCACCGACCTCCTGCTACAGAATGTTGCTTTGTCGATGCCCTTCATTCAGGAATGGCCGCAGACGTGCTTCTGGCATCGTCTGGAGTTATGTTGAGTCCATTCCGCATGCAACAAATGCCTGTTCCTGCCTGCAGGTGTGGCAGAATGCCTTTAGCGACCATGACATCTCACCGCCATAACTGCTTGAGATGAAGTTGACAAGATCCTTACATAGATCTTGCCAGGGGCACTCATACCTTGCATAACCATCAAAACTGGATGTGTATTCAACCGAAAACACCGTCTCAATAAGTACTTCGTGACACAGTCGGTCAAAATGCAACATCGTCAACTTTGATCAAAATTCCGCTAGGTTCGTCACTGTGAAATTCAATCGCGACACCATAAGGGGGCAGATATGCTTCGGGGGACTCTTCATTGCTTCTCTGGCAATGTTTCAACGGCTCCCCATGCCTCTCCAGACAGCTGACTTGGCATTGTGGATCTCCAAATGTGACAGAATCCATTTTCTAGACGAGGTACTGCACGAAGCAGGTCTGAGAACTCGGCGTTCCTCACGAGCAGAGGCCGTGCAAGGGCGTGCAAAGCTCGCAACAGATTCGGAGGCACCGGAGAGTGACATACAGCCTTGTCCACACACAAAACAAGCCTTAGATCTGCGTAGCAATGGATGGGATGCTGAGGGTATCATTTTAGAGAGCTTTGATCTGGCCTTCTTCGTGAGAAGAAGACAGACGACCAAGGAGCGTTGCTAAACCTGCATCTTTGCTGCGTACTCACCTTCTCGGCCACGTAGGTGTACATAATCAGTCTTCATTTTGGGCGAACTGTTTAATTTCTTGAAGTGATCTTATAATTATGAAACGCTATTAAAGACAAAAAATATTCATAGAAGCACCAAGGTAACAGGTACGAAAACGAAATTCTGGCTACCAAAGTTTTCCCAGGTGGGGAATTCACCAAATATAGCAGGAAATTCCCCCGATTGCTGCTTCCCTGGAAAACCCAAAATTCGAGGGTGATCTTATAATTATGAAACGCACTGTATTAATCCGGCAGTTCGGGAGAAAATACTCACAAGTGAGGTGTAGCATTGGACCAAATTTTGCTTGAGCTGTACTGGATATTGTTTAAAAATCCGAGCTATCATCTATGTTAATGTTACCGTCGTGCTCAAATGCCCCAACTAGGACGATCTGATGTCATGCTAGCCCTCGAGGACTCGACTTTGAAGAGTGAGCCTCCGTGAAAAGTTACTGGCAGTAACCAGTAACTTTCACAGAAGCGCCAGCAGTACTACCCTTGTATTCCCGAAGGTGAGACATAAGTAGAAGTACGACCGCTTCAGCACTGACAGCTGCGATGCTGCGCAAAGCAACACGTGTTGAAGCACTAGGATTGTTCAGGCTGTTTTGACAAGCGATGACAGCGCTGTGTGCTGAGGACTACTCAGTCCAGGATGTGCACATATATAAGTGATACATGAACTGCAGGAAAAAAGAAGAAATTTTCCGTTTGCGCAACTTGTTGGTCCTAGCCTGCTATTCCGAAATGCTGACACTGCAACTTTATTATTTGGAGACTTCAAAAGCTAGAAGGAACCACCACAAAAGTCATATTACTAGGGCATGACATCACCATACATAAATCCAGTGACATTGAATCTCTCTACTGTACCTGCACCTTCGCTTTTGCTTCTTCGAATTAGGACCCTCAGCTCACATTGAGGGTCGATAGCGGTGCGTTTTTTGCGGACGCGAACAGGACGCGGCGCGAACGCGGTGCGCTGAAATCGTCACCGTAGCGGCAAGTGAAAATTTTCTTAATAGCGTTCCGTCAAGTTTGGTGTTTAACCATCGAGGAACCCGTATAGTTTCTTGTCGCAGGGGTGACTCCACCGGGAGCGGCGGCGCGGTCGTGCAGCGTGTTTCCAGTGTCCGCGGAAAACGCGCCGCCACAAACGCAGATGTTGTCATGATTTCCTATCTTCTCAGTTGAATTCTTCAGTTACATTCCATACCATTTACAAATTTCTTATTCACCTCTACTGTTACCTGCCGTTGTTTCGTATCCAAAGATTTTTTTTTCAATAAAAATTTCAGGCAATGGGCGCTCATGTTTCCACTCACTTGAAATATTTTTGAGCACCGCCTTTGCAGAATAGATCTTCCTTTTTTAACCGTTTCCACCCTTGTACAACAGCCCAAAAGTGCGAACATTCATGGATGCTTCCTTCGGTGATAGAATTCCACCGCCTTCCATAGAACCAGAAGATGCCACCATTCTCAACCACATCCTAGCAAGATTATTTCATTACATCTTCAAGGTTTCAGTGGCAAAACATCTGATCAGATTGAAATTCTTTTCTAGTAGTGTAGTGCCTGTTCTAAATCCAATTTCAGGCAAAAATAGAAGCTATCAGCGTCTTCATCCCGTTCGAAGATTTGAAGAACGCCCTTTGCTGTATTTTCTCTTGTTTGATATGCGTTAGTTGTTTTAAATGTCTCTGTTTGATAAATGTCTTTGTTCGATTTTGTTGCCTGGTTTTGTGAAGCTCACAGGCGCTTTTCCGGATGAAGGATTTTCTCTTTCATCTTTCACAAGCAAGACGTAGAAAATTTATCTGCGCCCTCTGTATCTGTAAATTTATCTTTTCTCAGACAATCGCCGAAGCCTCATGTCACTGAGGTTCGGATTGCTAAAATGGGCGGGGTTGGGGTGTCATCCCAACTGCTATTCGGTCGCAGTTGGATTGCTGTTAGGTCCCCATAGAGAAGGTGAATATCAATCCTATAGTGACCGGATAGCAGTCGAACAACAATTTTAATGAGAATCCAACCCCGCCCATTTTCTCAGACATTCGCGCATCTCTATCCTCGTCAAACAGGAGCTCTACAGCCATTACAATTGGAGTAGACCTGCAAATTTAGCAGCACTTTGGAAGCAGTGCTGACAAAGTATGCTGGAAGTTCTCCTGTTTGGGCAGCACAGTTCCCTCAACTGTGCTGCGAAATAAGTATCACGGTTTGCTACTAACCGTGGCGGGACAAGATAAGGATAAATACTGAGTAAATATTTATTAATCGTGAAATTTGTCTCCACATAACATAACAAAACTCCAACTGAACTTTGGAAAATGTCTCTTAGTGTTCTACTGCATAGCTGAGCCCTGATTTGGCTGTTCTCCGGAGGGCCAAAATTTGCTGCCCATTGACGTAAGCCAAGCGCGCAAGCATTTCGCCCGGATGAGATATCCCGAAAATCAAAACGATGCTGCCAAAATGTACGTTCCCTTCACTAATTCAAATATGCTCACCTTTCAAGCAAATGAACATCAACATGAATTCGCTCAAGACGTGGTAGAACGGTGATGGCGTGCCGCACTCGATTTTCGAATTTTTGCACATCAATCAATTGCAGGACACATCCTATAGACCGCTTGTTGCGGCACTTTGGCAACTAAAATCAAGTGAGTTGGCAACTAGATGCCAGCGGCAGCACACCTGATATCCGCCTGAGGGGGACAATTTCAGGGTCGAACAAGTCCAACTCTCCGAGGATAGAGCTCCTCGAATGTCTGAGTTAGCAATTCGAGCCTCAATGACATGAGGCTTCATTACGGCGAATGTCTGAGTTGTACTCTGTTACCTGTTCCGCTGTCTGCCTACTTATACCTATATTACAAATGAGTCTACAGCTCCAAATTCAATGGTGCTGTCCAGCCTTCGTCGGGTAAGACGAGAAAATGTGTCCTCAAAATGGAGGAGACAGAAGTACTCTTTTTCTCACACGAGAAATCTAGAAGCTTTAAAAAGAATCTGGAGAAACCCCCTCGTGCCCGACAATGCTCGAGAAAGACGGATTTTCCTCCAAGCACATAGATTCATGAGCTTTCATAAAGTCTCCACCTGATGGCGGTCACTATTTTTGGGACAACAGCCTAACGCAAAGCAGATTACAGATGTCTTGTCACCGCTCGCTTAGTACGTACGTAATTGCACGGTTTCCGCGGCACAAGTTTTGCTGAAGTGTGAAAACGCTGGGGATGTCTGCTCAAGCGGCGCGCACCATCTGTGCGTGGCGCAATCTCATTACATTAGCACATATGGAAACATCTTCCGCATCACGCGTACATAGCGCTCTTAGGGCTGAAGTAGTCCAGTACGAGCCAGTAAGAGCATCGCCACTCCCGCTCCGGTTGTCCAGCTTGTCGAGCAGCAAATCTGTTGGACCCGTTTGTTCCGGAAATTACGGGAAATGCTCCGGGCACTAGCGAGGTACCACAAAGACTTTCGAGAGTTTGCTTGCGCTCCTGTTGAACACATTGCATATTCAGCATTACCTATACATGTCATACTTCTTGTCTCAATAGTTTCTGGAACGTTCTTTTCTTTGCGTGATTTCATAAGATGAAGAATCAGTGGAAGTGTGGGTATATGCAACTGATATGGTAGAAAAGGCGGCCACAGTACTTGCAAAGTAATGGTACCATATGGACTGAAATAAGGACTGTACTGTCAGAACAACATACGACGATATCTACATATATCTGCTGCCTAAAATTGGTGAGCCGTCCACAGGTTTTCAAGAGACCTATTCTTTCCGCTCTGATATGGCGCATCACAGGCATCTCCTGATTTGCGCTCCGGATTAGACAAAATGAGGCTGTTTTTGTGGTCGTAACCTTTCCATGCCTTGTATTTCCTCATTTCCTGAAAATCCTTTCAACGTCCGAAACAGCCGAGTGGATAGAACACCACTGGTTTTTTTAACGAGGCCTTTATGATAAAAGATCAGGCCACCTTGCCTGCAGAGTCCACTACTAACTTTTCTCCTCTGTAAAAACAAAGCAAAAAAAAAATAAAAAAAAACATGCGAAGGAATGAAGGATAAATTCCATGCAATTGCATGCTATTTTCCAAAGAAGCGAACATCAGAAGAACTGAACCAACAAAAGAAGTTGGAAATTTTGTTCTTGTAACATAACAGTGACAACAAACGGATTATCACCGGGACAAACTCGGCCTAAAAATGCAGCGTTCTGCGCTAGTTTTATCTCTTTCTGCTCGGCACTTGTCCTGAGATTATGAATTGCTCCAGACCCGCGTTTCATGAATGACCTTAACCTTGGATCGGACCAACCAACCCGAACGCTGGCAAACCCATTACCTCCTTGTGAGCAAGCCGCTTATGACCAAATGGAAATAATCGGCATAAGACGTGGTCGGGGTGACCATGTTAACCACAGCAGATCCTTGCAGCTGTAAGTTGCGTAGGATGAGGACGACATCCAGGACTGGGATTCATGATCGCAAGTCTGCTTAGTTGATATTTTGTGCCCATTTCATTCCCAGCCCAGAAAGCACATGACGCTCGTGCTGCTGACAGAGTTGGGGAGGGAAAAAAGAGTCTAACTGGGAGTTGTGATGCCGTTTATTGTATCCAGACGCTGATCGGTTTATAGGACCCGCCTTTGGCTCATCTCAGGACGACAGCGCAATTTCTTCTTCATTCGTCGTGTTTCAGCACAGTACGGCCCGACAAGTGCACATAATTTGCTAGAGGTGGAACTGATCAGCTAACAATGCGGGTTGACTGAAAGGTTATTGCTAGTCACACTTGGTAACCGCATCCAGGTTTCCAGAACCTTAATCCATGTGTGTTCGAGAGGTTTCAGAATAGCATACAAAGGAAGAGGCCAGCAACACCCCTCCAACCAGTTATATGTATGTTCCGCTCCTTATGACGATGAATAAGTTTCACAGTTCCATTGCAATACTCGAAATCTATCTTGAAAGGATCCCAAGAATTTTTCTCAGGGCAAGAAAAACCGGGAAAAATATGCGATTGTGAAGTCGTCGAACATTACTTCCCAAACATCCCGTACCTGTTTCCTGCTTACCACTGTACAATTGCGGTTTTTATGTCATTTTAGTACTCTCAGAGTAACCAAACAATGAAATCCTGCTCATCCTGAAACAAGATTTGGAATATTGCTGAAAAAAATTGCCTACAAATTTTTACCTAGACCTAATAGAGCACAGTGTTTGAAAAAAAGGCTAGTTTAAGCAAAAAGTATGAATTATGAAGGGCGCTTATTTCTTAATATTTTTTTCTATTTCTTAATACTTAATTCAGTCTTTCCGTCGCTTACGTACGTCCTCACTTAGACCTTACAGACTTGGATCGGGTTTGCTTGCGTGGAGGTGATTTTCTTCTGTTGTTCAGCGGGAAATTCTGAACAAAATGAGCTGGGATCTGCAAAAATGGAGACATTTACGTAGTTGTCTGGTTAAGCTTAGGCTCAGGATGACAATATAACTCAACCACTTCAGCGCCATTTCATCCTGGTCACTTTTAATTGTCAAATCGCACAAACTGCAAAATAAACTACTGCAACTATGACGAATGAGATTATTATGCTGTAAATCAAGACGTTTGCAAACAGCGTCCCAGAATTACGAGGATACCTCAACTTCATAACTCATAACTACAAAATTACTCGCGGGAAGTGACAACGTCGATGGAAGACTAGAAGAGACAGTTACGAAAAAGCAATTTTAATGGAATTCTGATAATACACTGATATTTGTTTGATCTACGCTAGGAACGTAGCCAAAATCCACAGTCGCCGCAATTGTCTCACTTCGTGGACGGGCTCACCTCTTCCCCTCCTAGGCGTGTGATGAAAAACTGTTGGTGCTGAGGGGACGGGCAAACCATTAAGCGCCTGGAAAACTCCTCAACATTTCACGAACTAGCAATTGCCAGCACGTTACTGCTTCAAAAGCATAAGTCTGCAGGCCAGGAGCAAAGGTTTCAACGTCACCCCTTTGATTCCAAGACCATGTTTGCAAACACAGTAATGTGTTTGGCTTTCCTACCGATGCATTGTTTGAGGGCCGAGATCGACACCCGCGCTGTGCAGCACCTTGCTACACGACACATTGGGGCAGACGAGACGCCCACGCGAGTCCTGTACCAAACTTCTACTAGAAGTATTTGCAGGGGTTGAGGGCTTGTGTGACACAACGCGCGCTCGAAACGTCGACGGAAAATTCGAACGAACAGAAAGAAAGCACCAGATGGTCCAAGACGGCCAACAAGAGCTTTTTATTCGAGTGCGCGAAAAAGGGCCCGGCTCTGTTTCTTCTTTCCTTCGCCTCCACGCGAGTGTGATTCTCAAGTCTGTCATCAGTTGTTATATCCTATACCGTGATGATGTGGGCTCTGAGCAGGCTCAAAGCGAGACAAAACTCCTCCAGAAATCAACTGATAGAACATAAATTATTCTTTATTCAGTGGACATGTATAATTACATGCGAAAGCCGGCCATATACAATCAAAGTATAAGTAGTTACAAAACCTTATTCAGTCTTCCCTTACAAAGAGTGTATTTCTCAGGAAACACATTGCTACGTAACAATTTGTTGAAATCGGAATAAGCTGTTAACGTGAAAAATTTCGATCTGATCCGAGTTTTACCTGTGGTAGTTGAAAACCTGAGCGAATTTCTTTAATAAACTCGCTGCTCACCAAGAGGCAGTTTTAAGATGGTTGAAATTCCACTTATCCTGTTGTCAAATGCAGTCTATAGACCAAAGTCTGATGTATTTAAAAGTGAAGTGTGAAAACAGCAAGGTGGTAAGGTACCTAATAAAAATAAATATGACCCCGCTATTGCAGTCTGACGTTTGTGTGTTCTTGAACTTGGCACACGTCTGCAACACGTAATTACCGTACGCACAGCGCTACGGTGATTACGGATTATGACCGCAAGTTGGCGGTCGCTCGCGCGGAAGCTAATTGGATATTCCGACTCAAGCGCAGCTAATCCCGAAAATCACTGTCAATGGGGGTAGTGGGCGGATGAATCTGCTCTTCGCGGTAATGTGTTACCTCCTTGATTTTGTTGGAGAATGGAATTAAAACCCTCCGGCTTCGGAATGCGTGGACGTTCCCGGAAAGAGTTCTAAGCGTCCCGGTAACCTAGCAGATTTATCTGGAGAAACTGATGTATCTTCATATCTTTGCTTTGTTATCGTTTGTTATTCTGATTGAGTCTCGAAGACGACTTGAAGAGGTAAACAAATTTTTAGCGGTAGAACTCGTTCACTTCGTAACCGAAGGGTAGATCGCAACCTTCCTGGGAACGTTCATGGATCCCACCGCAGCATGAAGCACACGCTCTTCCATTCCCTCGCCTTTGCTGGTTCAGAAATCGTCATCCCCTTCTGATATCCAGCTTGAACAGAACAACAGGCATACCGTCATACATTCCTACTTCCTCCTACCTCAGTTTCGTTTTCTGTCGAAAGTTCAGAAAGCAGACGCTGCATTAAGGTACACACGTTTGAAGAAACGCGAGCGAGTCGTCGTCTCGGTCGCCGCCTCATAAGCAGTCGGTAATTATTCCCTCGCTCAACGCCATCTGAACTTACGCTTCAAATGTAATTAGCCACCTCTCAAGAGTACGATGGCGACGCACTCGTTATTCGTCGAGGTTACAACGTTCTCGTTCCCTAATGCAACAACTGGTTCTCCACTTATCCCTCCAAACATCCAACATATTTTGGTGATTCTCCGAGGCACAGACACTGCAGCTGGCTCCCCGGAAACACGGACTTCTGTACAGAGACTCTGCTTCTACGGGACCCATAGGAAAGGCACACAGCTAGGGAAAGTAACTTTGGAATAATACCATAGAAGGCTGCGTGAAAGCAAGTACACTGGGGTGAAACCAGCACGGTGACAGCTCTAGCCGCTGTAGTTTCAGCAACAGGTACCGAAATGTATGGAAAACCGAATTGTAGCCCCTGCAGAGAAAAAAAAAACTCTTGCAGTGAGATTGTGCCAGTTATATGTGACCCATTCGAATAGCCACTAAATGAATAGATAGAATTTCGAGTCAATGCAAGTTTCCAATACTCAGACAACTCCGCGAGGTATAGATGTCTGTGACAGCTCATGATCGGAAAAGAATTAAAACTTGAGTGATTCAGTGAACTCTATGGCGAGTTTTCTATATCAAGTCAAACGTCTATTGTCTACTCAATTTACGGCTCTCCTATTTCTATGCGGGTGACTCAGAGTAGAAGTAACCTACAAAAAACACAGAGAGCATTCTGTTCAAGTGCTTATTTATATTATATTTCTGGTATATGCTCCGTATCAAGTTGACAGCCATTGAAAAAGAATTACTGCTAGGAAAGACAGTCAAATTAGCAACGATCAGCCGAAAACAACATGAAAAAACTTTGAAAACTCGAGAAGGAGATCTATGATTGTATGGAGAGAAGAACTCAGATGTTCAGGGCCCAGGATAGCTCCCCAGAAGCGCCTTGAACGCTCTTAAACCAGCGTGGGAATACAGTCTCTCCAGCACTCCCGCACGATGTGATACGGTTCACTTT
Source organism: Ancylostoma ceylanicum (assembly GCA_000688135.1). Lineage (NCBI taxonomy): Eukaryota > Metazoa > Nematoda > Chromadorea > Rhabditida > Ancylostomatidae > Ancylostoma > Ancylostoma ceylanicum. Next base: position 133,143 of record JARK01001528.1, read on the forward strand.
GGTCTCTTACTTGTAAAGAATGTCTCCACCCATGCAGCTCCATCTGCAGTGCTTCTCACCGATGCAGTTGAATGCGGAGGAGCGGGCCTCCATAAGCGCTTAACCGTCGTCGTGTCCCCGCAGTTGTGCTGCTGGGATTTCGGCAATAGCGCGCGAGTCCTTGGCGCGCGATTGTCTTTGGACTTTGCAACACGGGACGAGGTCACGAATACCGTAGTGGGAAATGAGGTGGTTGCATTCGCTGTGCTTGTTTTTGCTAGTTGACTTATGTTCGTGCGTGTGCAGTCCGTCTCTGTGTGTGTGTGTGTATGTGCTTGTTTACGGATGGGTGTCGAAGCGATGGTGTTAATGATGCTGGTGGCAGCACTAACCCGAACGACAAACGAACATATGTATGGATACACGGGCACGAGCTGCGGCTCAAACCAATAGTACACAAACAGAGACAAGTGCTGTGTGGATGTGGAGAGCGACAACTAGCACGTGCACACTGTCGAACAGACAATGAAACCCCCCATTGTTTGCTCATGTTATCGTGAACACAACTGTGTTGTTTATGAAGTGATTTAAGGGTATCAGCCAGTCACACCCAGGCTCCAACATGCCCAGATTTGATCCCTGTCACCCCTGACACTTTTTTTTGCTAGCAGACATTTTTAAGTAACTAATGCAAACTAACTCTAGTTAAATTAGCCCCATGATTACTAGAATTGTTTGTCTTTACCTAGGTTCCAATAGGTAGAGATGAACATTCACGCTATTTCCTCGCAGCTGGCAGATTTCAAAGGCCAAAGTTGGCCATGATGGGCCAGCTGGGAACCCGCCCGTTTTGAATTTATCCATGTGAGGGACAGCTTCACTTGCGTCGGACAACGGAAATCATAATGTCTACGACGGTGAGAATTCAGTCTATTCCAATCATTTCAGGAATGCTGATTCCTGGGAAACTCCATCATGGCATGTCAGCGAACTCGCAGCTGTCTCTGCTAAAATCGGATTCCACGAACAGGAGGAGCTTCTACCCAAATGGGGAAAGCAGAGACTATGCGTTGCCAATTCAACAGTGTTATATAGTATAAACGTTGGTATTGTTGACGCCGGCAGCATGCCGTTCCTAATTGTCGGTGTGTCTTGTGTAAACGAAAAAGAGGAAGCAGCTAGATGGGCGCGAGTAGTTGCGCAAGGACAGTTGCATGGATGACATGGTGCGCGCGCGGCGGCATCGTCTTGTTCCAGACGAGCGGCGACCGCATCCTGTCGCCGGCTTTTCCACGCCTCCGGAACGCGTACAAGTTGGCGGTGAGTGGGCTGGTGATGGCACCTTGTCCCTGTAATTGTCCACGAGAGCAGATGTCCATAATGAGCTCTTGACATAGTGCTGTTGCAGTTCTTTCTCTCCAGAGGTCGCGTAGTATCAGCGCTCCCTTTCAAGTCCCTTTCGTAGTGACATCGTTCAGCCCAGAAAAACAAAGCGAACGCCCGCTCACGGGAATTCCGGGCCGACGACGGAATTCCCTTGCAGTGAAGCACGATGTCTGTAGACACGTGCCAAGTAGGGACATTATTGATTGTTCGGGTTTGAATGGAGAAAGTGAGAAGAGCAAATACGGGAACATGGCAACCGGTTGTCTATGGTATAGGCCTCCAAACATTCAGGTCTTGCTTACTGAGGACTCTACCTGAAGTCTATTGCTTTTGTGCATTTTTCTCACGTTTTTCCCAACGCCTAATAGAGCAGCTGCTGCTTCTTCACAAAAACGGCATTTTGTAGCCGAGAGAATGCGGACAAAGGTAGAAGACAAAGATCGTAGTTCGAGGCGTATTCAGGAGGCCGTGGGACCCCGCTCCACGGACAGGATCCAGGTGAGTCTCGAGGTGGCTGGGCAGAAATACACACGTCTTCATTTCCGAGTAGTTTGCGCCTGACCTCATTACTATGCTCAATGCCGCATATGAGATCTCGCGAGCCCTTGACTGTGTGAGTCATAAAGCTTTCACCATTCCCACTCTGCAAACCGGATTATGTGTTACTTCTGCAGTTCTCAGCATCGCCATTCTCTTAGCTTAGCGTTTAATTCCTCGCAGTACATCGAAGGGTTCATCACTTTTGATCGTGCTGGCGACGATCGCTTTTTGCCCCCGTTTTGAGCCGCGGATGATTGCTCTGCATTGATATATCCTTGGTTAATTATGAGATAAATCAGAAGGCTGCATACTTCGTCAATGTGTCCTCTAGAAACCATGCCTCTTATAGGTGTTCTTCTGATGCGCTATGTGCTCTTGTTCGTTTTTTATGATGTCAAAATCACTGAATGTCACTTTGTCTTTGTTGATGGCATGTCGGGCCATCTAGTACTCATCGTACACTGTTAGGCGGGCTACAGTAAACGCTTTCCGATTAATAAAACTCGATCGTTTCGGATCTTGCAACCGCTTTGAATGAAAAGAATGGCTCAATATTTTGTGTTATAAGTTCGTGAGTTACAATAAATGAAGAAACTTTGTTTGAGAGTGTGTACCTTCTGAAATGTCTTATATGCCGTAGGTTGTTCCCCATTTCCTCAGCTCATTGAGAGCTCAACCTTTCCGAATTAATTTTAGATCTCCTGTTCACGGGTTCAAGTTCTGAGCTTCAGTTCTCTAATTTACCTGTACACCTGTGTGGTAATCTTTACGAAGTTCACCGCAATCCGCGTGCGCTCGTCTTGTCAGTTCAGACACAGTTCGGACTGGTTAAAAGGCTTTTCACTTCGCTGCCCCTTTGACACCCTGGTGGCGGATCGACGTGAACGAAGTCGTGTCGTAGGCAGTGCTTGTCCGGGAAGTGGGTACGTTCCCGTATGTACCGTCTATGCTAATGAGTCTTGTCCGTGTTTGAGTCTCGCGACATTCCGACGGATACGGTATCGTCAATGAATCTGAGAAGGCCCGTGTTACCGGCAAATGCGAAACGATTGCTAATGAGTATATGGATACGATGTATGTGGCGCTCGGCGTGCATTGAAAAGAAGGCGATAACGGATGTCAGTTGTGGCGTCATGCTAGAATGCCAGTGATGGATGGTATTTCCTGCGCATCGCTGATGCCACTTGTTCAGGATATGCTACTGTCCACTTCCCCCAATCCTACACAGCGAAACTGCAAAGCCAATGAAAGCGTCTTCCTCGCCAGAAAACAGTGCAGTGTTAAAGGTCGCCTCAAGCACAACTGAAACATTACAATCTCAGAACATAATGTCGAAATTTCGAGCCCAAATAATATATCTTTCTAGCAAATCCTGCCGATAGAGGCGAAAAGGTTTTTTTTTCACGGATCCCTTTCCTGGATGTTGATGTTCAGGAGAAGTCTGCCAGATTGCTTGTGGCGACCTTTCGACGAGGGGTTTTTCTGAAGGGCAATATCGCAGATGCTTTGAGCTATTAATGGTGAGGAGACATAAATTCAGCATGTTGAAGCAGAAGCGATACGAGTACTGCGAACATAGCCTGAGTCGTTGTCTAGTCGTCCGTTATAGACACATTTCCTATTTCCAACTCATCTACGCCACTCTTCTTGTTTGCCCCCCCCCCCTGATAGCATTTTATGAAAACTTTGTTGTATTCACAATTATTCACAGTATTCAGTGGCAGTTATGTGCGTTGGCGTCATGTTACTCGAAAACTTTCATGCATACTCACGTTGTGAAGGCTATCCCTCGATCTCATTGACTTCATTATGTAGTGTTTGGTGTTCACCAAAGCGCTTGCACAAGTTTTTGTCAGGAAATGGGAGATAGAGAGACGAATTAACATTGTACGTGGTTTTCTTGCAGTACAATTCGTGCAGTAGCCGAATGACGAGCGACGACGAATCGATGCAGCTGCATCAGGCTGGCGGGCTCTTCTGAAACCTTCACTTCCACCTAATCTCTGCTCTTTCGTCAACTCCGTCGATAAACGATGTCTTTCTGAGGTCGATACGTATATTTAGCCTGAGTTTAGGGCGTGGTCGGTCTGAATAGGGCGTGATGGGAAGACGACTGGTGCGTGAGCGTGCCTCGCCGGCCTTTGAAAGCGAATACAAAAGACTGAATAGAGGGAATGGAGCGGTGGATTGAAAAGAAACAATGCGCTGTAATGATTGGCGTCCACAATGCGCCGCATAAGCCATTATACAGAGTGTGCGAGACAAATCCTGCGGCTCGTCGTGTCCTCGTCGCTGCTGTCGTCGTGTCGTCTGCCCCTGCCACGGTCCGCTCGGCTTCAGATGCTGGTCCGCACCCCGACTCCCCTCGTATTCGCCGTCACGCAGGTGTGTGCTCGGTGCTGCGCCGTCTTAATCATTTCCGCTATACGGTATCTCGCCCACTGAGTCACGTCCTAATATTGATATTCTTCGGGCTACAGTAGATTTCAGTCGCACCGAGATCTGCCGATTCGCTGATAAGTCGACGCGCTGGCGAGACTTTTCGAGAATCGGAATCTCGGAGCACTGAGCGTGCTGCCTGCTCCTCTCACCTCCCGGTGAAGTCTGCGGCTTCCCCAGCTGATTTTCCTTATTGGATGCACTTTTATTGGCAAATTGGCGGAATGGATCTGTATTTGTGTCCTCATGCGCCTCCACTGAACCTCATTCAGGAATCTTCTCTCGAAATCGTCGTTTACGGTGCAATTGTCTGTTCAAGGTTCGACGACCATTGATCGTTCTGACCTTGTCCATTTGATGTGACTCGTCACTGTGAATTCATCTGATCCTCAACACGCGTGCAACTTATAAGACTTGGCCAGCGCTGTGCGTGCCCCTGTTTCGCGGAATCCGATTCGCTCCTACTACGTCATCTTAAACACCTTCTGTCTTTTTCATACATCGTGTTGTTTGGCTGACTGGTAGTAACCACAGGTTGCATTTACGTGTCGGCTGAACGACCCAGCTACCTGACAGATCTTCCCTCACCTCTTTGTGTTCTTGTCGAATAACTGCTACTATTACTGAAGCGCCTAACTGGTTTCCTCGTCTAGTGCACATCATACACTGCATCTGTTGATTTATTTTCTCTTCCTCTAACACGGGATTCCTCAAATAAAGTTCAACTTCTAAAATATCGTTGACAGCGTTCCACTAAAAATCCAGTCCTGTTCGAGTGGTCCGAACTTTTTGTGCAGCCTCCACCCTATCCTATATCTCTAATGTGCTCCACTGAGCTAATCATGTCGCATATGTGCTCTCTTTATTAGCGCGACTATACACACGTTCATTACGAGACCGCCCGACGGATGAGTTCAGCTAAGCGTAACAAGAAATCCGGGGCGACTTTAGCGAAATTCGTTCGCTTCTCCTGAGACGGTCAGAAAAACCTCGGTCCTAGCGTCACTTTGTGCTTATTTTTCTCCAGAGCTGGATTGACGACCAAAAGAATTGTAGCCCTATGCTCTTAGTCATTTTTACAAAACGGTAATCTTCCAGAGTTTTTGTGGCATTTATCAGGTGTGGAGTTCTTTACTATTGATCCATAGCCACTATATGTGGACAAATATTTGAAGCATCCCCCTGTGCTACGGCAGGCAGCCAGCCGGCTATACTAGCAAACAGGTGTACAGCGAATGCAACTGAAATTTCTTCTTTCCAGTTACTGCGCTCGACCTTCACGTTGCCGTGGGGTTGGGATTCTCGAGGGCTTTGTCTTCGTAGATAAACTCCGTCTGCGCTGCTCCTGTCGCTGGAAGTTCAGTTCCGCAAACATAAATAACATTTTATGGCCGCGAAAACGTGTCGAGATGTGTTATCACTCATCCCTGATGTCAACTCGCTGTTTTTTGTCCCGGAGGATGCGTTGACGTAATTAGGAGGTACCGCAGATACCCAATTAAATTAACAAGTTCAATTATCGATAAAACAGTTCGCGCCGTCCGCAATGCGCAGTGAAACACGAGCTTTTCGTCGCTCTCTAATTGCCCTTCCACCGCTCTTTCACCTCGGCACTCGGCTCGATTTTTAAAATGTGAAATTTCTCGATGTGAGTGGCAGTCGCTTGCTTTCACTCGATCATCACCGTCTAGTTATCTATTCGTAGCGGCTTATTTGTGTCGATCATCACTAATGAGCATAGGGGACTTCTTTCCTCAGCCGGCATACTGTAGTGTCGTTGGATCGATTCATCCCGTTTTACTGCCGGGTAAACACAGGTTGACTTCGTCTTGACAAACACTGACATAAGAGTGGGTGAACGTGAAGAGGAAATTTTGAAAACTGTCGCTCTGGATGTATAGTAGCAGGCGCTAGCTCTGTCCCGGATGGAGTGTGGTGAAAGCACGTGCCTCAGGCCCAGCTACTGCTGCCATGTGTGCTGCATCTCGACTGTTTGAGTTGGAGTCAGAAGTTACGAGGAATCATACCTGTCGTAATGAGAACTGAAGTACTTAGCGCGCCTTCACCGACGCATGATGAATGAGAAACCGGCAATTGCTCGATTAGGAACAAGGTTGTGTTGAAGGGTCAGTACTCCTCTCACAGGTGTGTAGCAACCAGAAATGCAATCAGCAGTCAACTGGCGACACCCCTCTGCACCGTCATGCGATTATCGCGCGATTAGGGGATTTTCAAAGTCGCGGCCTTCAGTCCTAAACGGATTGAGGATTACTTTTATTGGGGCTCTTGTTCTCTGGGATATGGCCGTGTATTGTTGGGAAACGGTGTGACTCGCTGTTAATCAGTAAATGTCTCCCGGGAAGGGCCTCTAGTAGATGTTTTGGCTTGGAAAATGGTGTGTGGCCGAGTATTTGAGCAATTCATGCAGAATGCGTTGTCAAAGAATCAGTTGCTCGATTATGTCGATGCATTTTACTATCTGTCGCTCGTCGCTCCTCATATTCTTCAGCCTATTTCACAGGTTACAAGCATTTCATGGAGAGAAATTCAACGTTTTAGTTCATTTTCCCATTCACAGTGAGAACTTAACGTAACACTGATCTTGCACCTATCTTTGGTATATTTTCCCTTTGTTGCACGAGGCTTGACTTACGGCTGAACTCTTTTCCGTTTTGGTTGATTGACTGTCTCGAACCACCCGTAGACCATTCGAGAAGCGCCAAAGCCAAAACATTCCAGTGTTCCTACCGTAGGCACGCAGTGATTCCGCAGTGCATTGTTCTAATATGGTCACCTTAAGCTATCATTAACCTAATAAGATGTTCTCGCGTCAATAACACTGGGAATTTTGCCGCCATCATCGAATCTCATTAGCACCTAGAGGCGTCGCTGACTTAGACGGTAGGGAACCACGCCCTTCTTCGCTCGCTATTGGCGGAATCGCGTCGCCCCTCCTACTTTTGTTGGGGCGCACTCAGGCGCCGATCTTCTATTGTGTTGGTGTGGTGGTGCCGAGCCCGTTCCGCCTCTACCGATAATATCTCGTATTGTGTGAATTTTTTCCTCTTCTCCACATCATAGCATCATCTACAATGATGAGCATGATGGAGCACGAACTTAAGCAGGTACGCAACATTTTCCTCGTCTGCGGCTTACAGCGTTGCAGTTGAAGTGTGATAATCGTTGTGCATTGCTTAGATGACCGACTACAATCAGATATGGCCCGGTGTGGGAGGATTCCACCTTCCACCCACTTCAACTAGTCAGTTAATGGCTCAGGCTATACCCGATGATCTCTCTCCGGGACCTGACTCTCCGGATTCAGCAAAAGACAGCAAGAAGAACGACGACAGGTGTATCATCAAATCACTTCTATGAATTAAGCCTCTTTATCCGTGGTTTCGCTTTTCCACTGCATGAAATGTGTGAATCTGGCAGCTGTTTAATATTTGTCTTTCATCGCTGTCGCTGAGAATTGCGCGCTGTTACATGCACTACACCTAGTGGCAGTTTTCATTAATTTCCATTTCACACCGCATGAGGTCTCAGATAGATACGATAGATCAATACGCATTGTACTAGATTAATTTTGAAATTCGCCCCCATCTAGACCGTGGAAAACGCCAGTAGCTAATTGCTATTCATCGTCCAAAACAGCGTTAACGTACCTGCTGTATTTCAATGTTTTTGTGATTACAAAGCACAACTTATCAGACCATTTCTGTCTTTTCACTGGTAGAATAGGTATATCCTCCCGATCTTGCACAATTCTTATGCTGTCGATTCAGGGTGAAGCGCCCGATGAATGCCTTCATGGTCTGGAGTCGGAGTAAGCGCAGACTCATGGCTCAGGTTGGTGCTACTGGTCTGCTTCCACAGACGAACCTCCTTTCTCGAACATGTGTCTTTTCAGGAAAACCCAAAGATGCATAACTCCGAGATAAGTAAGAGGCTTGGGGCTGAGTGGAAATGCTTGAGCGACAATGAAAAGAGACCGTTCATTGACGAGGCTAAGCGACTGCGCTCCATTCATATGAAGGTAAAATATGTTCTCACAATGGCATCGATTTCTGATTCAAAACAGATATGTGTCCGGATATGCTCAATGTACGACTGTGGTGTAGCTTGAAAGCATGCGCTGGTTATGAGAGTTGCCAGTCTCATCCTCTATCAGTGATATTTCCAGGAGCATCCGGACTACAAGTACCGTCCACGGAGGAAAACCAAAGCCCTACAGAAAAAGCCGATACCCATGGGACCATTTTCAGCACTGGATCCGCTGAAGCCGCAGGTGTGTTCTGGCTAGTGTCAGTTGTCGCTGTGAGGGCTTTGAAGTGGTGGGTGATCCAGCAAAGCGTAGGTTACGTTATCGCTGGGAATTTCAACTTGTGCGTGCGCTTCACGCAATCAATGTTGCGCCACTGCGCCGTCTGAATGCTGCTTTGTTCTCGACCCACTCACTTGAATAGTTCACCCCACTTCATCGATTTCTCGCTACATACAACCACTTTGATTTAATCTCTCGAGGCTGGAGGAATGTGCACAATCGTCACGTTTCAGGTGTACAACTCGGTGCCGTCGTGGAATGGCAGCAACGGCTACCCGTTCGACGCCTCCTACGGACTCTATCCGAGGACGGGCTACGAGATGCTCAACCAGCTACCGTACCTCGAGAGTTCGCCGTCGCAGTACACGCAGTCCCCGCTGGGCAGCACCTACCCGGTGAACTATCTCACTCCCACTCCGGTGGTGAAGGCCGAGGTGGAGGCGTCGCCGGAGAACTCGGAGATCTCCCTCGATCCCACTCACTTTCGGGCCTTCTACGACCCCTCGAAAGACCCGATGACGTCGATGTACTCCAATCCGCTGTCCTACTCGTCTCTGGAAAGCATGGGACTCACGCAATCTATGCCCCAGCCTCATGTCACCTCCTAGGCTGACTAACGGGTTCAAAGGACGTCTTTGATCCAACTTCACTCTTCTCTCTGGGTTACTTGTTTCGTTAACATTTCATTAGAGTTATAGTTAGGGTGAATGAAGATGGTTCATGTAAAGAGCTCGCTCTCTGTGCCACTGCTAGCGTTTGCGTCGAACTCTAGCCGAATGAAAACTCAATTGCCTCACAACGTATATTTATTGTGTATGTGATAAAGTCTCAGTGTCATATCATACCTCTTAGCTGAGTATTTCATGAAGTACGCAATGAATGATAATAAGCATAAGCGTAAACTGGCACAGCACGTTGTTTTACAGTATGGTACCTGGCTTTACTTGTGTACAGTATTTCATTTCTTTTTGTTTTTCATTACTTATTAGATGGCTGTGCTAAGTTTTATTCTTAGGGCCAATTCCGTTTCACCGTCATTGCTCGCAGATTCTATGAGAAAAACTATGTTAATGATTTTGTGCAGCTTTTATTGTATCTAGATGGTATTATTTTACGTTGAAATATGCGCTCTACAAATTGGTTTTCAGTCTTGTTGAGTGAGTCAATAATTGATATTCAATAAAATCAGAGAATTTTACCTCGTCCAGTGAGTGGAGGTGTTCGTTCTCACGGTCTGTACTGTGATCACATGGCTGCCGTACGTAAGTACCGAAAGCGTAGAGCGGATTAGATGTGCGACGTTGGCCGAGGGCACCTGAGGTGCATTTCCCGACGGCCTTCTACCCACCTGCTTCTGAATACCGCCGTGCCCTAGACCATTTCACAACCCTACGAAGCAGTTATTTAGCCATTCCCCTTGAAAGGGCGTTATCACTTCGTGTGGCTGCACCACTTCTCCACTGTACAAAATAGTTTTCAAAAATAGCTGGAGTCAGGGTGTGTCATTTACCCTTTTTGTCTTGTTATGCATCATTTCCAGTGAATGTACAATGCATTTTTGCTAAGCTTGCTTGGTATTGACGGAAATACGACTTTCTCTTAGGCACTGTATTTCCACTTTGTTTCCAATAGGTGCTGAGTTGAAAATTGGGAAAGGAAAAAGTGAAGAGTTGAAATAAGGGTGGTATGACGCAGGATAGCCCGCCCAAAACTCATATAATTACCTTTGCAAGCATGGTCTTTCAACTCCGTGGATTGTGACTCGAAGGGGATCCATCTGTTCTGATATCATAGAATGTATTAACATCTCCATCTTCAACAGCAATTTATATACTGATTGCATGATTTTCAGCGCTACCCAGTTGTTACTTATTACGTTCAGATATGACTTGTAGGAGCCAATCCAGGAAGAGAAAAATATGATGGACTGGGTGATGCGCTTATATGTCTGTTTTTGCATGTAGACATGAAATGGATTGTCTTGACGAGACTGTGTGAGCGATCGGGCGATCGGATCGTATTTCTATGTATTTTGCAAGCAGCAAACCGGGCGACGCTCACGATGCATAGTTTTAGAGCATTGCAGAGCCAGACAAGCACTTCGCTGAGATCCACTCGAATAATTTGAACTTTGCTACCTTTTGACTGCGAAGAGACTCCTGCGACTGACTGTGAAAGCGCGGAGGAGTTCAAAGTAGTGGCGACATGGGAGCATTTCCCATGCTGAGCAGATGATTCGGACCGAAGAAGTATTGCACCGCCTTTGTGATGTTGTTTCCTTTTGGTTTGAATCATAACTGTCGCGGGGCTTGAACCCACTCATAATGAAACGCCTAAAAACCAGTGGAAGAACTGCGCCAATGGGATACGTTCACAGGCTTTTTGCGAATGGAGCGAAAGCAATTGCGGGCGCTGAGAAAAACCTCCGATGGCAAAAAATATGACCAGCAAATCACAGCGGTCGTGAGGTGGCTGCGAATCCTTGGATAACCGCGGCATCTCTTGGAGTTAGTGGTGTCCAGGAACGCTCAGTCCACTGCGCTTTCATGCGATAAATCGCAGCCGCCAGCTGCTCTATTCGGATATTGGAATTTTTGTTAGAGGAATCAGAGCATGTGGCAGTGGCTGTTCATGCCCAATTGTGGAAGTGTTCGATATTCAGCCACGCTTCGACTCGGGGCGGAAAACGCCGCGGGGCGTCCTAAAACCCCGCTAATCATGTTTTGATTTCACTCTTGACTATCGTATACGTGCGCCAATTTGCGGCTCATTTCCTACCGTAGTCCTAAGGAATCGCGACGAGATGAACAACATGTAGTTTTTGATAACTGATATATTGAAGTGCAAAGCCAAGAGTGTCTGACGAAACGTGTCAAGAAGGTGGGCGCTTCCCATCCCGGGTATTTCAGGATTTTTATTTTTGAACCGAACAACGTGTGAGCGCAAAAGTTGGATAGAAACCTGAGAGGGCTCTTCTAACGTTATGTAAAAGCAGCGGTCAGCTCTTGTTGATTGTATTTTTCCTTTTGAAGAGAATTGTGATATATTTACTGTTGTGAAGGTGCCATATAACACACACGATTGGCATTAAGCTGAAGAGGTTGGACTTGTTAGCGCCAACCGAGTAGGTGAACCCCATCCCTATGTTGGAGTGTGTCCGAACGGAATCTTTACAAAACGTTCACAGCAAAAGAACGGCCGGTTATTTTTAGTAATTCTAAATGGCATAAGCAAGCACATTCATTCATGCAACATATAATGGACTGCGTGCACATTACAACCCATGTCCTGGAAAAGCAGCCTGCTCATGGCTAATCAGTACAAACGAACAATCTTCGAAAAATGGTGTCTGATATCGGCGCATGCATTGTGCCTGGACTCCAATTACGATCGGCATACCTGGAAGGAAACCAAAGTGCCACCGTAGCCTCCATGCGGGGTGCCCAGCCCCCTACTAATTAGTCTCGCCCCATTGTTCGCAGCCCAATTGCCTAGTCCACAGGTCGGTCAACCACAATTGCCGAAACCGTAATCAAGAGGATTACCTTTAGTTGCTAACTAGCATCCATGCATATAGCAGTGTTTCACTTCACGCAACACTGTTTACGTTTGCCGAATAGGCTCTCTCGGATAAGGCCGACTGCACGAAAAATCCGGCTGGTAGGTGAGGAACGAGCAGAGATGCACGAAGGAGTGAGTCAGGAATCGCAGTGCTGGCAGTATGAATGCAGCCGCAGATTAATCATTTTGTCTGCTTTGTGTTGGCAATTCGATAACAATGGACGTACACTGCTGTCATAGGTAACAAAATTAATGAAAGTGGTCCGGCCATCTTCCGACGCAGCACTGTCACTGTAGCAGCCTCCTGATGGGTTTGCTCGCATGAAGTTGGTCATTTCCTTATCCAGGTACTACCTCCATCATTGGTAAAACCGGAGAGCATGCACGAGAGCGAGTTTATTCGGAGCGTCTTCTTGTGTGTGGGAACGGGGAAGTGTGAACCTGGATGGATCGCATATTGCCTTTGCTCATCCTCCCAACCACCTTTACGATCGGTGATCGGCAAACATATTGCCGCTTAGCGATTACAGAATACTGGAACGGCTAACAATCGCACTCTAATTGCTAGATTACATGCGTGGCACGACGGCAAAGAGAACCGAGCAGCTACGAGGTGTAATCCGGCTGTGCCCTTTTACCATTCCGCTTCCGTGGCAACGTCTTCTGCCGCTAATGAACACACATAAAACGTCATCAGCACCAGCCACCACCCATTAAAGGGAAAACACTCCGATGGACGGGGGAAACTGGGCAGGTCATCACGTTCGAACCGTACTTCAGTAGTTGCTTAACAAGTCAAAAAAGTAGCGATCTCGGCTCCCTCGTTACAGTAAAACTGCTTGGTGGGCGGCTCGGTTCTATCCGAGATCTGAACGTAGACATTCGGATCCTAACTCAGCAAATACATCAGTAACAAGACTTGGCCTTTGCATAACCATTGTCGCCATCACTTTGCATTTGCTTATCCTGACTCGAGTCCTTACTACAGTACTAGTGAAATCCTTGTTACGTTACTGAACCACTTTTGACTGCTTCGGTTTCTGCGATAACATTTTCCACAGCGTCTCACCACTAAGAAGTGTCATTGCTGACAATAGATGAACAGCTCCAAAATCAAGTTATAACGCTGGTATTCGTGAGAATTTTTCAAACGTGAACGTTCACTGATATACATATGCGCAGGAACAATTCCGAGATGTCAGGAAATAAAGTCTGGAGGTGTCCGGTGGAATAAGTGACGCATCCGTAATAAATTAAGCTTTGCATATGCGGTTGCGCCATGTTCGCCCATTAACCTGCTTCTTGGACCATAACGCATGCATATTGACAACGAACGGGCATAATCCTACGGTTGCGATGACGCCCAAATAAGAGCTCGTTCTTCGGTGGAACCGTGCAGCCATAAACAATTCGGATGAAAATTTCCTTTACATTTCACAAGGTTTACCAAGGTTCTCAGTACTTATCACTTTCATCCGAAGTTGACTCATTAAAGAGTGGAGGCAGATCATGTCATCGCAGACAAACAGTTGGCTTCCACCAGTCAACTCTGCAGACTTTCTGAGGAAATGTTCTATCTCATTGCCAGGCTCACCTTTTTCGAGAGGGTTGTACTCCCTCTTGAGACTGAACCTCATCTCCAGCACTGACCCAATACGAAACAGGCCTTTTTGATTCAGGAATGTCCTACAAATATTGGGCTGGTGAATAAATTCGTGCGATTTTTTATGAGCATAGGCACCACTTTTTACACGAATCAAATGAATCACACTGCATGAGTTACATAGCACCTTTCCTGGTCTATTACTGCTGTCGGAGACTGGGCCGCTTCTCAACCTCATGTCTACGAAAAATTGCTTTGTTTGAGTGGACTCAACTGAGATATGCGACTCGATCTGAGACGAGCCCAATCCAAGCCGCCAATACGCTCACAACAAGCGACGACATACGTAGTCCATGCTAAAAAAATATCAGAAAATGTCTATCCAAAATTTCATTGAAGAACCTGATCTTCTCCACTTTGATTCCTCGAGGTGGATTTGGAGCATAATTAAATTTCGTTTCTATTCTGCAACTTTGTAGTGACGTAATGCTGCACTTATCCAAAATCCTCTGCCTTTATTTTTCCCTATTTCCTTTTGAACATTAACTTTGTAAACTTGAACTGAAAACTAATTCAATATCTACGTTGTTTGCGAGATCCCAGCGGTTCGTGCGAAGAAAATGGTGGACACCATGAATTGACTTTCAAAAATCTAGTGAATTCAAAAATTAAGAATTTTTCAATATTCGAGACATGAATAATCCAAATAACGGCATTTTTGAGATACTTAAACATTTGAATTATTTGGATATTGCATTCCTTAAGAGTATTTATTATTTAAGTGATCCGAACAATTATTCAGATATTGGATTTGCTCGACTACTCGAATCAATCAATAATCCAATAATTTTTTTCAGCAACCAAATCAATAAATAATCCGATTGATCTCGACTCCATGGACGCCCAATAGACTAGTAATTCAGTTCAGATAATCGGTACAAAACAACAGCATTTTTGAGCAGGAAGTTCCCCGATTCTCATTGTACCGGTCGACACAAAGCACACACATTATTAAAACCATATTGTACAAGTTTTTATGAATCGGTTCCCTCGATTTAAACCTAAGTGCAGAAAAAGTATAAACTTTTCGCTCACATTCTTTGGCGGAACTCATGCTAAGAATTTACATGAAGAGAATATCTGCGCGTGTACAGTGTGTATATTTCGGGGTGGCCGGCGAGCGCACCGCGTACCACGACGCGTGGTGGCATTGCTCCAGCAGAGAACGAGCTGAATATCGATCGCCAGCTCGCGTTATGGCGGGCGCTGCGCCCGCACGCCATCTCGAAATGGACACAGTATATTTCGCGCGAAGCGAGTTTTGCGCAATGCGATAAATGCTCATGTGAATTTTGTTTTGCATATTTTGCCTTGTCGATATTTTTTTTCGATATTCTTATTCGCAAATATATAGTTGACAGTTGTCTCATGTCTTTTGCTAACATCTAGGTTCTGCCTCTTCGAAGTGATTTCCACACATTTAACGATATCGTAGAATCTCTATATACGTGCCTGTTTACATATTGTATATATTTGACATCTATAGCTTATCATCTACGATTTCGTAACTCTCCTAGTTATGCTACTAACTTACATTACCGAACTCCTTTACTTATGTCTGTAGGCTGGTAGATCAAGGTTCGGTGGTAGATCACATGGTAGATCACTACATCATAGATCATGGGTACCGATCAGCAGTGGAAAGTTCTGGAACTTTGAAAAAAATCGGCTGAAGGCTTTCTTACCACTCTAATATTAGATAGAGCTAGAGATATAGATACTATAGTGTGTGAGATGTCTTCAACATATCCCCTAATCTTCATTCATATGAAGTCAACACAACTCTACAAAATATCCTGTCTTCTTCCCGCTTTTACCGCCGAGATCAATAGAGAGAACTTTCCCTTCACAAATGGGAGGTGCCGTTGCCCGAATAACAGTGTGGTGTGAAGCGAGCAATGCGACCGATATCTTCTTTCGGAATTAGAATCAGGTTCTTTCGCAAATTTACCAAAAGCTCTCGAGATATGCCGGAATTGGTCAGTTAGTACATCACGACTGCTCAGACCTGCGACATTCTTAGCGGTTATATGAAGCTGCTAAGCTCTCACCAATTGGGATCCAAGTAGTACGTGGTACATAGGCACTTGCCACTACTGACTGCGCTGATAAGACAGGCATTTTCTTCAGAGGAAAGTGAGTTTTGTAGTTTTTATTGAAAATGCGTCCATGATTATGATACGGTCCAAGTGAACGCCAATTGCCGATTGCAGTTCTTTCTCCGTGGTTGTGAAAATTTGGGAAATGAAATATCATTATTATTTGGGAATATCAAATATCATCGAATAAGTATCATTATAGAATGAAAAAATTTTGAAAAAAGAAATTGCATGCACATTGTATTGAACGGTGGCCACAGATTCCGCAGAAAGTCAGCTCAATGTTCAGATATAGTCGAATTGGAAACTTCTGTATATATAAAAGGGAAAGTTTGTTTACGTTCGTTTGTTTGAATGTGTGTATGTTCCGAATAGAAACCGCAGAGATTTAACCGATTCGGACCAAATCTTGCGTGCAGATCCGTAACGGGCCAGCGGAAGGTATAGGCAACTTTTGACCTGATACTATCGATTAGCTTATCGACTATATTGATTTTATTGATTTTTCGCATTTTTTGTTCAGAGACTGGGAAAGACATGCCTACTGGTGCTACTCTACACGCTGAACACGAATATGACAACCGTTCTGGGCGAGGATATTGATTTATTGACTTTATCGATTCTTTCTACATAGGCTCGGAAACGGGTAAGGTCGTGCCTCCAGGGGTCCTCCAATTTTCGAGTGAGGATATCTCTTTATGGATTTTATCTTTTCTCTATTTCGGTCGGTTACTGGGGAAAACATGTCAGTTGGGATTATCCAATATGCTTAACACGAGTACGATACCTATCGTGCACGAAATTATCGATAAATGGTTTTATCAACCTTTTCACTTTCGAGCGGATGAAAAATAAGTTACCGAGATTTTTTAACATGATGATCACCAAAATGATGAGTACTTTCGATGGATGTATGTATTTGTATCCTAATAATCCGCATGAACGTGAAATGCCCGGGGTAGTAAAACTCCCGAGCGAAGCCGGGTATGCCGTCTAGTCGTCTATATTTAGAGTGAACTCCAAACGGCCGTAGACAAGGGGCGGGACCGCGCGCGGCGTTCTCGGGCAGAGTCACAGGGGCTCTGCATGCTGGCTCTGGTTGTCTGCTGCGGTGTGGCCATCGAGTTCTCTGTTGCCGCTTCGGACTGGCGCATATCTCCCACGAGAAGAATCGCTGTGCGACTGTTACATGCATATGAACAGTAGTAGCGGACACCGAACGGGTTGGGGGTGCCCCCCCCCCCCGAATGAAACGTCGCAGGATCTCAAAAAAAACTTTATAAAATAATTAAATACTTGAGATTTGCTCATTTCCAAGTGTTCATTGTTACCGATATTCTAAAATATTCATTATCGATGACGTAATATTAAATTAACATTGTTGGTGTTTTTGTTCTTTCATGTCAATCTCCTGAGTGGTGGTGATCCCATCTTACCCCTCCTCCCCCTCCCCCCC
>JARK01001528.1:179438-194516 GCA_000688135.1 Ancylostoma ceylanicum
AATTAACCCCCCCCCCCCCCCTAGGCAAACTTTCAGCCAAAAATTTTTCTTGAAGAGTTTGGGTCCGTGAAAGTGGAATAGTGCCCATAGAACGAATACTAAACGCGAGATGCATATGTGAAAATAAAATCTATAAACCTTACATAGACTCATACCACCAACACATCACTGGGGGCTCCAATGTTTTAAACGACGACAGAATCACACAATTCTTAAACAAAGGAACAAAATTCCGTCCAACTATTCGTTTTAACAAACAAAATTTACCTGAGTGGATTCATTGTACCATAATAAAGTATCTAGAAATTATGAAATCTCGTTACAAATTGAAACAAGAACACTTATCATTTATCGAAACATAATTAAGACAAAAACTTCACTCAAAACTCTAACCAAATTTCTATTTTAAAACTCACACACAAAGTGATATAGTAACCCATAAACATTACGTGTCCATTCGCCGACTACAATAGAACTTTGTTCTCTTCCACTGGATAAAGCTAGTGGTAATTACGCAGTTATTTGCAAAAAATTCCATCTCCAGCAAGTTATGAAAGAAATGGGAGTAAGATACGAAAATCATAATTTTCTTGCATCCTACACCAACAAGACCTATGAATATTAAGAAACTATTCATCAAGAATTATCCAGACATAAAAATCTTCTATTCAGTAATAAACCAGAACCCATCAAAAATTCACAGATTCCAATTATTTATGCAGTTCCAAAATTACACAAATCCCCAGCTAAGTTCCGCTTTATTACAGGTGTTTTCAATAGCACAATTAAGCCACTAGCAATAGAACTTGCTAACATTTTCACCTTCATCAAGAACCATTTTAGAAATTGTGTCCAGTCTAGCTCTTTCCGAAAGTATTCATTTCATGGAGATTGGTCAATAAACGATATAAACATTAGCGAGCATCTGAAACGACATAACTTTAACAACATGAAACTCTTTTCAGCTGACTAACACTTTCACTAACATTTTTACGAATCCTCCTCATAAAGCTATTTTTGCAAATATGAGAGAAATTTTCAAAATTTGCTTCCACAACGCTAATAAGCAAATCATAGTTTGTTATGGACAGAAAAAGGTCTTCTATTCTGAGAATAGTGACAACTGCAAAGGAAGATACTATATCATTAACGACATCATTTAGTTGGTTGATTACCTTCTTAATAATAGTTTTTGTTTATTCGGTCCACTCATATTAAAGCAAAATATAGGAGTTCCACAGGGTGGCAATGTCAGCCCACTTTTAACGGACCTAACCTTATCATATTACGACTATATCAATGCTAAAAAACACCCATGTACTGGTTACTTCTTCCCTTACAGATATATGGATGATCTTCTTATTATACACAATACTACAGATGATGCTATTCTACAGTTATTGACAGATGTCTACCAGAAAGTATTATCATTGGAAGCCACACATATATTTAATTATGAGTGTAATTAATTGGATTTAGACATTAATGTAAATAATATTATTATAAACACAAAAATGTACAACAAAACGGATTTCTTCGGTTTCCCTATAAAAAGATTCCCACATTCGTCTACAAACATCGGTCCCTAATCGGGTCAACCCCGCCCATTTCTGTGTACATAAAAGGGGCCCACGATTGGATAATGTATTGTAATCTATTCGTCTGTGTGCGGGGTCAATAAATCTTCACTAGAAGTCGTCAATCCTATCACTTGGTCGTACCGAAACGATGCTAGTAGAGGCGATGAAGCATGAGTGCAGGGCGGAACAGCGTACCACTAAAATATTAGCGTTAGGCGGACTTAAAAGGTTGCAGAAAGCAGAGTGGCAGACGATGACCGATTTCTGTGTAGAACTGGAGCTACTCACGAGTCGAGCGCATCTAAAACTGGATGAAAACGCTCTAGACACCAAGAGGGCCCACTTGCTTTACGTCTAGTTAGTGCACTGGAAAGACTCGTATCACTTACTAGAAGCCTTAGAAAGTGATAAAGGCGCCTATTAGAACTTGAAAGAAGCTGCCAAAAGAATAGAACGGAGGACTCTGACTCTGCAAAATGTTCACAGTGACAGACACTCCATCACGACAATAGGAGAAAAGGAGCCAAAGAGACACGAGCGGGCTAGGCGTTATGGACCTTCGGCAACACCGAAACCTGAGAAGGGTGTCAGAGTTTCAAGCCAAGGAATGGGTTCCCTATGTTACAACTGCCACGAGCGTGGACATCTAGCCAGAGACTGCGGACTGGACATCGAGTCCAAAATGTCTATCCTACCCGCTAGAGTGTTGATGCAGGCGAAGCGGGATGGATACGACATTGATAACGAGGTGATGGAGCACAAAATCCACATGTCGAAAAGAGTGTACGACACGTCGGGATCTGTGATGACTTTCGTAACGATAGTCGAGATCCAGGAAACCCTACTAGGAGGTAAACGAGTGCTGAATCAGATGTACATGACGAGTGCAGACGAAGACGTGGTCATCTTGCGAACGAATGTCTTACCGCACCTGGGATACAAGCTAGTGGAAGGTATGATGCCAAGTAGAAAGAACTCAAACGAACCCGAAACGCATGTGGCCCGTATCGGACAGAGGATTTACGTTGCGCCCGGATCAGTAAAATGGGTATAGCTCACGGGTTGCTGCGAGGAAAATACAGACTGGCTGCTGGAATCTTCATCAACGATTATTCCTACTGGAGTCTGTCGCACAGGTGTTGACGGCTCGGTGGAGGTACCGGTGGTGAATCGGACTATAGAAGCCACCGTTTTCCGTCCTGGTAACGCTCTTGGCAAATTGAATAAGCAATGGGTAAAAGAATGGGTAAAAGCAAGGGCAAAAGACATCCTTTCAAGACTGCTAGCGTTGCAGAAGAGAAGTCTCTCTAAGGCAGAAAGGAGTTGTAAGTTGTGGCAATACCTGAAAGCCAACCGTTGGGATGGCAAGTTGCCCCCCACAGTTCTGGGATGTAATCCGCAGAAAAAATGGGGTATTTGCAGTCAAAGCGGCTCACGCAGACAAACCTAGTGACTCACGAGATTGACACCGGGGATACCGCATCAATTCTCCAAAGAACTACGCCTGTGCCCTCAATGGCGCGTGCCGAGTTTTGAGAGATCATCCAAGATTGCTGGAGCGAGGGAAGGAAGGTCGCACTCACCCTGGGCGTCACCTGTAATTTTAGTGAACAAGAAAGATCCAAGATTTGTGTGTCGACTATCGCGAAGTTAACAAACACGCAAAGATAGACGCATATCCTCTCCCTACCATAGACACCATGCCCCAAAGCCTACAAGGGAAGAAGTGTTCTACAACGTTGTATCTGTGCTCCGGCTACTGGCAAATTTCACTGTCAGAAGATGTTAGAGATAAGGGTGCATTTACAAGGTCAGAAGAGTTGCTCCAATTTACGGTGCTACCTTTAGGGTTGTGCTCATCCCCGGCGAATTTCCAGAGCTTGATGGACAGAGTGCTGGGTATCCCAAAGGACCGCGAAGTGTTCGTCTATATTGACGACAATTTAATCGCGACCGCGACCGAACAGACATTGCGAGGTAATGTTGGAGGTGGCGCGATCATTACATGATGGTAACTTAAAACTCAAACACAGAAGTGGGTCTTCATAGAGAGAGAGAGAGAGAAATTGCTCTCCAAGGACATCCGCTAGATGAGCAAGGAGTACATGGTGACCCCGAGAAAATAGAGGAAGTGAAACAAACTTAGCCCAGTTGAGAAGGTCTTAGGATTGTGTAGATACTACCGAAAATTCATCCTGAACTTATATAAAGTGGCTCGACCTTGTTCGATCTGGGCTGGGATTCATGAAACGTTAACTACGCAAACCAACGCTGGTTAGCGTCATTGGTTAGCGTATAGACTGCACAATGCTAGGAGACGCAGAATGCAAAAGTTGGTTTGCTTGCCTGGTTTTGCGTTCATGAATCCTAGTCCTGACGAGCCAATAGTCGCCTTGAAAATGGACCAGTGAGCAAGCTCAAGCCTTCAAAAGGCTCGAAGAACTCATAACTACAACATCGATCCTTGCCCAGTCTGACGTAGATGCAGCACGTTAGGGAGAGCCCCCGTACGTTATATACACAGATGCATTTCAAAACGGCATTGGAGCAGTTCTGTGTCATGAGAGAAAGGACCACCTTTTAAACCGTCTACATATACAGGGTGGTCAATTTTTGACCGTCTTTATTGCTTTTTTGTGCTTTTTCATTGTGTTATTCGTTTCTGCCGTGTTTTCTAGCCCTATAGGAAGCAGTCTTGTCCTCTGTTTTTAGAAAAAGATGGCATCGCTTGAGAATCACACAGCAGTAGTCGCCATGCAAAAACGCGGGTCATCAGTTTCCGAGATCTCGAAGACGCTCAAACTGCACAGGGAGCAAGTACATCAGCTCATAATCAGTTTCGGAGAAACTGGAGGGATTGAAAGTCGTCCGAGAGGGAGACCTGATCGAACTACGACTACCCCTACCTTTCGAAACGCCGTCAAAAGCAAACTGAGCCGAAATCCTGAAAGAAGAATTGGACAGTTGGCCAAGAATCGCAAAATAAGCCACTCAACCATGCGAAGACTGATCAGAGATGATTTCGAGCTGTATCCTACAAATTCGCCAAAGGACAACGCCTCACAGACGAAATGAAGGCCTCCAAATTGGAAAAATGCAGGAATGTGATGACCCTTGCGCGCGGTGACAAGCTCGGCCAAATTCCCTTCGCGGACGAGAAGATATCCACTCCAGAATGCGCAGAATCAGCGAGAACATTTGTCGAAGGAATCTCCAAAAGCCATCAAGGTTGGAAAAACTCTTTTCTGACAATCCGCGATGGTGTGGGGTGGAATATCGGATTTGGGCATGGTTAAGCTGGTTTTTGTCCAACAAGGAGTTGAAATTTATGTCGAACTTCATTTGAAACAAATCCTGGAGTATGCAGTGATTTCTTGGACCGAATAGAATGCTATCGATATTGAGTGGGCCTTCCACAAAAATTGGGCACCTGCTCACGGCGAAAAGATGGCACTGGAGGGCTGTGGGACCAATCTTCCGTGTTTCTGGACGAAGGATGTTTGGCCAAGAAACTCACCCGATCTCAGCGCTCTGGATTTCGCTGTCTATTCTATCTTGGAGTAAAAAGTCTGCTCTTTCAAACATAAGTCATTATATTCGCTGGAGACAGCCCAGGTGGTTGCTTGAGACCGAATTTCAACGGAAATGTTACCTCGCATTCTCAGAAATTTGCGGAAGAGATCGGATGCTTCTATCAAAGCTAAAAGAGATCATTTCGAATGTGGTCTGAGATATGTTATAGAGAGTTTTTTTCTCATCTAAATAAATGGAAATAGTTCCCATTTTATTTGATTTATGTAAAGTTATGGGTAGTTTTTCCCGTCACACTTCATGTGGACCACCCTGTAATTCGCCTCTAAGAGCTTGTCGGGATTAGAACGAAACTGCAGCGTGACCGATACGGAATCCTAAGTGCACTCACAATTATTCTTGGACTTATAACTTATATTAGTCTCGCACTGACGCAACTTTACTACTTCGTGTATGGCATGGAGGTAATCGTCAGGATCATCAGCCTCTCACATCTCTGTTCAAACGCACTAATGTGTAAGGTCGCGTTTTGAGACGGGCACTGCTGGTGCAGCAATACAGTGGGAAGATTGAGTATGTGAAGGGGGGGGGGGGACGATCCCCGTTGCAGATGCACTGTCTTGAGGGGCCGTAGTAACCTCGGAGGAGGCCGAAGAAAACTTGGTGCCAGAGGAAAGGATCGTTTGTGCGGTTCACGGCGAAGGAGAAACGGAGTAAATGTAGGATTTAAGGACTGATCCGGTTTACGGAAAGATGATAAGAGCCTTGGATGCACAAAAATTGAAGCAAGAAGTGCTATTGCCGCGGATATAGAAAAGACCTAAGGTCGTAGATTTCCCGCAAGAAGACGGAGACCTGAAGTTGACAATGAAGACGGGGGAATCAGCAAGAATAGTTGCCTCCTTCAAAAGACGTGAAGTCTTTGATGAAGCTCGCAAAGAGTGCTTAGCCGGACATTCCGCACTAAAGAAGATGCTGCGTATGTTGAAGGCCAGGAACTACTGGGAAGGTATGGAAAAAGACATAGCGCGTGGATTATGGAATGCGGGTAATGCTTCCTGACAAACCCACGAAAAGACGCCACACCTCCATTAAGATCAGTAGTAACCAACAAACCTTTCGGAGTAGTACGGGTTGATCTGCTGGAAATGGGACTGAGCGCGAATGGCATGAAGTACGTACTTGTTGTCGTCGACCATTTCTCATAATGGTTATGGTTAGAAGCCTATGCGTTACCGGACAAGACCGCTTGCTCCGTCGCTACCACTCTTCCAGCGGTGAATCTGCGAAAATGGAAGCTGGCCCAGAGAATTTCACAGCGATCAAGGGAAGGAATTTGTCAGAAATGTGATGGATACATCAGCCAAGGTACCTGGAATAGCGCTGTCGACCACAAAAGGCTACAATTCCCGCGAAAATGAGATCAGCAAAAGGGCGATTGGAACCATTCGGAAGATGCTGAAAAAAAAGGTCCACCTGGCAAAACTGTGGGGAGATGTTGCCAAACTCTGTCTATGCGTACCATGTGACCTCCACAAAGCAAGTGTGGGGAGGCCATTTTTCTTGTTGTATGGGTTCGATCCATACGTTCCTTCCAAAGTGATTCCGTGAGGAAACGTCACGCAATATCAGGCTGATTGGGAATACTACACTACAAGACGGAACACCTGAGAGGCGTGCAACTGATACGACAACATGTGAAAGAGTATGCCGCTAAGTATAGGGAAAGGATAGAAGAGAGTTATGATAAGTGTTACAATGCGGATTTTAGCTAGTTGTCCACCGTCGGTTCATGAGTGGGGTGTTCATGAGGCCGCCTGGAAAAAAAGGTAACAGCAAGTACCCGAAGTTGACCAATAATTGGGATAGCCCCTTTCGGGTTCTTCAAGCTTCAGGCAGGATCTGACAAACCACGATAGCGACCACACTGAGCTGAAGCCGGGCTGTTTTTCCCAGCCTACCTTCTGTATTCTGCTATTCTATCATCCCAATAATTATTAAACCGGTTCGAGCGTGACTAAAAAAAGGTGGCCGTTGCCCATTTTCCTTATTCCCTGGGTCAGCCTTGGGCCGGAAAGAGAAGAAACGAAAAAAACTTCACCGGAGCAGTTGTAACGCATCGTTTTGTAGATGGCGCAGAGAACGCCATCAGTCATGCCAGTCGAAACCTAACGGATGCAGAGAAGGAATACGGTCAAACAGAGAAAGAAGGACTAGCTTTAGCCTATGCCGTGCGGATGTTCCACCGCTACCCTCTCGGACGACACTTCTTTCTTGTTACGGACCACAAGCCACTCCTTGCTATATTTTGGAGCAAGAACGGCCTTCCCATATACAGTGCTAACCTGCGCTGCTCCCTGCTTCCTTCGCAGGTACGAATTCACGATACAGTACCGCAAAACTGCTAACTTTGGACAAGCAGACGCTCTGTCGCGGCTAACTGCAGAGCGAACGACGCCATCGGAAGCGTCATAGCACAGGCCTCCCAAGAAGGAGAAGGCGATTGTCGTGCAATCACGACCACTCTGCTCGTCGACATGGGAGTGATAGCCGCAGAGCGCCAAAGACGACACACTTAAGAACGTCATCAGTCACGTTCAGAAGAATAAGTGGCCACACAAACCTTCTGCTGATGTCGCACGATACTACGCGCCTAGTCAATACGTATAATCAATCAGCCCTTAGGTCCGTGTTTTTTAGAGACAATGTTTGAACTCAGCTTTTTTCTGATCTCCCTTAATGAAAACCAGACTTTTTTTGGAAGAATTCACCGCGCCCACCTCGTTGTTTGAACCTCTTAGTAGCCTAAAATAAAATTATCATGCATAAGTATGGACATGTTCAAACCCAAAGTCCTACTGGTACGTATACCTGGGATTGAGCTCTGAGAATCATCTTCAAGAAAATCTGGGAGTTCATACATTGCCAGCCAAGATTATATAGCCTTTTCAACTTTGCTCCATAACTCCTAATAACGTGAAGCTGGGGAGCTCAAATTTTCATGAGAGTCGTAGACGCTCAAGCGTGATAGAAATATGTTAAAAGCCACCCATTTGGTAAGTGAGTTTTTTTTAGTTGATCAACGGTGGTCAAAATCTGTAATTTGGTGGTATTCATAAACGCTCCAGAATGACTTTTGTAAATGAAATCTGACCATAACTAAATTATTATGGTGAAGTAGACTCACATCTAGTAGAATATGAGCATCCACTGATCAGTGATTGTGATATACCACGCCCACTTCAGGTCAATTCCACAGTAACCATCGGTAAGTGTTTTCGCCAAGCTAGCTAATTTTTTCTCCCCCAGCTCGAGGGCGAAGGTGACTCCTGTGACTCTTCGTATCAAGTTGAACATGTTCGCCCATATTTAAATCCGAGGCTCATCCGAACTCTCCAAATAAGACATTTGTAAGCTATGCGCCCCATAGTGCACCATAAAAATGAAGTTTGAATTTTTCTCCTGCTCGAGGAAGAGCGTTCCTCCAGGTTTTAGTAGAAGATTAAGATGTGTCAGGAATCCCACAATGTTATAACAGACGATGGAGCTCAGGTCTCTGCGGATTCAACTGGATAGGATCTTCTGAAGATCAGGAAAGTTTACGACACAACAAGGCAGCAAAATATCTTACCGCAGTCTTGCCAAACTGGGCCAATTCCATTTGATATTAATGCCCTGGGCTGAACGAGACGTATAAACAATAAAAACGCTTGGATCAAACGTGGTTTCTCTTTTGTGGATCAACGAAGCACATATGCTCTTAGCAGTGGCTGGTACCGCTCTTTTCAGATGGTCGGACTTTATTTAATTGAAAGCAACATGAGGCGACTTGTACATAACAATGCTCTAGAAGTCCTAATACATCTTCACCGTCCATAAAATGTTAGGGGAATCCTCTTGATCGAACAAGCAAAAAGTCCAAACTTCATTTCTTATGGTATGCGCTGTGGGGTGCACCGCGAACAACTGTATTATTTGGATAGTTCGGGAGATCCTTGGGTCTCAATATGGGCGGACATGTTTAGGTTGATGCGAAGAGTCACAGAAGTTACAGTGGATCTCGAACAGGAAAAGGAAATATTAGCTAGGTTGGCGAGGACCTTCATCTAAGGTTACTGTTGAATTGACCTCAAGTGGCCCTGGCATGTCACAGTCACTGACACGTGAATGCACACATCCTGACGATGTGAGTTTAATCCACCATAAAACGTCTATTTACGGTAAGATTTTACCTACAAAGGCCATTCTGGAGACGTTCATGGATTCCAAGAAATGACAAGTTTCGACCTTTGTTGAAAAAAATTTTTCTTGAGGAAACCCACGGAATAACTGGCTTTTAACATTTTTCCATCACCCTTTAGCGTCTGCAGCCCTCATGAAAATCTGAGCTCCTGGGCTTCACATTAGCAGAAGTTATGAAGCAATGTTGATAAGGCTATATAATTTTGGCCGGCACTTTAGATGAAGAGGAGCCGATCCTGCCATTGTGCGTCTTCACTTTGATAACACTAACAAGGCTTCTGAGTCGCACTGGCATTTCTGCTGTTCGTTTCTTTTGTAAAGAGCTGCTACAGTTTGGTTATCCTTTCCTATCATGCAGAGTTTTAGCTGCTGATGAAAATCAGCCACAGACATTTCTGTCACCCTGTAACCCCGGTGCACAAAGGAAACACCCAAGGAGAGTCTCGCTCCTCAAATTTTCACATTCAGGTACCTTAGCACAACCCGAGTAATTCCCGCACAATAACGGCAGCGGAAATGTCGTGTGTTCAGCCGAGCAATATCTATGACTTCGTGCCGGCGCTCGTTTTCGATGAGTCTACCTGTCCCGTTAAACGCCGTGCGCTTCCTTCATTGCATCAAGGGTAGTTGGATCAGGAGTTTTACTGCAATACTGGCATATCTGAGTATTATCTTCTCTATATATAAAGTAGAAAGTCTGTGCGTGTGTGTGTTTGTGTGTATGTATGTATGTTCCTTATAGAAATCGTGGAGAGTTAACCGATCGGGACCAAACTTTGCACACGTATGCATCTCGGACCGGAGAAGGTTTTAGGCTACTTTGGGTTATCGATTGATCGATCGATTTATCGATTCTATTGATTTTTCGCTGTTTTCGCCCAAGGATCGTTGAGAACATGGCCACTAGGGTTATCCAATACGCTGGACACGAATATGACAGCCGTTTTGTACCAAGTATTGATTTAACGATTTTATTGATTTTTCGCAACTTTTGCCCACGGGTCGATAAGGACATGCCTACTGGGGTTATCCAATACGCTGAACACGAATATGACAACCGTTTTGCATGAAGTATTGATTTGTCGATTTTATTGATTTTTCGCAATTTTTGCCCACGGGTCGATAAGGACATGCCTACTGGGGTTATCCAATACCCTGAACACGAATATGACGGCCCCATTCCACGAAATTATGGAGTTATCGATTTTGTCGAGCTCATCTACAGTTACTTAGTGGTAGATAAAAGCACCTCCAGTGGGGTTCTCCAACACGCTGAACGTTAACATGGCAAGGATTTTGGAAGAATTTACCAACAAAACAACTTCTCCTACTTTCTGACAGAGGGGAATGAAAAAAGGATTTCTGGGTTGATCATGAAAATTATGAGCACCATGAAAGGATCGTTGGGTTTTACAGTTGTCGTCGTCAGCGTTAAACTGCCGGGAGCAATGAAACACCCGAGCGAAGCCGGGCATACCGTCTAGTATTTAATAAAATCAAACCCTCAAAATTTCAATCTTTACATCCCTGCTCCAGTACAAAATCACATCGTTTCAATTGTTCAGTGAGGTCTTTTTCAATTGCTACACATTCTCCAGTCGGTGTCATCCCCTTTGGTGATGTGCAAGGAAGCTGCAGTCTTGAAGAAAGCGCAAGGGTCCACCCAGTGAAAAGGGAGGCATTATCGGTCCTTTGATACCGGTCCTCCTCCCGTGGCTCTCGCAACGCGACCACATCTATGGATTCTAAAACACGAGATTCTAAAACCAGAGTTCTTGCGGCTTTCGGGAAGTTCCGTCCCTACGCAAAAACCAAGCACCTTCGATACCTCCGAAATTAACTGAGGTTTTTGAGACAAGAATTTCTGTAGGTGCTGCTTTTACGAGCTGCGTTACACGCCTTCAGTGGTTGGGGCACTACTTTCAAATGACGAGGTGGGAGAATGTTGTAGTGAAGGCCAGCACTTCTCACAGGCCGCTTAAGCCTACTTGGAAATACTATGAATACCGAATCAGTGAGTGTGAAAAAAGGACAATGTGTAAAGGTCTGTATAACACACTATACTAATTGTAAGCATATCCTCGTTTTAAGCGCAGAATAAAACAAATAACCATTTAATCAGTCTTCAAAAATCAATACAGGTCAGTTAAGGACACTTTGTCAGAATTAAGAGATTCCTAAACAATGCATTTGGCAAACGAAACGATGGAATTAGAAAGGCGACTGTAAGAGAAATGAGATTAAAAGCACCAGAAAGCAACGGAACTGTACAACTCGAAAACTTCACAGTGCCAATGTCCATAGCCCGTGCTAACAACATGCAACAAAAATCAGAGCTGTCTCACTTCACCGATGATTCAGAGTTAAAATAGAAGAGCCAAAAATCTTGATGATGTAACGACGATTATATACTAACGGCGTTCAAAAACGTATTGAATGCGACGTTGGGAAAGATTGAGCGGGGAATGTTCAAGATCACAGGATAGACGCAGCTTGGCAGGCCATTAAGTGTTAAACAAACAAGTAGACGCATTAAAATATGTAAGGAAGACGTGCAACGAAGCTGCAATGGTGCCGGAGCGAGATGTTAGAAATTTGAACTAGATTTGTGAAGGAAGGCCCACATCAGTATACCCACGAAACCGGCAACCACTGTGGGCAAGTCGGCAGCTTTTCAGCTATTTGCTCTAGCTGAACAATTGTCTCATCAATATCATTGTTGATCACTACATAGTCGAATAAGTGGCCGAAAGCTTGTCGGAGGATTTCAGACTCCCGTAAAAGCCTTTCCAAACTACCATCGGGCTGAAATGCTCTGTTTCAGAGGCAAACTAGCAAAACAGTACGCAAACACGCTCACATCTTGGAGTCCCTGCAGATTTGGCGCAGCAATGAAAACCACGAACGGCGAATACTCCGCTGTCCTCAACACCTGAAAAAAAAAACAGCGTTCATATACAACTACTCTATACTCTCAAATGTTTTCCTAAAGTAAACCCTCAAAGTTCACAGAAGTGTAACCATCCTGGCAACGAATATCAAATATAATAACGAATTTAAGCAGAGAAGCTTTTAACCCCTTTTTAATCGCATTCGGTTCTGGAACGGCCTTTGAAGGCGGCCAAGAATTGTACACGAACGTGATAATTGGAATCAGACTGCAGCATGAACCACTCTAATAAATCACCATAAGGTTTTTCTGAAGGAGTGCGACAGATTCATAAATCTTCTATCGTGACACACATGACATAACAATATTTGTGTTGGAGGGCATTTGTGAGATAAGCGGCCAAATGACAAATGTCTCAATTGATGGTAACTTGATGAGGTACGCGCGTGCAATAAAGTGAGGCTCAACCACCCGTCGCCGCAGGAAGTTTCGCCAGATAACTCCCTAAAACGAACCAAAGCTAGGCGCGAACACCAACCCACGCAAACAGGGGTGGGATTCATGAAACGTTAACCACGCAAACCATCGATGGTTAGCGTGAATGGTTTCGCATAGACTAAGCAGAGAGGAGACGCAGGACACGAAATTTGGTTTGCTAACCTGGCTTTGCGTGGTTATGCGTTCATGAGTCCTAGCCCAGGTCGAGGTACTATGAGGCCTACTACGAGACGCTGTCACAGAGCTGACATTTCGCATTTTGACGGCGATTTTTGACTGACATCAAGAACAAAACATTGATTTTTGACGAAAATCAAAAACAAAACATTCAACGAAAATCGACGAGCAAAATGTGCGGTCCAGTTCAGCAAGTCAATTAGTTGACGTCTGACTGGAACTTTTCAGCAGAGCGTAGAGAGATGAAAGATCTTTTGGCGCTTGTTCGCAAGTGATATTCAGTGATACTGTCTTCTCTAATGATGTGGGGGAGAGCTGCATCACACGTGGATGAGTCACAATGAGTCACGAATTCTCTCTGGATTGTGGTTGAGCGTGATTTTCTAGTGAGGCTCTCCATAATTGGTGGTTTTCATTCATCCATACAGGAGATGATCTGATGAGTTTCGGTTTCTTGACTAGAATTCCGTGGAAAACGCGGACATGAGGGTTTAACTGCCTAATCTGACTTTTTCGCTCAAACGGCTAAATGAAAGGTAACTCTTGCTTCATTGTTACTGCCTTTTGAAAAGAAATATATCTCTAGCAAGTCAAAAAAAACTTATAAAGGAAAAGTGCTAGAATGCCGCTACCTTTTGAAATGAGGTATCATTGTATGACGTCAAGGGACCGGACCTCGAAATCATTCTCCGTTTCTGCTAAACCCCATTGTCAAACGATTCAAGAACATTCCTCATTATATTGTACAAGTATAGCACCTATTGTAACTGCCCAAAAGTAGACTACATCACGAAATGGATATTGATTTTGTTATCAGCAACCCAACCAACTCTCAAACAGAACATGTAGTAGGAAAAAACGCATTGCCACGGCTACAGATCTACTCTTAGACGGAATAGGCGCTCTAGAAAAGAATGTTCACAAAGTCCTCCGCATGGAGTTGAGCAGAAACGAAGAACGGGTTCGAAATCAGCGTCATTTTTTTTTCGTGAGGTGAGACATATCTCTTTGCAAAAGGCCGTGGCACCCTGGTACCCTTCCTTTGCTAGAACAGTGATTCAGCTAAGCATCGATCAAGAATTCCATACCTTCAGTGCCTGTGGCTCTACGTCCAGTATGGCTACTTTCCCACTTTTGTGAATATTTCGAATTGTTTCCAGCTTGGTGCCATACATGCCTAAACGCATCAGCGCTTCAATGCGTAACGAAGCAAAGACGGATACAAGCTTAACTAACTTTCTTCATGGGTACCGTATTCGAGATACTCATTGTTCTGAATATCGACGAGCATCTGATCGTTAGAAACAAAAAAGTAATGCTTCCCGTCAACTTCTTCCTTTCGGGGAGGTCTTGTAGTATCTGAAAAAGGCGCAATATATTAACTGCAAACCCGAAAACACCGGACAACAACTAAATCTGACGCGTTTCGGCGGGAAGATTTACTGACGTGGTATGGGATATGCGAATCTGTTGGGATGCCTATGGATAAGCGTGTTCTTAATATGCCTTCGACCAACACCATGAGCACCAAGCAGTACTAGGGTTTTTCGTCGGTACTGGGATAACCGCATCACCTGAAAACGTTCACTTATAAGAAGTGGAATGAACCGTTAAAGATCCAAAAAGTTCAAAAGCACCACCTCTTCATATGTGACAAGGTCCAACTGATCAAAGAGTGCAGAGTGCTTTTGCAGATACTTAGTTGTGTAGTACTTCTTCCTTCGACTGAACCACATGCAGTGAGCTGAAATACAAGTACCTAACTAGTAGTAGCGAAAGGAAGACTGGTAAAAGATGGATTGACTAGAACACTGTGCTGCCACTGGCGGCATATGCTTAATTCTCAACTTTTTCTTCAATGTTTGAGTGGGTGAACTTTAAAAATTGAATATTCGGTAGAATATCGAAAAATTGCTGAATTTGTAGCGCTCTTGTGCACAATACTTGCACAATCGCAATCAGTTCCGATTCTCAGCTCGGTCTCACTCGCATACTTCCAAGTTGTTATCTCTACATAATATATCATGTGCGGAAACGCTTACATCTCATGATCGAACAGACAAACGCGAAACCACACCGTTCAACTCAGAATTCTGCTCTTCCGTATAGCTTCAGTTCTTCCCGCCGTTCTCCAACCCCCCCCCCCCCCCCCCCCCCCCC
>JARK01001528.1:196510-237099 GCA_000688135.1 Ancylostoma ceylanicum
TGTATAGTAGGCGTCAATGGCGGTGACCCGTCTGCGGCCTCGAACAGAACGCGGCGCGACCGCGCCGCTAACGCTAGAATCGTCGCCTCAGTGGCTTGTCTGGGTTTTCTTGATAGTTATTCATCATATTTGATGATAACTAATAAGAAAACTAACTGACTATCAAGAAAACCCCATAATTTGATGTCCCGCAGAGGATTCTCGCTCGAGCGGCGCGGTCGCCCCGCGTTCTGTTGGAGGCCGCAGACGAGTCACCGCCATTGACGCCCACTGTATGTATGCTGTGTGTCGTATTTGAATTGTAAGCCGCGCGCTCGCTCCGCCTCAGGGCCGCCAGTTTGGGCCCCCTCGTTACATAAGGGATGCCAGCCTCAGTCCTCACTTTAGTCAATTTTGAGGCCAGGGCTGGAATCCATGAAACAAAACCAAACGAACCAACGATGGTTAGCGTGGTTGGTTATCGTATAGGCTGCGCGATGATAGGAGACGCACGACGCAAGGACAAGTTTGCTAGCCTGGTTTTGCTCGGTTGTGCGTTCATGAATCCTAGCCCAAGTCAGTCGCAGTCAGTCGCAGTTGAGGCCAGTCTAGTTCAGTCGAGTTCAGTTCAATCAGGCGAAGGACGACGTGAGAGTAGGAGCGAGCGGCGGATTCGAAGAAGCCTAATAAAGAGTGGAAAGAAGAAAGGCGTGTAACCCCTAGGCAGTCCACAGCCCAACCATACTTGACAATTTTTTTTTACAACGATTTGCATATTTTCATATTTCTATGCTTTTCCCATATTTACATATTTCTATATTGTTCATTCATATTTTTGATTACTTGTTTCACTCATTTTCAGATAAGCAACTGCAGTGAATGGCAATGTAATCGAAAAAAAAGCGCAAAAATTATTTCCAGCCATAGAGTTTTGTCAGTTATGATGTCAAGAAAATACAGTAGAAAATACTACGCGTATTAAGGACAGCAGACACTAAACATGATTAGCTTTGAGCATGTGCATCATGAGGTAGAACTTACTTACAGAGTGGCACATGGATATTGCCCAGCAATAAAAAAAGAGCCTACGGAAAACGTACGAAAACATATCTCGACATGACCTCTGCAGAAGTAAATCCCTAACTTCTAAGTACACAAAAAGCATTAGTTTCGTTCCATGCTTTCTTTCAACATATGACTTCACTGTGAGCCTCACCTTCGTCGACGAGAGCTGCTCACGACTGGGTGGGTCTATATATATCTCAGAATCATAGGGTAAATAAAGGAAGTGAGGATTCCGAAGTACGAAGTAGGGTTGTTTCGCGCAACCCTCCTGAAGGATCTGTCGCGATTTTCACTGAGAACTTCCCCTATCTTCGGGGAAATGAACGCGAAAATTCTCAAGGTCGTGTGCAAAGATATAACAGCAATAATTAGTTGCTTCCAGGAACAACCAACCACTACAGAAGCGCTAGCTGGTTGTTCAGCTGGATGGCTGGCCTATCCATCAAAACGAAAACTACCCATGACTGGGGCCTGGTCAACGTGCCTGACCTCACCATTTCCCTCCGAATGGTAAGCCATTTCTCATGGATGTGGTCCTCTCAAATTCTTTGTTTGAGCAATGCTGAGAGAAGTCTGTTCGAGAAAAAAAAAAAAGGCCAGCAATCAACAACTCATGAAGCCACTGGAGGGAGCTCGGAAGAAGATCCCGCAAAATCACCAGTCCATAGTGATGGAAAATCTAACGCGTCTGAGGGCTGCGATCGTTTTTTTTTCTGACCAAAAAAAAAAAAAAGAAATTGAGTGACCAATGCTTTTTTTTATCTTGCTATGAGATAGTAAACAATCTCTAGAGTGGTCGTCAGCGGACGTGCTTTTATATTTTTTGGGCCATCTCTACAGTGTGACAATATTTATGCGCATTATAGTTCACCGCAAAAACATTTAATTGTAGTCATTTTTCATTCTAACAAGTCTGAACGACCGGCGGATGCCGGATTTGCGGACGTCCTTCAGTGCTTCTCTCGCAGGGCTCCTCAGAATTCTTTTGGTGCTCACCGCCACTCATGGGAAGTGTCCGAGGTTAAACCCGGGATAGAAACGGAACACCAATTTCCAGAAGCATTGACTAAGATGATGTTAATGTATGTGTATCATTTTTGCCGAATGGTCTCTGGACAGCGCGTCAACGGTCCAGTCAAGTCCAACTAAGGTTGGGATTTATGAAACTTTGACCTAACCAACTGTGTTTACCGTGGTCAGCTGTTCTACACACTATGTAGTGTTTGGATACGCAGGATACTTGTCTCAACAGCGTCTTTACTCTCTCGATTCCTGATCGTAGATGTAGTTCACGGACATAGCCACAGAAATTGAGTTATATATTAAAATGAAAGATTAAGAAAAGAAGGGTACCTCTCGAATAAAAGTAGATTAAGTTATATATTAAAACAAATGCTCCGACTCGCCTTCGGTGAGTCTCGCACTTGCCCGCTTCGCGGGACTTCGGTACTTACGTACCGATAATTTTCAACAAAGCGGATGAAGCCGACATTTGCGAGGCTCGTCGAAGGCGAGTAGGAGCACTTATAGGGATGTAATCAACTTGTGTGTTCGTAATCGCTTACGCACAGAAACTTCAACTTCGCATCCAACCCTTTCAAAAACGCTGAAGTGACCACAGAGAGAATCCTGAGAGTTTAACCACTGATGAAAACTTATATTCCAATAAGTTAATGAATAAACAATAAATAAACATCCGCTCTTTTCTGTGGTAGACGGATTCACAGACATTCGCACATGAAACCTATACCGTTCGGGTCAGAATTGTGCCCCGCAGTGCAAAAAATCATTGTGATCTACGTGAAGCGCGGCGAAGCTGCGCTTTGCGCAGACGATAATGATTTTTTTGCACTGCGGGGCACAATTCTGAGTCGAACGGTATAGGTTTCATGTGTGTTTGTCGGTTGGATCGTGAGATATAAGCGATAACCAACAAAGGCACAAACAGATGAGTTCTACTCTATAGTGATGAAAGATTAAGAAAAGAAGGGCACCTCTCGAATAAAAGTAGAACTTTCCATATTTATGTATGATTTTGCTCAACTGGAACAGCTATTTGCCAGTAATAATTAGTAGAAAGAAACAAAATTTACCCGGTGTAGGATCACCTACTGGAATTTTCAGAAAAAAAAAAACACTGAGGAAGGTGCACTTCCATAATAAATTAGTGATTTCCCCAAAGCCAACACAAGCTTAGAATTTGAGATTGATTAATCGAACATCACAAGGGGAGACAATGAAATGGAAACAATGAAACGTAATATTTTTTCTATCCAATAATACTTGAAACTGCTATATAGATTTTAGGTCCATTTCTTTTGCTTCACAATTTCGGGGTTCCCGAAAAAAACTTAAGATTTGACGAAATTTTGCTGGATTCGCCGGGACGCTCTCGGATACTCGGTTTCTTGCTCATGTAAGAAGACCCTTACAAATGAAAGTCACGAAAAATAATTCCAAATGAACATTCCGAAATAAATAAAGACTTCATCATTGCCCTGGCGACCCGCATCCGAAAGTGTTTCACCCGCGCTTCGAACGAAAAACATCATGTTCAGAAACGGTTAAAGCACACACGGAATAAGTGTAATGCTTGAACGTAAATCGCAAGCTTTCGGAGATGGCTTGTTAAGCGCCAATTATAAACGTTGCGAGAAACGCCGAAAACAAACCGACTCCTTCACCTGAGGAAAAAAGTAGAATTCTGAATTAGACTGGACATGCAAACACGGATACAGCTCCACAAAAGCGATGACGCATAATACCGGATTCCAAGACCATCATGGCAGAATCACGACCCCATAGGATGGACGGCCTCGTTTTTCTTATTAATGTGGTTTGTGTTACTACAGAGGAGAAAAAAGTGTACAAGCGATGTCGATGTTTGTGCTGTCGGATGTGTGTGGACGAAAATTTGTCAGAAGACTCACAATGATCCTTTGCCCGTTCCATTGCCAGACAAGCCGTCCGCCATTCCTGCAGTTCTGGAGAAGGTATCAAACCAGCAACATTAGTAGAGACCAGTGATGATGTTCCGAATGAAGGAAAGCTTGACACGAATCTCGCCTGCCACCAGTTATGATCATCCTTCGAAATTACCTCAACAAGTAAGTGCTCGGTGCAAATATTTATAAAAACACCAATTTATGAGCTCACCTGAAGTATATCACCGGTTTTAAATGGAACACCCGCTTGTGGACAAGGAATTAAGTCATCTTCACAAGGATCATAATCGAATTGAGCTCGCACAAAAATCTCACAAGCAGGTGGAGCTGATCGATATGACGGCACAATCTTGAAAGTCACCTGAAGTGTGCAGATGATCTACGCAGTTATGGAAACATTGATAAAAAAGATATGCAGCTAGAGAGCTCAATGCATGAAACGATAGAGAGGTAGGATATAAAAACAGCCTCCCACAATTTGTCAATGCACCACTATTCCGCCACTGAATCAACACATCCTATTTGTTTGGATGCTGGGAAGCGCTACTATTACCCACTCCATTTCCTCAAGCAAAAAAAAAAACTCGTGCAAATTGCACTCTTTATGATGAAGAAAAGAAAGACTGGTGATGAAGGATTATGCCTTACACTCGGTAATACCGGTAGAGTTGGACTTGCATCTCCAAATATTCAGAAGTGAGAGGTAAATTGCATTTTGAAGGACAACTGGCACGGATCGAATGAAGAAAGCTGACCCCCAGGGCTTAGCACAGGTTGTAGGCCGATTACCATCCAAAATTATAGATTGACTCATAGACTGTACCAGTTTTTAAGCCGATTCCCTCATGCAAACACCATTCTTTTGAAACCTCACTGCAAACTGAATAGAATAATGACAGTATGGTTCAGTGACTAACCTGGCCTCGTGCCTCTCTCAACATTTGTTGTAGAGACTCCACGGAACGGTTTGCAACAGACACTCCGTCAATCTCACGAATTTCGTCACCCACATGCAAAGTAGCTAAAATCAATACAATTAACTATGAATAGAATTCAAGAGAAATAAATCACCCTTGGAAAAAAACAACCAGACAGAAACCAATGCAATCTTTCAATATTCCGTTGGTTTGGGAAGAAATGTTGAGGTCACTACGAAAAAGGGAAGTCAAAATTTCAGAAGATAAAGTTATCGAGAATTTTATCAAAAACATAACCTCACATTTTGACAACGAAAGACGAATTTATGCGATATTTGACAAATAGACAGTGGCGGCTATATTAAAGAGCGTTTCTCTAGCATGGGACATAAAACAACTACAGCAGCGGTCAATAAGATATGATGGGAGGCACTATTGAAAACAGAATCTCAAATTATAACTCAACTATGGACTGAGCTAATTAGACGAAATTTGAGGATGGGGTGAAAGAAAGTCATCGATCCATCGACATTATTGTTTTTCGACTGTATCGCGACATCTCAACTCCGGAAGAAATTATTCTAAATCGTATCGTAAGCGAGAAATTTGCTATACAAGTTGCGTTCTATGGTTTAGGATGCTGGACAAAATCCATAGAATCCAAGAATGTAGAAGTTTTAGCTCAATAAACCAACTTAGATCGAGCCTGTGCCAATCGTAAGCTGTCGTTGGAAAGCACCTATGGAGTATCAATGCATGCCCAAAATTGGATTAGTTAGCTCAATCCAGAACCGAGTTATAGCAAAAGATTCCCTAGTCAATATAGCTCTGATCATATCTTATTGAACGCCACTATACGCTGGATGCCGTACAATCACCACAACCACGGGAGATTACACTCTGATTACTCATTCAATCTATGTAACCGCTGGCGTTTTTAGGTGCAAACTAGCCGGAAAGATTTCTGAGCAACTAAACTAATTGTACTGCTTTCGCGAAGCCTGATTTGGCGTCATTTTTTTTTTTCGATTGCAGCCACAATAGAGGTTCGATATGGGTTTAATAGATGAGCTTTCCGCGCTTGATGTCTTCTTCAGATCTTGACAACTAGACACAACACAGGAAATACTGACACCTTTATCGCCCACTGATCCACGGCGAAGTGCCAGAGAAGAGATCATTCGCAGCAAGACTGCATTAGACACTTGCTAATCAGTGAAACTGAAGTCTGCTCTAGCGAGAAGAAGATCTTCTCCTCATTCTCTTTACTGAGCATTTAAGCAATGGAACTGAGCGCTCCTCATATCTTTCATATTGTTTGCCCCAGTTTACACAGCTCACAAGGGAAGAACACTGGGTCAGTATGGCCTTTCGAAGCGAGGTGTACACTGCCTAACGCAGTTCGCGACGCTGATTTCGAATCTGTTTCATCTGCTCCTAAATTTGTCTCTATAAGAAGCTATACCCGTTTTTCCATGTCAGAAACTCTCACGTAGGGCGTACAAGGTTCTTGTGCCAGGTGAGTCGTTGCGCGATGATGAGTTCCTCACTCTTCAAGATCAAAATGGGGACTTCATCAGTTGGTCCTCTAGAGCGAGAAACGTCCCATTCCGCCAAGACTCACCTGGCACAACAACCTTGTGCGGCCTACGTGGAGGTTTCTGACATGGAAAAACGGGTATAACTCCTAACTGAGACAAATTTAGGAGCAGATGAAACAGATTTGAAATCAGCGTCGCGGGCTGCGTGAGGCAGTATACACCTCGCTACGAAAGGCCATACTGACATAGTATCTTTCCCTTGCCACTTTCCCCCGCCTCCATGACCCTTCTCTCCGCAGGTATATCTGCATTACCGTACAGCAAAAATACTTTCGATTTTTGCGAAGCTTCCTGTTTCTGCGAAAGTCGTGTGTTGTTCGCCAAATTTTTCACTTGGATATGAACGAAGCCTCGTCATTGCTCATCGACGTCCACGCAATTTCTCCCTAGATGGGTTTTCAGCTTCTTCCACAAACGATGTTCGCATCCTCCGCATTTTCTCAGCAAAGAAGCGAACGAGTTTTCAGTCCAGCGCATTCATGACTGTGTGCTGCACCTCCATCGCAATTTCATAGATAGGGACAAATCCACCTTACCTTGTCTATGTATCATCCCACCGTGCATTATCCGTGCAACGAAACACCTTCCATCTTCCGTCACCTGAAAGGAGTAACCTGATGTGAACGGAATACAGGCAACTCAAATTTTAACCTCTTAAAACAATTGGTTTTGGTGGATGATAGGTAGCAACAAACTCAACCCGAAGCCAATGTCTATAAAATCAGTCCGACATCTCCAGCTAGTGAGAAGTTATTTGGAGGCGTTTGGTTTCTAATATGTGCCAACTTTGGTTTGCGTTGGTAATGTTAGTAGATTATGTCTTAGTTTTTTTTTTTTTCAATTTAATTTTGTTTGCGTTGTTTGTACTGGTATACTTCCCTTGTATGGAGCACCTTGAGTGCATTTGATAAATAAATAAATATGGAAAGTGATTCATATCCAAGCAATACCAGAGTTGAGTAATTTACATGAAGACTAAAAGGAATAATCTTGGTACTGCACTCAGACGCACGGAAGGTGGAAATTTCTTCCCGAGTTTCGCGCAATTTCGCGTTTGATCATGGATTGCAGCCCCAAAGGCCCGATATACTGCATTCCGTCTGCGCTTATTTTGAGCGTATGAATGCTTAGTTTTGAAGGGCACTGCGGCTTCAATCTCCATAAACAAACCAAAGTTGCAGGCTAAGATAAATTCAGAAGTTTCGCTGAGAATCCTATGAGCAGGACACTGAGTTTCTTGTATAAACGGGTTCATTATCACAAAAGAAGGCCTTCACATTCCCGACTTTATCGCTTGGCAGACAGGGAACTCAAATTTGACCTTACAGCATCTCACGAATTTACTAAAAGATTATATACTCTGAGACTTGTTTTGTTCAACGAGAGTCCTCTCTCCAGTATGCTCCGTGTAGTTTACTAATATTATGTATAGAAATATCTTGACTCACAGGTAAATGCTCAAACGGGGTTCCCCCATCCCTCTTTACTATAAAAGTCATGTTCTGCGTTTTTCTTTGTCATGATATTTTGACGTGGAAGATATTTCCTTGCACATGAGTAACCGCCATGCAATATATTCAATTACGAATAGGGTCAAATAAGATACTATGTGATTCATCGCGCTTTCGCCCTCTTCGATAGCTGTATGAAGGA
Source organism: Ancylostoma ceylanicum (assembly GCA_000688135.1). NCBI lineage: Eukaryota > Metazoa > Nematoda > Chromadorea > Rhabditida > Ancylostomatidae > Ancylostoma > Ancylostoma ceylanicum. The sequence continues at coordinate 204,671 of JARK01001528.1, forward strand.
CTTGACTGTCAATCCAAAGTCGTTCTGGATTTGATGTCCAATCAACGTCAACAGAATCGATGTTTCGGTTTGTTGATTGCTCGTTAGCCGGAAATTTTGTTGATATCAAAAATGACCACTTTGCACTCAATGGTTCGCCGCATGAGGTACAATGCAACGGATATGAATATGGTAACTACAGGCTGTTTTATTAGGTGAACAGCTAATCATATTTGTGGGAAATAAAGATATCAGGACTATTGGATGGCCACTTGATGGCATAAGTTTGCAACTGTATATTCGTATTGAGTTGATTCTATTGGTAGATAAATTACCCACTGCCGATTGACGAGGTTCGACTACCGATATTATTGCTGAAACTACAAGAGAAGTTGTCGTGGTGCGTCCATAGGCGATGGTCTCTCTGCGCAGCGCTGTCATCGATCGCAAAGCCTCCTGCTGCCCACGAGGAAGCGGCATCGGGCACCGCCAGGGTTCAAATGGTCCGTGACTGGAGCATCGCGGCGTTCGCCGGCCTTCTCATCCAGGCATCGGCAGGTTTCCTTGTTCACCCCAATCGGTAGACTGTCTACATGGTAGGCCGAAGAGAGATAACAACACGTGTCAAAGAAGCACCTTCTGCCTTGAAGCCAAACTCAGTTGGGAAGCCGCTCAGGAACGCTCTCCCAAGACCGTGACCGACGTATAGGTCACATTTCGTTGAGGGCTGGACTAAGAATACATTCGGGGACCTGCTGGTGTCACCGAGTGGCCACCCAATTGCCCTGATATCTCTGAGTAGGTCAGGATAAAGGATGAAGTGGTCGGCGCAATCCCGTCACGAGGGATGCGCCACGCATTCGACTTCATCTGAGCATCGAAGAGGCGTTGAATGCGTACGTACCCTGAGCGAGCCTCTTACCACTGCTCCACACGCGCCCATCTCTGAGTGGGTTACCTTTGGCAAAGTCTGGTAGGGAATCACGACCGTGAAAGTCCTGGGAAGGAACTAGAATGGTTCACCCGAATAAATGAATGCTTCGAAAACTTTTTTTTACCACATGAAAGAATAACTCAACTCGAATAGTTATTCATAAGTTTCGATCGCTCCTGCTCCCCAGAAACGATGAATTAACACTACGGACCACTTTGAATATGTAGAACTGTCACTTGAAGGGTCCGTTGAAAATTGTAATGAGTGGAAGAAAACATTGAAAACTAGTTCTTGCTGGCACCTGCCGGAACCTAACAAAAAAGGGATTGTGATAGAAGAGGATGTCAAATTCGTGACTTAACCCTATCGATATCCAAGATTTCACCAATTAAAGTCATCTTTTTTAAATTTAAATAAGGATTTTGTTCACTATACTATAGTTGGTGACGTTAACTCATCTTTGCTGGTACGCAGGAGTGATCAGAATAGTCATACTCTCCCACGCAAGTCTGCGTATTCGTCAGTAGAAACAGCGTAGCACCTCTACAGTAGCGAGCAAAAAGATTGCAACTTTTGGTTTTTAGTCTGTAACTTCGTTCAAAGTAAAGAGAGGAGGTTCAAATTTTTACGGATGCTGTAGATACTCATGGGAGTCAGAAATAAATTAAAAACTCCTCATTCCACCAACCTTTCATTTTTTAAGGAAATTTTTTCCCGTAGAGGTCGAAATCTGTAATTTGGCAAGGTCAGCAATGTCTCACAAAATGACGTCTGTTGTTGAGATCTGGCCTTGAATCGCTTCCATATATCAGAGTCGACCAGTTTACGCTAGAAAATGTGCAAGCGCTGACCACTGATGCACATCTGCGGAGAGGTGTAAGCCTTGTTCAGCAATGATCCTCCATGGATGTTTCTGCCACTTTGACTCCCTCTATCAGCACTTCTCAGAAGAGAAAGATGCTGCTGACGCTTCCTTAAGTTTGGGTGAGAGTGTTCGGTCTCAATGCAACTCGGTGCTCCCTCATAATTCCGAGATATTCCGGCTGGTTGCGATATAGCCATGTGTGCACATCATGGAAAATAAATTTTTAAATCTCTCCTATCTCGCGGAGGAAGGTACACCAATGATCCCATGAGTGGTAAAGATCCTCCAGGATTTCTAGAATATTGCCGTGTATATTGCAATTCATGCAGCGTTGGATTTATGGAAACTTGGCTTCTCGAAGTGAGAAGTGCTGTTCACTGGAACGCGTGCGTGTACTTCCTTACTCCACGCACAAGTTTCCACGCTTCGCTCAGATTTATTTGCTGTGGAAATGTCTCTTTTAGTTTGCTCCATCCAATCCAACCTGAATTAATCGGCCTTTATAGTGACAGGTTACAAAATCACAATTCGGTGGTGTATCGTGAAGTTCATTGCAATTTTGTAAGACCTACCTCATCACATTCATGGCGGCATGAAGTGTAATGTACACGGCAATATTGTAGTATTCATGGGGATCCTTACCACTCTTGGGATCGTTGAGGTACCTTCCTCCGCGAGATAGAAAAAATTCCAGAACTTATTTTCTATGATGTGCACACTTGGCTTCGTTGCAACTACCCGGAATAATTCGGAATCATAAGGGAGCACTGAGTTGCATGGGAACCGAACGCGTTTAGCTAAACCTAAGGAAGGGTCAGCAGCATCTTACTCTTCTGAGTAGAGCTGATAGAGGGAATCAAGGTGACAGGAACACCCATGGAGGACCACTGCTGAATTAAGCTCACATAGCCTACGCGGATGTGTACCAGTGGTCTGCGCATGCACATTTTCCAGTGTAAACGGGTTGACTCTGACACTGGAAGCGATCCGAGGCCAGATTCGGGACGACAGACGTCATTTTGTGAGACATTGCTTACTTTGCCAAATTACAGATTTCGATTTCTATGAATAAATTTTTTTTAAAATATGAAGTCGATGGAATGAGGAGTTTCCAACTTATTTCTGACTCCCGTGAGTATCTACAACATCCACAAAAATTTGAACCTCCACGCTTTGCTTTGAACGAAGTTACAGACTAAAAACCAAAAGTTGCAATCTTTTTGCTCGCTACTGTATATTCATACGCCATCACTGGCTACTCTGCAGATTAAAAGCTTTGAGCAGATTCTCATCCGCTGGTGAATTATTTTATCGAGTAGAGTAACTGTTTATCTTATAGCACAGCTGTTTGCCCGGTGTCGCAGCAATTTGTACGACAAAGGTCACGCCAATAATGGGAAAACAGCCCGCCACTGGTTTTTCAGTGAACTGAAATGGAAATCCTCGCAATTGTACTGTCCCACGAACATGATAAATTTGAAGGCAGTGCTCCACCTCATTTTTATCTGGGAGCTACGAGGATCTGCTGATATATGCAGTCCTCTGATTGTGAGGTAAAACGCTGATTCCAACGAATGTACACGAAAAGAAGTTGACGGAAACCAGCTACAAACCTTGAGAGTAATACCCATGGGCTCCTCAGTGTCTTTCTGGAACTGTACCAGGCGAATCCTTGATATAGTGTCCATCATGACTTCCGCATCGTCGTCAGCTAGAAAAAAAACACCTGCAGTGCAATCACGGCCTTGATCTCCTTTAATCCTGGACCAGGACTCATGAATGTGTAACCGGGTCAAACCAGGCCAGCAAACCAACTTTCACGTCCTGCATCTCACATCATAACGTAGCATATAGCATAACGAACAAGGCTAACCATCATAGGTTTGCTCGGTTATCGTTTCAAATCCCAGCCCTGTTCTTCTCCGCTATAGGTTTAATGATTGCCCATTGCACTCAAAAGACAGGAAATATTTGAAAATTCACGGACACCGCATTCTGGTTTTCCAGTAGGACCACGAGCAAATTGGTTCAGAACACCTCCGTTTCATTCTACCCAGAGACCACGACCAATTCCGCAGTGGAGCTTTGGCTAGATGGCTCCCATTTTAGAGAAACGCAAGCGAGCACATTTTGAACATTTTCTTTGCTTTGTCTGGAATCCTTGCTGGACGACCCAATCCATGCTGTTTATTCAAAGCATTTCCTTGAGCATTACCTATAGCTGTGATTTGATCCGAAAAGTCGAAAATGCTTCAATAGAAAAACGCTCACGGCGCATAAAGGCCCATTTTCTGCGCTGCCAAAATCCGTCAAAATTTGCTTCCGAGACCTACCTAAGATTTTGATAATTCTGCTGACAAACGCTTCTCCACGTACCAAATTCCTGAGGACTTCTGCTGTATGAGTATCAGCTCAGCTCCTCCAGCTTCAGAAGCTCTTGCAACCCAAGAAAAAAATCGCCAAAGATGCCAACTCAAAAGTGGCAGTCTCCAATATTTTTTTTTTTGCTTTGCAACCTGTCATATTCTGAACATACGCGATCAAGGACGTGCTCACAATATAAGTAGTGGTCTTTAAAGATACAGAAATTATGCCGCAGTTTGGTGAAGTCGTAGGGAAAAACGAAGCCGGCGAAGAAAAAAAGACAAAACTTTTGCACCAACCTAATAGAAACATATGACAAGATCCATAAAACGTAATACCTGTAAAAGACGGCGGTAAGCATTCATCCGAACAAGTTCCGATCCCTCTATAACCAAGTGGAAGTATGCCGCCATTCGAGCATGAGGGGTTGGAAGTACTCTTAAAAACTATCCGTTACAATTATAAATTATAGCAGTGCATGACTCATTTCTACAAAATAGGTTCAACCAGCTACAAAGTTGAAATAAAATTCTCTCAAATTGAATTGTGAACTTGGACAAATCTAAAGATGGTCACTAGGACTTTTTCCGAGAAAGCTACATCTATAGAATAATTTCGCAAAATTTTCCGACACACTGTGTATCAAGGCAATAAGCTTGTACCAAGGGTACAAATTGAGAATATTTCCGGCGAATTCTCACAGAAGTTTTTACTCAGCGGAATGCGATGGGTAATTTGGCAGGATGCAACGAGCTATACAACGACATTCATTGGTGAGGTCTCACAATAAACACTTGGCAGTAGAAGGGATTATAACCTAGGAACACAGAAAAAGTATTTTTGTTAAGCAATAATCAATGATTACTTGTACATATATGAATGTGGCCAAACCCCAGATATCAACAACTTTGTACTAGAATCTACATACATAATTTCCAGGCAAATAAGAGTAAATGATTTGGTCAGAATGGGTTTCGCATAGAAACAACATCGCAACCTATGTGAAAGCGAAGAAAAACGTGGAACAATAACATCTTCTCCGTAGGAAGAGTAATACATACGGGACGCACCTACCTAAGAACATATGCGACGATGGATGCAAAGACTCTGATTTACTTGGATCTTACCTGAAATGTGGTTGCAGCGGTCTGTGAAGCTTCTACTCCGTCCTCCATTTCGTACACCTCGGAAACAACAATATCGTGCGCTTGCAAACATGACTGAAAAGTTTAAACGATCAGGCTTTATTAAGGTCTTCAAAGTAAGCTGTATGAAGAGGTGAAACAAGGTCGACAGTCAAAACGCTATTTGAGGAAATTGAATGGTTCAGGTGGATTTGATGCGAATATACCAGAGCAAAACGATCCAAGGTGAAAACTAGTGTACATTGACCAACAAATCTCGATAATGTTCATTCATCACCCTTGAATCTAGGAGAAAGGTAAGAGACGTTTGTACCATTTATAAAATGTTAAGTGGTATGGTGAAAATAGATCTAAGTAGATTTTACAATATAATTCCGTCAAAAACAAGAGGTGGTTCGGAGAAAATTTCTTACTTAAGCCCAAGAACAACTACTAGGCAGGAAAGCTTCACGTGCCGGGCAGGATCTTCTTATTTAGACCCAATGTTCGTCTTCACCATGACCACCTTATGCAAAATGTATAAAATTCAGAGAGACGCCCATCCACCACACCCTAACGTAGCTTTTACAAAAAAAAAGTGAGGTACAAAACTAAGTCTCAGAGAATGATCTCTGGAGTTTCCGGGCTTACGTAATCTGGCATCCTATGTAAGATGATCTAGCATCTATATTATGAGAAGAAAAATCTACACTAAGAAAAAAGGAACACTAATCATAGATGAAAAGCAATGAAAGCGAAAAACAAAAGTAATTGAAGTTGTGATATTTCTAGCTCACCTCCACTTCATTCAAGCGCATCAACTGTTGTAACTCTAACGCTTCAGGAGTTGGTGTGGACAAAGAACCGATTTCCGCAACAATCTAAAAAATAAGAATGATGGATTGAGTAAGGAAGTGTGTAGTAATTATAATAATATATAATACAGTGATGATATGATTCAAATGATTGTAACGATGTAATAGACGCAACCAAAATAGTACTGCATTTGTTTTTTTTTTCGGAGGAAATTTTTTTTTCATGTCGTCTCATATGTCTAGCAGCATGAATGATGGATGTAACTATAGAAATAATAGAATTTCCGTGGTCGTGTTTGTGCAGCAACTAATTATCAGCGGCGAGTAATTCATATGTGGACTCTGCGGTAATGTAGAGGCAAGGTCGACAACCTGAGACTATTTATACAGAATCCTATTTCTGGTGTTCCTTGAGCATCGCTTCAGGCCTTTCAAACTGTTTAAGATCTTCATAGTTTCAAAACAGAAAAGGAACTGTGATTGCAAGAGTACATCTAGAACGATGAGCAGCTTTAAGATCTGGTTACAGAATGCATATTTATACTCGTGGTCATTCCGTCATTCACTGCTGGTTCTTCATCGGCTGTATCACCATACCTTCACCTATCAGTAGTTCGAGCTGTTGCAAGAGCGTAAGCGTAGCGCTGGTTCCCTATGACAGTTTCATTCTAGGGGTGAATGGAGCTGTTCTCGGCCGGACTAAAGAATGAAACCATTCTAGGCCTAATCCTCTACGCTCCCATCCTTGCATCAGCTCGCGGTGGGGGTGCGAAATGGGTATGAACTAAGGAGGATGCAGGAAACACCACCATAGTTCATTACCAAAACTTGAAACATGGACAACATCGATCCGGCAGCTAACCAATCCTCCTTCAATGCCCCTTGCGGAACAGTGCAAAGTCATTCATTCAGTAATACCGAATTCAAACCTCTCCCCTTGAAGGCAACACCTACGCAAAATCTCACATCCAGTAAGTCGTGTCCCATGTAATCAGTTGGTGATGAATGAGCAGAGACACAGATAATTACCACCACCTCCGAGCGTAAATATTACAGCTTACGCAAAATCAGTCACCTGGAAATCCACGTGGCGAGATAAACGAACGCCGAATAGCGCGCGCGGACAATATCACAGCTTCTTCTACATTTCTTGAGTGTTTCGAGCTATTTCATCATTGCAAATCTACGTCCCCCAAAGCTCCGAAATCCAGCAAAATCTCGACGATGAGGGTTCCCGCGGGTGTTGCCTTCAACTAAGCGCAGCTTAAACAACTACCACAGCAGCTGCTGTTGTACATGTGTAGTTTGCTACAAAGCACAAAATTTTACACAGTTGTCTCGTGCATGAGCGAAAACTCGCTCAGTCACAGAAAAAGAGAAAAATGCGACTAGCATTCTTTGGTTTCATTTATTTGACATATGTATTAGAGTAGATAGACGTCTATGAAACAAGTTGAACTTATGAAGTTCCATCGATTCTATCCTTAACACCTATGAATGCTCACAAATAATCCAAAATATTAAACTTATCGATCAAGCAAATGGAGACCTGAGGAGCTAAAGGGTGAACAGTGTCGCACATGTGCGGGTCTCCCCGGATATGATCTCAAAAGCATGTCGTATGACTTCTACGATTCAATAAAGGAGTTGAGTAAGTCTTGTTTAGAGTACAATGGCGACTGATCTTTCTCGCTCATGATGATCATTTCTTTCGATCGTGGTTTCAGTTGGTGAATTTCGTCTATTCAAAAAAATAGGTAATACCCCATTGAATTATATCGTCGACACTGATCTTCGCGAGGAACTACGGATTATTTGAAATTCTCTTCTCGCCCAGGGAAAATGTGTAGCAGTCAATGATAATACCGACAAGAGGGTTTCTCCATTCAAGCAAGGCCCAGAGGTTTAGGTTGCAGCCATACTCCACGTGGAGTATAAGAGTGAGTCATCGGCGCTGGCGACTACCGATCGCCAACATTGGCGAGCTAAGCAACTCTCGCCGAAGTCGTCTAAAAAGGCTACAACAGAAAGCGAAAGGTCAGTAGCATTTTGTAAATCGCAGTGTACGAATCTAATATCGAATTCATTATCCAACTATTCTCTGCAGTTCATTTTGGTGGGTTATGCCCACCTTTTCAGTGCTCAATCTCCGTTAGGTTCGTTCCTCTGTAGTACTAAGGCTTCGAAAGAGCGATGTACGAAATAAGCTCAGAAATGCTCTCAACTTGCAGAACATCTCACTTCAAATTAAAAAAAAAAAAAACACAACATAACCACATGAAAGGAATATCCCACGACAGGACGAACAGTATTTATAGGAAACGAAAAAGTGAGATGAGTGGAATGATCCAAACTACTGAGTGCATGCCTACGGAGTGACATGAAGTCATCCGCTCCTTACATCTAGCTTCCGTCATCATCTTACATGCTGGTGTTGGAGCATCATCACATAAATTTGTTCACACAGGCAGAACACCGAAGAAGAATTTCGGAAAGCAGATTCGGGATCAGGGTCGCAGATTGTATGTGTTAACGTCTATTTAAAATCGACGATAGCTGAGCAATTATACCTGCATTCTAATTTTTTTCTGCCTCTCCGAAAAGAGCACACTTTCCTTCACTCTTTCTCCCATATCTTCCCACCTACGAACCGCGGTGTAGCGGACTATAGCATGTATTGGTTACAAGCTGATGAGCAGATGAGGTATCCTTCACTTGTGGGGTTTTCACTCGTTGCGCTGATTTTTCAATAGTACAACACTCACGATCGGATCGTGATTCAAAGATTTTGTCTCAGAGTTAAGAAAAATAGACTGTACTGTTTCGAATACAGGATTAAAAGGGCAGCACCCACTTAAATGATCGTGTTTGAAATTTTGCTGAACTATTCAATAGTGTGGCAGCGTGACACACGCGCAAATTTCCCCTAAGATTAGAGTTATCGGAACATTTCTCTTTTTTATATCGGAACATTTCTCTTTTTTTTAAACTCTTTCATTTAACTTGCCTAGAAATCATCATACAATGCATCAAAAGACAACGCAAGAATTAATTAGCCATGCAGTGTGGTAACTTAATTCGAGGTGGATTGGTACAACGATAATAGGTGTTGCCAATTAAATTACTAGGTGTTACCATGAGTTCTTGCACGTTTTTTCACTCGCCGTGTTCTCCGCTCATTGCTGATGTTTTAGTTCAGTATCGCAAACGAAAGGTATTCATAGGTTTTGGGCTTACGAAATGGAGTATTTGGTCTATGAGAACAGTTCAAACAGTTCACACACGCCTCCCTTGGCATTTAGTCAAAGCTGCAAAAGCCAGCAAAACTGCAGGAGGGTGTGCCGAGAAAAAAAAACTGCCAGGCAGCAAAATTATAAGTTCAAAGATGACGCATTTGGTCTCGGCGATGCCAACCACTTCATTCAACCAAATTACATCCAAGCAATAGTGGGAACTCTCGAGTGGAGTCGTGTGGTCTAGCCGTACACCATACTTCTCAAAAATATCATTCGAATGAAGGAAAGCGAATCGCAACGGCCTAGTCATCCCATCCGATGATGACGCCGAGCCCCCTATGGCCGAAATCGCGAACGCACCCTCCAAGAGCTCAACTGATGATATTTTTCGCATCTATATTCTACCGACCTTACTCGTTCGAACAGCTTCAGATTCTGTCTGAATTCTATGAATACAAAGGAGATACGCCATTTTTTCCCAGCTTGACATTTTTCTTCTTGAGCCAAAAATTAAGCGAATCAAAATTTCAGAGAAATCACATGGCGATGGTATCGTAGAGGAAGAAAAGCGCCTCCGGATGGTTTAGAGCACTTCATGGAATAATAGCAAATGGGACGGAAAAACCAAAGCAAGACTAAAAACGTGCAAGGACATACGTAAACACCAACAGGACTCAACAAAAAACCATTTCACTGTTAAGGTGTAAAGTGCCTGATACGGTAAAATCAAAGGAGTTTCACCCGACTGGGTGCGAGAACAAAGCCGGACGAAACAAATAAAATCTATGGTCGCAGTTGAGACATATTTGAACGTGAACATAGGAGACGACAGTGAAGAACGGGGAGCGATTGTGAATTCACACTATCGACAGGTCTCTGTTCAACACTGCCAACTGTGCGGTATATTTAGGAGAAGCTAATTTCCTTCTACTTCAAATACCAGTGATGGATAGGGAAATAAAATAAAATCTGATAAGAAATAGCGATGTCATACATTTATTGGAAAACGAAAATGGAGAGGATTATGATAAAACAAACTTTTCCGCGACCTCTGAAAATTACATCAAAACCCATTTTTGTTGAATTTGCAAGGAAAGAATACTCAAGGATTGTGCCTTATTCCCCGATATAATCCAATTATTCAACGGATTTTGCTATCCCGTCGATTAGTTTCTTTTGAAAATAACGTCCATTTCTGGGGTGACAAGGGTGATATGTATACATCTATTATATTATTCACATAGCATTTACTACTCACACATATGTGGAATTCAACAAAGAGGTAGATATTTCTCAGATTTTGTTCAACAAAGTTTGTCAGCCATGAACACGGAAGTGGCACAAATCATTATGAGAACACCATTGCCCTCAGTAGTTTCAAATCATAGTTTTTCATCTAAGAAAATTTTTTTCATATTTCATTATGATCAGCGAATCAAAATAATGCGTAAGAATCGCAAGGGAAGAATGTGTATACGATTTAAACGATAAAATGGCGAAACAAATGATGTCTTTTCAATAAAAAATTTTAAAAAAAGCGGAGAATGACGCATCCTATACTTGCGAAGAAAAAGAGACCGGTATATGCTATCATTTAACAAGAGCGGGATGATCGAAGTTGCTTACAAAGCGAACCAGGGATCCGAACAGAATCTATGTTGGCGCCAGAGAAACGTAACAAAAATAAATTAGTTTCACCTAGACCAGCACTAATACCAGAAGAATGCGTATGAAATTCGCAAGAAATGTTCACATACGAAATAAACACATTAGTAAAGAGTACGAACATATACAAATGCAAGAACTCACATCTCGATGTAGTGCACAAGCTTCTTGTTCTGAGAGAACCGGATGACAGCTTAACTGTGAAATCCGATCATACAGCTGAAAAAAATTATTTATGCAACCTCTAACAAAGTGATTCACAACTATAAATTACACTAATCAGTTTCGATTCCTTTTGAAAAACGCTATTCACACATGTAGCAGTGCATTAGCACAAATTATTGTTACTATATAGCCCAACGATAAACGAGATTTGATCGGATCTCACACAGTGTAACAAAGAACAACTGACGGTATACTCAGCTTCCCACCGGTGAGAAAGAAACAATCTGATAAGGTTGTTCTTCATGAAAAACTAGGATTTTTGAAATCTTTAACACATCCCTGGTTATTTAAACGATACATAATAAAGGAAACAACGTGCAACGGATGTACTCGAAACTAGCCTCTCAATGTGCTTTAGCAACACACGAACGCCGAGAAGAGAACAAAACGCTGGGAATGTTTTTTTAAAATGAATTTCACCTATTCACTTGAGAAGTTTTTTTTTTTTCGAATGGATTTTCAACTATTCATAAAAAGGAAGCACAAATCCCCGTACCACTGTCCAGGTGCTCATACGGTGGAGGCTCTTCGTCATGCACTGCACCAACTTGGATCGTTTCCGTGGACTTTCCGTTTCTATTGCAATCACAAGCACGGTCCGCGGTGCCAGCGGTATGATCTTGTGCAGAATCACGACAGCAAAGACCACGATCACTGGCGGCGCCAATGCACAATACACAAATGATGAAAATCAAGAAAGATCCGATGAGAAGCGCTAGAAGACTGTGATGGAACAGCGTCGAGTCCATGGGCAAGAAGTAAGCCCACCTGGCTTACCTAGGGGCGGGACTACACTTCGGATAGAGCGGGGTAGCCTAGGCACGCCTCTCCATTGCGAACAAGCGATTAGAAGTCCCGTGTGCTACCACGGTCCGGCTTACTTGAGAGTCACCACAATCAACTCGCCTGTTGGGGAACGGTGACTTTGGCGACCTGCGAGTTGTGCGCCATGCTGCGCGCACACTGCCACCATCGATTCGGGCGCCAACCCAACGCCGCCCACTTCATTCGGTCAATCGATAACCATCATAATCATGGCCGTTAATTGGCGGACAGGGTGCACGGGGCCGCTGGCACATAGTACGCCACTGCGGGTGCGACAGAGCTGGTGAACAGTGTGGCTCCGAGCATCACCGTGTGTTCTGGGTGTTTTTACTCCCGCACCTTCTCCAGAGCTTCCCTCTAGCTGTTTCATCTCAAACGAAGTTACGTTCGCATCTGGTGGTCACCTGCGTTCGAAAACAGCGAAAATGCGCGTCCATCGCGGATGCCAGGCAGGTGCGGGCTGTTTCCAGTGCAGTAGTAGCGCTGTGCGTGAGATGCTGCATAAATTCCCCGACTTAGTCGCAGTCACGAGAGTGAAAAGCAAAACCTAGTTACGCGATAGGGGGACTCTATTCAAGGAGTGAAATTCAATAGAATGCAGCGCTGAGTGCGTTCTCGCAATCCCAACGAGAGTGAAGTACATACGTGCAAGCATATGTAGCAACATTGTACATGAATAAGGAGATAGCATTAAAACATTACCACAGCAGCACATGCTAGGTCTTAATGATATTTTGGCAGCACAGCCGAAAAGGCGTCTTATGCGTCACAAATCAAACCTCAAAAGGCAGCGAGTTCAAAAACATCGGAAGAAATCTTGTTCTCGTAATTCTTAAAAGATAATACCCCCCCCCCTTCACTCTTCCACCCACATCCACTCCGAAAAAGTGACTGATATAACCTTTCTCTTGGTTAGTCCTCACGTACGAGACACACAACTTGGTCTAATCGTAGTACATGCAATTACTTTCATTTCCCAAATACCTGCAGTAAATCGATGAATCCTTTATCAGCAGCTACTGCTTCCGCCGTACCACTGAAGGATCCGGCTGATGGAGCGTCGCAGAGGGCAGCAATCATGTCCAAAGAAGAGAGAATCTGAGCAAAGTGTAGCATTATTAGCAGAAGTGGAGCGGCCGAACGGCAATCTCAGGGTGACCAGACATTTGATGTGACAACCACAGATTTTAAAAATATTACTGCAAAGCCACATGATTGAAGAAAAGTGGTAAAGCAAGCAACTAGTGGAATTGACCTGAATACAAGCTGCTCTCAGGCTCATCTAACCCTGAGTGTGGAAAATGCTTCTCGTTACTCACTAGTAAACACTCCTTCCAAAGCTTCTTTTTGTAAATCGCCAATTTTTATGATGTTATGACTGACTTTACACGCGCTATGATATTTTACATCAGTTTATGATGCCTCATAACAACCAAAAAATCTGGTTAATGGTTCGGCTGCCATGTCTGTTTTTGTGTTTTTGCTGTGGACCGGAAAACACTGTGGCCATTGTGAGAAATATAGCTCTATTCAAAGATGTTCAAACTTACTCACTTTATGAACGCCTACTAAATCGTCAGGAGANACCAAAAGCAGCCATACTCTTGCCCTGCGACGCGGGTAGATCTAGGGAATGGATTCGTCAGTTCGACAGTGTCGGATCTGATTCATATGGCCGACGTATGAGTCAAAATGCTGGAGTCCTGCTGCATGGCTGACAGAGTTTTTCAACGAGGTGGTTGTGGAAAAGAGCTTGCTTTTGGGTTACACAGTATGAAGCTTCTTGAACACGTCCTCGATCGCCGTATTCGAGACATCGCTAGCTTGTCCACCAATAAGTGCGGGTTTGTAGCCAGGTGTGCCACGACGGACGCCATCCATGCTTCACGTCTTCTAATAGAAAAACATCGTGAAAAGCAGAAGACGCTCCACATCGCTTTTCTTGATTTTGAGAAGGCTTTCGATCGTGTCCCGCATGAATTAATATGGTACGCTTCGCGAAAACACGCTCTATCTGAGGAGCTTGTCGAATGGGTGCGGATTCTCCAAGCCCGTCCGAGGAGTCAGGTGCAAGCACCAGTCGGCACTTCGACGGAGTTTCCTATCACCGTTGGCTTTCACCAGGGTTCTGCTCTTTCTCCCCTCTTCATTCTCGTCATGAACGCTGTCACTCGAGGTCTGCAGAAACTCACCCCTTGGACGCTTCTGTACGCGGACGACGTCATGATTGCAGGAGGAGGCAAATTTGAGCTGGGGTGGCAAACTCAAGCCTGGGGCGACTGACTCGCTAGTTTGGCCTCCGTCTCAATGTCAGGAAGACTGAATACTTGATAACTGACTCGCTTTCGGCACCATAAGCGTAGGGGGCACTCACCTTCCGAGAACTGAAGCCTTCATGCTAAAGAAGAAGAAGAATTGAACAACACATATCTAGTCAGCACCAAGCTTGTTCACACATGGTTTAGGCAGTGCAACATGTTCATGTGCTCAATTCGGCCGACGGATTCTTTGTCTCATTTGACTAAGAAGAATATATAAATGGAGAGCTAAGGCTAGATGTGGTTGCACCATATTTATCTGTGGCGCTTCCATCCGTTCACGATCGTAAAAACTTTGAAGACATTAAGATCATCTGTGATTGACAAGATATCCGCAGCAAGGCGATCATTACACCGGAGAACGAGTAAAAACCGAATGATTTCGTTGATTTTTATAATCATTTAGGAACTGATCTGAACATTCAAATATTTAGGAGAAAAAGAATGCCTATTTACTCCTATTTGTCCTCCAGATCTGTACTGATATTCCCCGTTCCAAGGTTCAATTTCTCGACTTCAAAATTGAAATTCGAATTCGACTATAGCGAATGCATTATTCGGTCCTAACTGTGACAATTATTACTTATCAAATTTAACAAGAGTCTAGCTATAGGGGGCTTTCACTCTTTTGGCGCGAAGGCGACGGCACCACCGCGGCAGAAATGAGTGCGCGGCAAAATACTATTACGATGACGATTCATTGCCGCGTGTCGCCGCCGCAAAAAAGTATGCAAGCTTTCGCAGCTTGTTCCTTGCTGCGGCGACGCCGCCGCGACGAGTGCTTAACCATGCGCAACTGCCATCGTGGCAAATTGTGAAAGCCCCTATAGTCAGGACGGAAGACTTTTAGAAAACTCGCCACCTTAATGAGACGTGCTTCTAGCCCAATCATCTTATGACACTCGTTTGGGGGTTTCACAGTTTTGCCGCGGCAACGGCTTGCATATATTTTTGCACGGCGAAGTCGCCCAGCGACGTGCAGCAGGGAATGATCGTGGGGGTATTAGGTTGGTGCAAAACTAATGCACGTTTTCAACTCCCTAGTTCTTGAGTTCATAACTTGCTTCGAAATTAATGTTTCTAACCAAGCTTAGAACCATTACAATCCGCAAACTCTTTGCAATGAGGTAGCCCTTCAAAAACCACCGTGCCCATCAAACGGGGCTTTCTAGGATCGACGAACGCCTGGAAGTCAATTTTGGTACCACTTCAGTCTTCGAAGAAATTCTCCTGAATGAAGTCGTCTAGATGCCCCAGGAAGTGGTAGTTAGTGAGCGAGAGGCTTGTTGATTAGAATGTGTGAGGCAGAGATTCCTGGCCTGGTTGTTCCAACCTGTGGAGTTTCTGGTGTGCGACATGCGGCTGGACGGTACTGTGTAGGAGTACAGAATCCATTCTATTGAGAGANTACATTTGCTAGAAAACATGTGCAAACTGGTCCCTGGGAGGCATCTGCGAAGATCACTCGAGATCTATTTGGCAGTGACCTCCCATGGTTGTTCCTGTTATTCTCGTTGGCTTTTTCAGCGCTGTTCAGATAACAGTACTGCTAAGTATGATACCTTGCCTTCAGCTAAGGATGTTTGGTCATCATGCTGCTTCTTCGAATATTCCGGCTAATTGTAGCGCAGCCAATGGTGCAAATCATGAAGAAGGGGTTTTGGAACTTTCCTTCTCCGAGGAAGATGCTAGGTTGGTGTGAAAATAATGAACGTTTTCAACCTTTTCATTCCTGAGCAAATATCTCGGTTCAAAATTAATGTTCTTTAGCAATAAAATGGCGGTTCAATGACCATCACACTCTTCAAACGGGGCCTCCTAGGATCGACGAACGCCTGGAAGTCAATTTTGGTGTCACTTCAGTCCTCGAAGAAATTTTCCTGGGCGAAGTCATCTAGATGCTCCAGGAAGTGGTAATCAGTGAGCAAGAGGATTGCTGACTATAATTCATGAGGCAGAGCTTCCTGGCCTAATTGTTCCAACCTGTGGAGTTTCTGGTGTGCGACATGCGGCTGGACGGTACTGTGTAGGAGTACAGAATCCATTCTATTGAGAGATGCCGGGCTCACACAGAGGGATTTCCGGTTCATTTCGTTAGTATGCTAGCAGTGCTCTTTTGCTGTAAGGGATTCAACGAGCTGTTACAAATGATTTCTGCAGCAGACCACCAAAAAGTCATCGTGACCTTCATTTGGTGTTGCTTTGGTTTCTGACAGTATTTCGGCCAAAGCCAGTGGGTCAGCCTGTGACCAATGCCAACTGTATTTCATAAGTGGAACTACAGTGAGTCCTTGTCAGCCAACTTTGAGTGCACTACCGTCAACAATGAGCCGCTGAAAAATCGAGATAGGCAATCTTGGATGCGCGACGTTCTATCGACACGGATACCCTCAGAATCCCTATAAGGAGCAGGAGCAATAAACTATTTGAGATCGGTGTGGTTCATAGATGCTCCATAAATTATCGAAATCTCGTAAATTCGATTGCGCGGCAAGTGAGGATTAGAACCTGAAGGTGTGTCACGACTGTGAGTTGGGCAAAAGGAGAAAAATAAAGTTCTAAAAAACCAGAGTAGCTGTGGTGAGCACAAAAGTGGGGCGCTAGGGTTATTTTAGGTGCTGATCACAATGATTCCACGTTCAGAGGGAAAGCCGAGAGTGGGAAAGTGGGGGGGGGGGGGGGTCCNGCAGTGCTCTCTTGCTGTAAGGAATTCAACGAGCTGTTACAAACGATTTCTACGGCAGACCACCAAAAAATCATCGTGACTTTCATTTAGTGTTGCTTTGGTTTCTTTCAGTGTTTCAGTTCTGCTTCCTCTCCCCGTTGTTGAGTAAAGAACTTTATATTGTCGCAGAGGATCTGTTCCTTACCATGGACCACAAAGCGTTCAAGGATTTCGTCGCAATTTCTTCACTACGAGGGCGCGCAGCAGACCTCTCAACGAACATCAATCTGGTACTCGTCCAGTTCGAGTCACATTTACTCGTCGAGCTTTTCGTCTTCCCATTCTTATCTATGGAAGGGGATGTCTGACGACAATTACAAGTGAGGTTCTGCGATACCGAATATGCTGTTGGTTGAAACCACTTGATGGTCAGCATCCGGAGGAAACTTCACGCGACCTTCCTTATTTTCGAAGCAGAAGTCATCGTTTCGAAAAGATCGAGAGCAGCCTCGCGGCAGATATTCGCTTACACTACTTTGGCCAAAACCACTGTGGTATTCCGAGCAGCCCTGCTGCGCTGCCGCAATGTTTTGGTTCGCAGAAGTGAAATCGGCAAAAATTCTGTTCTGGCACCTTTCATTCCGAAAATAAAAGTTACGTTTGGGAAGGACATGAAATTTGCTACGAGAAGATTTCAACTTCTCATATTGTTTATGACGACAACTGGAAATCTTATGCGCCAAAAAGGATGCATCGAAAAACGCGCATTATTTTTGCACCGACCTAATATCTCAAGGGCATTACGGTCGAAGAGGTTGCTTTTGGATCCATAGAATCCTACTATGCGTTCCATTAGCCACACCGCTTGGTATTTAACCATACAAGACAACTCGAAATGAGGAGTACCGGTCATTAGCACGAGTGTGCCGGTCTCCTTGCTCCAGACATGAGATTCCACACTTCAGCTATTGCCTTTTGTCCCACAGATTTCTTTGCCAAGTCAACGATATGAACCGAATTGGCAAGTTTATGTGTAGCGTAGAGTGTTGACCGAATCGAATAATATTCGAGAACTTATTCGAATATTCGATTATTCGAAACACTCGAACATTCGAAAGGGCTGAAAATTTGAAATATTCGAATATTTGGCATGAGCGAAATATTAGATTATTCTAATAATTCGAGTACTCAATCATTTTTAATTATTCGATTATTCTAATATTCAAATACTTGGTCACTCTTATTTATTCGATTATTCAAACATTCGAGTAGAGGCATTCAAACATTTGAATAATATTAGGGTATTAAATTGGGAATGCGCTCCAAAGTTTCGACGTCTTTATGAACGTGTTGCCAAACATTTTTTGTCAAACTTTCAATACCACCTGAAAGGGCAATTTATGGAGTATTTTCTCGCATGCAGGTTACCAACATTTCCTCATTCTTTATTTTCCAAACGAATTTATATGGAGACCGTCCAAATTTTCAGAATTTCCGTTCCCGGGTTTTATGTTGTTGAAGATCGTAAAATTACAGCGGAGCACCACCAAAGATCATATGAAGAATTAAGACAATTTTTGCTGTATAACTTGGCTAAATCCATGCGACAGTAGATTACTCGAAAATTGCCTCGAACTTGGGTAACTAAACCGAAATTGTGACTGCAAATCGGTTCCTCGATTGCCCTGCTCTTCAGATCTTGAATCGGAGTCGCACTTGGGACCGCCTATTAGCCCAGACTTTGCGCTATCAGGCGACCACTTGCTTGCGTCGTTTGAACCTTACATGAAGGAGAAAAATTCCAAAACTACGACGAAACCAAAATTTGGGTGAGCGACTATATCAAGTCACAGCGCTGCGACATCTCATAGCAGAGCGTTAATTCTTTGTGTGGAAGATGTCAAAAGTTTAACAATACTCACTCTGCATTGAACTTGGACTGGGGTGTTGTAGCTTTGATTTTTAAAAATAATTCATTCCATGCAAAAACGCGCATTTCCAATTTAACACCTAATATATTAAGATTCTCAATGGCAGCTTTGCCCTTACAGGCAGAGGCCCACCTCATATTCGTGTCTGAGCTATTAACAAATTCGGTTGCGGGACATCTAATACCCAATCTGCTGCAGGGCGTGGCCGGATGTATGCGACACGAGTAACAGACGATTACAAAGCAATTGATCACAGAAGTAAATCCAGACAACCTTCCAGAAGGACCAGCAGAGCCGAACGAATCAAAAGACCTCCAGCAGAACATGTTCTGATTGAGATTATCGGTCGCTTCTCTTCTGTGGTCGTTCTACATTGATTCGGTTTTAGGGTCGTGCTGTCAGTTGCTCTGATTATTAGGGTTAAAAGTCCTTTACAGTCTCAAGATATTACTATACAGGGTGCGCACAAATTATTGGCGCGTGGTTTCTCAAGCCCCAATCAGCAGTGCTTGAGCGAATTCAGAAGTCATGTTGTGGGTATGTTTGCTGGAACAATACCTACCGTAAACAATATCAAGTTCGCCGAGTGACCTCTTTCCTGGTCTGTAAAGACTTCAAAAAGCTTTCAGCTCAGACCACCCGTGACACGCAAGTGTTATTTCAGAAGATATTTTCCAGATTCTTCAGGAACAAACTTCCACCAATCTGTTCCTACCCATTTTGTACTGCAGACCTTACCCACTAACACTTCCAGAGCGGAGCTCGTAAGAATGCAAATGAAGTGAGTTGCGTGGATCGAACTTCGAGCCAAAATTCAAGGAAATCACCTGCGAAACCACTATGAACGAATTTCGGCTTGCAAACTGAGGCTGAACGAGTTTGCGAAAACCATTTTTCATTGATAGAAGTAGGAGTCTACCACGGTTTTAGAAAATTTACTATATTTGCTCTTGTCATCTGATTATCAGTCCTATGTCCGCAAAAATAGCAAAAACGGCTTGTGAGATATAAATCCCGTTTTCACCATGGTAATCTTTTAGTGGTCCAATCCATGGTAAGCGCATAGTAACTGCGACTTAGTCTTGACCTATCATACACAGATGGTTGGAGTCTCCTGAGCCTACCTCAGGGAATCTTCGAAATTAAGGAGCCGTGGTCGACCGCGTGTCACGACTCCCTAACCGCGATTTGACCAGGAGGATTCCTAACGCCTGTATAGCACAGAAAGAGGTCATCTGGGAAACCATCCGCTGTCTACGGTAGAGATGGCCCAAGCAAAGATACCTAGAGCATGGCTTGTGAATTCGATCAATCCNCTCCGTATATAATTTATGCACTGAATTCTCTTCTATTATATATTTCTACAGAAACTGCGGAAATGAATCCTTGGTTGCTGTTGCTCCACGGAACAACAATAATCGGAAATATTGTTAGCAATAAAGCTGCCTTTACTTAGGATCAATACCAATAGTTTTTGTGTCCCAATGTGTTTTCTGCAAAATTTTCTGATAAGAATTTGTGACAGGCCTCATCTGGTGGCCCTTCTGATAACGATCTCTTTTTTTTAAATGAGTGCACCCTCGCCGCCAATATCTTGACCGCAAGCTTACGCTTACCATTAAAGTTCAATATTGCTATCTTGGGTAGCTCTTTTCGAAAACTATCTGAACGAATACTCCATGTAGCTAGAGAGACATGGAAGTTGCTCAATCTTGGATAAATTGAGAGCTGCCTAATAGCTTCTCCATAAATTGGAGAGAAGGATGGAAGGACTAGAACGTTTTAGCAAGTTTTGCAAGATATGGGAGAAGATGAGCAACTGCACCTCCGGACCGGCTTACTCTCAGGCACTTGTATTTGTCACTGTATGTGTCAGAATTTAATTCAGCCACTATTTTGCCCCACGGCGCAGCGACTTCAAAAAGACTCGTTCTCTGACGGAAGGTGTGCAAGAATCACTGATAGTGGGTGGTGGGCGACACAATTTGATTTGAGGGGGTGTTTCTTCGTTTTAAAAATTGATATCGTTTTGCTTGAAAACATGTATGCCTACTTTTCAATCCGGATAGGAATTGCCTCGAAGGGAAGGCGCAGCAGCGGATTGAGACCACGCCCATTCCCGCAATCGTGTTCACAAATACCGCCATGGGGACTGTCAAGTGCGTACCAGTGGTGTCTGCACTCCTCCAACATGTTCCACATTAGAGATGGAGTCTCCGAGTTATGTAATAAATCTCTGAGTAATGGATGTAACATCCCAGATACCGTCAACACACTACACAGCTCAATCACCAGAAGAAAATTTTTGCTGCGAAAATATGGTTTACCTCTAGAACCAATAACAATTTGGGCGGGCTACAAGCGGTATAAAATGGTAGCATAGAAACTGGAGCAGTTGAATATGATTCACTCGATGCTACTGGTCTATACCTGGGTTTACACTTCTTCATTCTTCATGATCTGACAGCATTTCTAGTCTACCACCTACTCCTCTCATCTCCTGAATCTTTGAAACTTCCTTGGGAAGTACTGATGTAGGGGTACTGCACCCGGGGCACCAAGGAAGTCACACAACCGGTCTATTCTTGGCCGCGAAACCGGGAAGTGTGTAAAAGTACATCCTAAGTTCTATATTCTTATTCCTCCTTCTTGACAATGTTTTTATCCTAACTGTCTTCTATGTTTGAAAACTGCACATCTGTGGTTAATATTATCAAGCAATGTAGAAATTTCCATTTACATGTTGGATGTGATCGATCTAGAGTATTTTAGCCATGTCTTCTGAACAGTTACTTCCTTGTGGAGGGAGTGATGCTCATGCAACTGTTCATGGTGTGCCAGTTGTGTTCAGCGAGGTTACCCCCAAGCAGAATCTCATCTCACAGCAATGGGAACTGCTCCTGTGGTCCATTGTTATTGCTCGCGCTTTGCCCTTCAGAAAGGTGGAATCAGGCGGTGGGAAGGGCAACGCAGAGCTGTAGAACATACCCACGAGAAGTCCTTTTTGGGTAACGTCATGGCTGCCATTTCAGCAGTCACCACCGGCACCCGATTTGTTGTAAGAATCATTGAATCTGTAATTTGCAACACCTACAATTGTAACTGTATTTTCCTTAAACAGGAACTGCAACGGTGGGCGAAGCAGCTGCGTCTTTCATTCATTTCGGACTCATCCTTTTGGAAATGGTTCAAATGGTGCAAACCAGCCATTGAGAAAGTGTACCACCACCACCAGCAGAAAATATTGGAAGTAGCGCGGAGCAAAAGCGCGGTAGGAGCTAAGAGTTCCAGTCACACCCTAACTGCTTACTCAAAACCTATTGTGCAGGGAACGGAGGGACCTCACCTAGCTGCTGATGGAGCCTTCGATAGCCAGGGGTATAGTGCACTGATTGGGAAAGTTGCCCTTGTAGATCTGGAAACCAGCTTGGTGCTTCACACTGAAGTGTTGCATCGCTCAGAAACTAGTACGTTCGCAAGACACTGCTTTGTGTCCTGATTATTTCTTGCTTGGTTATCTGTTTGAGCTCACTCACCTAACCTAGATGGCAGCAGTTCACAAATAGAAGAAGAAGGCCTGCGGCGGTTACTGCGATGGCTTTCAGCAGATGGGTGGAAGGTTGCCTCCATCACCACTGATAGGAACCGGTCGTTCCCCGCACTTTTAGATGAGATGAAAAAGGAGATAGGGAATGTGCCTCATTTCTGGGATGGGTGGCACCTCGTGAAATGGTTCGGCAACAATCTGAGAAAGGTGATTTTTGTTGTTGCACACGAAGACGAACTTGAATATACACAATTCACAGGAGGCAAGACATAAAGACTGTGCCCCTCTCTCCGTTTGGTATGAGAACCTGAAAACCCATAAGTGGAAGTCGATAGAAGTGGGAAACGGAGAGAGGATACGGCACTTCTTCAACACCTGCCTGAAACACGTGCAGGACGTGTATGCGTAGCCAAAGGTGAACCATCTTTCTTGTATGCACGGCACAGAACAAGTTCTTTCAATGAATAATTTCTAGGAGAAGACGACAGGCCCATTCACAAGATGCGGTCATTCGGCCATAGAAGGCCCTCGTCCAACATCATTACGGAGGGCACACCTGCATTTGAGAGGCTCCGGAGTGTTGTGCTCAACAAGGTGCTGCAAAGGGATCTCCCCAAAGCAAGTCCACGTGAGGGTACTTCTGTTTGTGAAGCAAAGAACGCGCTGGACAGACTGTATTGCAGGAAAGAAATCTTCTAGTGAGTTGTAAGAACTATATCACTTACTGTTATGCCACACACCATATGTTAGCGATTTTTATCATTTAGCCATCTTTTCACCTATAAACTGAATGCGATGCTGTCGACGATGCACTTCAACACCTTGCGACTTGCTGAGCTAGCTGGTGAAAGGAGTGTAGAACGAGTCGTTGAAGTCCAGCGCAAGTATTTTACGAGGACTTCACGCGTGGTCCTCAAGACTCCGGTTGAGCACCTATGGCGACAGGAGATAATGCAGGCCGTCCTTGATGCCCGCAAAGAGCATCTAGAGGCTTCACCCGCTGAAGATGTGGATGTTCAGGAAATGGTAGATGCCGAGACAGCCTTCTACGAAGGAATTCCTGAATTGAATCTCGAATCAGAGGTAGATTCGGAAGAAGAGGATTACGAGGAGTTGTACATATTCGGATTGTTCAAGAATAAATACGTTTATACGTTTATACATATATGTACATATCAGAAGGCATCACCATACCAACAGGAGTCGTCTGCTTCCGCTGGAGCATTATCGTCCCCGGAACTCTGAAGGGAAAATAGCTAGTTATTCACCTTCTAATACATTCATTTTACGCTTTGAAACATACCCTGAAGCCCAAGTACTCCTCCTGTGAGGGGAACGACCTCATGATGGCCGACCGCGCACACGCCGGAATTTCCAAGCGATTCCCGAGCCCAGGCCATAGGCCCGTAGCACGAAACTTCTGTACGCGTAGTAGCGGTACCTCCTGAACAATGAAAAAGCTTACCATGACAAGCATCAACCAGCTTCCAAAGATAACATGCCTTCTTTCTTCGATCTGCTCTAACGCACCCCTCTTGCCTCTCGCTTCGAACCTTCCGTTTTCCAACAACAAGGAGAGCACGTGAAAAGCACTCTGCGGAATGTTTTTTTTTCATATAAAGAAACATGCAAATTTCGCACAACCTCTTCATCCAAGACAACCTTCTTCAATGACGGATGTTCCGCTATACAACATCCACCCATATTTTCCAATTTTTCCTTCATCCGGTCGAGAACCTCACTGAAAGGAGAGGAGACCACCCTGTACACCTCCTGACAACACAGGTTCTCTCCATACGTACGATAGGGGTGAGACAGGGGTCAAGAAAGTGAAGGTTGTCTGGGCCGAAAAGTGAAGGTTGTTCCGCAACCATAGCTTCGATAATGCTGAGGAAGGGTTCATCAAAGTGAACGATGACGTATACAAAACAGTGAAAGCTGTTTTAAACATGGATTCAACCGAAACTATTCTAATATTGCTCAGAAAATGAAGAAAAGATCGTTTGTTCGGAGATGGAACGCCGAAGGTGAGATTTGCGCCGGCTTCCTGCTTTCGTGCCGGGACCAGCGCTCAGCCTAACGTAGAAAATGCCCCAGATCGATTTTTGCTAAATATTTTGGTTGTTTCACAGAACTGTATGTTGCGCAGTTGTCAGCGATTTTCCTCATGAAATTCTCTACAAGACGACACCAAGAGCGACAAATTTCATCAAGAATCCAAGGAGAAATCAATTTTTAAAACCTAGACGGGGGATTTGCGTCCTTTAAAATTTCTCTCCAATCTTGAGAAATCGTGAGTTGCGCAGTTGTCTATTGAATTGGCGACATCATTGCGCATGCAAAGCCCATTGAAGCAGGTGCCTTTATCTGAAACTGACCCAGAAAACGGGTCATGTATGAAAACGCTTTTTTACTTTATATCTCTTTCAGATCAAAAATTCAGGGGTTGCGCAGTTGTCAGCTGCCGAGCCCGTAAGATTCCGAGTAGAATGGTATATAACACTTGATACTTCCTTTAACGCTGGGCTGAAAAAGCCTGCCTGAGCCAAATGCCCCGTGTAGCTCAGGGGGGTTAGCGAGAGAGCACGCAATATGGGAGGGCGCCAGACGCGAGGGTGAGCCAGACGGGGTATTTGGCTCACCCTGGTTTTTCCGTCGGGAGTGAACGAAAGTATCAAGTATTATATATCATTCTGCTCAGAATTTCCTTCTCAATTCAGCTGACAACTGCGCAACATCCAGTTTCTTCAAATAAGCAAGGTAATCCTCTTTTCACGTTTTCAGGAATTTCTCAGCCATTTTCAGTTGCACCTTTGTGATCTTGCTGTCATCCAGTCCTCAATAACATCGGCAAGAAGTCTGACAACTGCGCAAAGCTTAATTTCCCAAATGAAGAACGATATTGTCGGTCAAACCGTAATTTTGCCGCAAATTCCCATCAATTTCATGGAAACATTTTCTTCAAAGGAATCAACCGGCCATGTATGAACATCGACTTTTCTTAGACTGTATTGTGTGAAGAATTCAAGCTACAACTGCGCATTTCATGTAAATCTGCTTTGCCTGAATTACAATGCATAGTATCATTCCCTTTTTTTGGTCCGAGACTGCGTCCCGGACCCATCTTATCCTTTTCGCCATAGGTGAAGGTTCCCCATCCGGGCTCAATCAAAAGTGATGGTGGCCTGGGACACGTCTCAGGCTATCGGACGTATGGTTCTCTCGTGGCTGCGAAAACACTACACAGTTGCCACAAGAGCGCCAGTGTCTGTCAGCTAAACGAGAAGGATCTACCCTTCTGTTTAGAAGCCGGCAGAACCTAAATGATTTCGTTCTAGCAGGTATATTGTTGACAAAAGAAGTTGTGACCTTACAGGGTGTCGTCCTGGCCAACACTATATGTGCTATATTTCCGCCTCTCGTAAATGCACATCACACACGAACGGTCGGGAGTCCCTATCGCCACTGGGCACTCTTCTTCCTCATCGCTCGTAGGCGGACCGTCCTGCAGTTCCTCCACAAGCGGGGCCTAGTAGCATGCGATACAATATTACTGTGATGTAATATTATTTTATATGCAGTCTTGGAAATAACGCAGTTGCGTCGTATATCAGCAACGTCAAATTCTTAGCTGACATCGAAGGCAAACCATACCACCTCTTCTTCCATCCTCCTACGCTTCAGAACTGAACTCCGAGGTGGAGCTAGGCGCTTGGAAGTCTTCTGCAGGCCAGCACGTGAAGACATCACTGAATTTTTGATCCTGCAAATGAACTTTCGTGACAACTATTCGGGAGCAAGCTTATAAAAGTACAAATACACGCAGCATGAGAGATGTGGAACAATAAGAAAATGAAAAAAATCACATGAAAACGAATGTGTTTCTCTACAGAAAAGAAATAATCTCATTGACATGGATGAAAAATATACTACTGTGATGAAGAAATGTGCAACAATAATAGTTGTGATCGGGAAAAGTACAGAATAAGCAAAAAACGCGCGTAGCAAAGCACAATATGTCTATATCAGCTGATCGAGTGCAGCGGCATCGATCAAGATGATAGCGGCCGATACCGCGATGAGCGGATCACTCGTCCGAATTCTCCCCCTGTCTTGCCTGAGGCATCCTCAAATTCGTGGATTTTGGCACTTTTAATGATTTTTGACACTAGATCTGGACTCAGCGTACTCGACTAACCCAGAATATTCAAGAATCTCGAGGGTGATTTTTCCGTGGGTGCTGCCTTTGAAGAGAGGGGGTTCTATTGATCTAATATTCATTTACATTTACTCCTTTACATTGTCAACATAATTATTAAGTTTTTCAGAAAGAGAGGGCGGGAGTCCTGGTAGCTTCACCGTACTGATTTGTTTGCTACGAGTTACTTCTGCACATCTCTCCTCATGTGACTACTTTGTAACTATCTCTTTTCAATTGCAGCTCTTCCGTTGTTTCATCACCTATGTAGTTCATCACCTAATCCTCTTAATTATACAGTTGTGTTCTGAATCTTGTGACCCCCTGCAACATCCGGCTGGTGCGGTAGTGGACAATGACTTGGTTGACGGACCTACTAAATTGGTATTCAAAGCCCCGATTTTCTCGACTGACGGACTTGCGGTATTGGCTGC
The DNA here is from genome assembly GCA_000688135.1 of Ancylostoma ceylanicum. Classification (NCBI taxonomy): domain Eukaryota; kingdom Metazoa; phylum Nematoda; class Chromadorea; order Rhabditida; family Ancylostomatidae; genus Ancylostoma; species Ancylostoma ceylanicum. The sequence continues at coordinate 231,796 of JARK01001528.1, forward strand.
CACCGCTCTTCCTTGTCATGAGTTCCACACTTTCCACCAATCCCTTCCCAGAAATAGTACTCATTCTGTGATATCGTCATTTCTACTCTCATGCTCACCATGTGTTTTCAAGTTTTCCGATAATAAATTATTATTATTATTTGCTCGATTACTTGATCTATCAGATCGATATGGGCTCGCCGGTTCAGATGGATTTCTCCAGTCAATCTCGCAATAAAACCAAAATGATGCCTTCCGCCGGTGCACCGGGTTTTGTAGGAAAAGGGAAAAGGGGACGTCTTTCAGGCGAGACTTGCGCTCGAATGTCTGAGTTCGGTGATATTTGCCGTCTGTTTCCTTTTATAAGTGTTCTGGAATTCAGGAAAGAATGATCGTGTAATTGAACAAGAGAAGAAATTTACTTAAAGGCAGCACCACCCGAAATCCTCGACTCGGAGCTGAAGTGCAATTCGTAAAATAGAGAGTGACCACATCATGAATGTGAAAAGAACACAAGGAATGATGACCTACCTGCAGAGAGACAAGGATCGCTGTCGCGGCCACGCCGGGTTTTCAACGGCACGACGCGCCGGTTAACGCTATCGCAGTGGGTGGTCTGCCGCAGCGGATGCGTGCGATTTGCACCATTCGCAGGGTTTCGTGGCAGGACGCGCGCACACTTTACAGCGGAGCACTCGTCCGAGTCTTCGACAAGAGGGAAAGAGCGCCTTCATTTCTTGCGTTTCTTGCGTTATTCACGCAGTTTCATCCATGCCTATGAAAAACCCCGAAATTCGGGGTAGTCTCCAACGGAAGGATTTCCGCGGGTGCTGCCTTTAAGACGTTAGATATCCTAACTAACCGCGTTGCAAACGCCATTGCCAGCAGCGCCGCTGTTATAGCACTCGCACTCTCAGAACGAAGCGGCAGTTCCTAGCTTGGAACAGGTTTTAGCAAGAGCTTTTCGTGTGTTCACATTTCAAACAAAACCGTCATAGGTAAACCAGAATTTTACGAGGCCCCATTTGAATCTAATCGCAGGGGAAGAAATTTCCTCGTGTTACAGCTTCCACGTTCTCTTTTCTTAAAACCTGGTCATTGTTGGCAGATACTGATAGTCTTCAATGTTGTGCCACACAGGTTGTTAATATTGTGAGTTAAGAATACCTTAAACCACTTTCAGGCCTCTGAAAACGACGTAATGTCGAAGCGTCGGGCAAATAAACGTGCTCAATTAACCATCTGTGTGGCACAACCTTGAAGACTATCAGTTCCTCGTGTTGCTCACGAATGGGACTTTGTTCTGAACATTATATTTGTAAATGGTATTTCAACCAAAATGTACAGGAAAATTGTAAAAGTGTCAGTATAAAGTTGATATAATGAATCAAATCCTCTGAATTTCATCACAAATATCATGAAATAAATGACAAAGCTCACAGTAGTGAAATGAAACAATCTCCAAAAAATCAACAACAACATCTTCAGTAAAACAGCATGATCAATAAAAGAGGTTTTCGATATTAGGAAAATGTATAATAAAATGAAAAGACATGTGTGTACGTGTGTATATTTTGTATATGGAGATTTGGAGTGCGACTCCACCAGCTGGAAAACACCTCAAAGAACAATGTTTGTACAAATTTATGATTTGGTCGACATTACTTACATTATATGAATTTGCGACGATAATCTCAGACCGGTGAACAAGGTAGTGGCAAGTAAAGTTTGACATAAAGATGTTCATCACACTAATCCGGTACCGGGGACCGAAAGTGCTGTTTTCTCCGTAAAATCGAAGTGGATCAACATGTTGGCGCAACGCCTGAGAAAAAAAAAACGATCTCTGCACGGATTCATTTCTGGTGAAAGTGATTTGCATCATTGTGTGGGTGCTACTAGCATAAGCGAATGTGGATTGCTGTTATACTTGTTACAGAGGGCGCGAGGAAGAATTGGCAACTCCGCCTCTAATTGGACCCCGGTGAGAAAAAATAAACAACTGAAAATGAACTATTGCGACGTCTTTATCTTATAAAATGAATTCAAAATTTCCGTGACCCCTTCTCGGAGCCGGTGCAGTGCTCAGGTCGTTCCTTTGCGGATTTCGTAAAAACATGTCGAATTTTGTCTTGCTCGTGTAGGCACGTTCCAATACCGAACATTCTAACCCCTTCTCATTCTCGTGTGTTGCTTATGGCACTCACACCAACGTGACTTAACTTGTTGAACATGTTGTATCTTCAAATTCGACCAGTTTTGCGATCGATACAGCCTCAGAGCTCTGGCCAGAATTTTGCTTAAAAAAACCAATTGCTTCCTTCAAAGAACATTGTTGTCTTCTTTTCACTGTTGACCGCACAACTCGTCCGCGTTTTAACTTTCCACCTTCTAAAAGCACAACTGTTAGGGCTTCTGAGAATAATAACCACAATTCACCACATTTTCACAATCATTCAAGACAGTGACAATCACAATACATTTTTACATTAGCACGTTGAGGTGAGGTAGAGGATGCCAAGTTTACAGAATCGAAACATTTTCCCTACACCGCCGTACAATTTTTTATAATAGTTTACATAGGTGTGCGCTCCCCGTAGGGTTTTCATACGTAGCTTTTTCTGGAACTTGGTCCCGAACCCCGTGCAAAGCCTTTTTTGCTCTTCACCATTTTTACTAGGCTCAGCTTAATCACCGAACAGCCGTGCTGAGGACTGATAACAGAGCGAGCAAAGTTTCAACAACGAGTGGAGATGTGGGAAAGCACCGTATTGTCTTACTAGATACGAGATGTTCACGCTAAATTCAGGGCAAATTTTTGCTTCTGAGAGCAAAGATGTCTGTTCCAAACCTGGTTCGGTTGAGAAAAAGGCACATTTCAAGAGTCACAGTTGGGTCATACCAGAACACATTTGTGGTCTTTTACAGCCAGTTCATAGTATTTTTAATCTTGTTCTCACATCGCATCCACATACTGGTTCTTGACAAGTTTTTCGGAGTCAAAGCGGATAAACAATGGCTCTCACGGTAGTGTGGACTAGTGGTTATTTTCTTCTCACCTATTTCCCCACACTTTCATGAAAAAACATGGGTAATAGTGAAAGAAGCCCTTGTCGTATGATCCAAATTTTCATAATAACCCCTGCAGGCGTGCTCTCACCAAAGTTCTGAGCGAAACTCATGAAAAATCAATAAATTCAATAGATCAATAACAACATCATGCGAAGTTGCCTGTCAGATTTATGATGAACGGGTTGGATAAGCCCTGCACCCATGATACATACTTAGGGCCGAATAATGCAGCAGATGTATTCGAAATCGAAAATTCGATTTCGAATGAGTTTAAATCCCGGATTTCCGAAGAACGGGAGAAGTTCAACTCTTGAGGAATTATGCGAAGAAGTTGAACGCAGGGGCCCAGCTCATATACGTCTCTGAGCTATTAGCACGTTCCGGACCTCCTCGATGCGCTGGTTCCGGCAATGTACAGTCCTTGTCGAAAAGTTAGACGGAATGCGCGTGCGGTTCGGTGTCGCTACGACCCCGCTGCGGCGCGGTTCCCAATCGATACGATCTGCCCCGCAAGGTATTTTTGTCGGGTTTTTCGTTAAAAAAATCGTTCTCTCGCGTTTCTTCCTTGCAGTTCCCGCTTTCTATCCATTTCTTTACACTTTTAGGATAGTGCACAGCAGTTTTCGTTCCCTTTTGAATTGGTTGTGTCTACTTTTGCAAAATATTCCATATTTTTTATTCCTTTTTATATTTTTCGCCCTAAATTGCTATTCTTCGCTTGTTTATAGTTGCATTTTGTTATCTGTCGCTGTTTCTTCGTTTATCGCTTAGTAGACATGATCGGAAATCTATCTGAAACAAAAACATGGGCAAATAAACGAAGAAACAGCGACATGTGATAGGCGAACGATGAACGCAACATCAAAACAACAGAACGGAACTTTAAACAGGCGAAGAACAGCAAAAAACAGCAAATTAGTGCAAAAAATATAGGAAGGAATAAAAAAATTGGGATATTTTGCAAAAGTAGACACAACCAATTCAAAAGAGAACGAAAAGTGCTGTGCACTATCCTAAAAATGTAAAGGAGTGAGTAGAAGTGGAAAACTGCAAGGAAGAAACGCGAAAGAACTATTTTTTTAAACGAAAAACACGACAAAAATGCCTTGCGGGGCGGATCGCATCGATTGGGGGCCGCGCCGCGGCGAGGTCGTAGCGACACCGAACCGCACGCGCATTCCGTCTAACCTTTCGACAAGGACTGTATGTACTTGAAATGTCCCAAAATGCCCTCTAAACCCGTTTTTCGTGACGGGGTTTGTACCAGTTTGCTGGGGCAAATTCACATGCGAAGACGTATATAACCGTTGGTCTTATCGATTGGACAGCCAAGACGTTCACCCGACATTGCTGCTGTTGCTGGCAGCCAACACAGCTTGGGGCGAATCCCGCCCCTGCTCCAAGGAGCGGATACGTTGACCGTAAGTAGGGTTTTCGTCACTTCTGTGAATTTTGTTGTACCTTTTTGGAATCAGGAGAAGATCAAGAATCTGCTGATATCAGCAAGATGATAAACGAGGTGGGCCGCTGCCTTCTAAGGCCTTCTGCTTCTTTGAACATTCGAATTTTTTGGAACGGATTCCGAGTTGACTATTGAATTGATTGGGTTAGTCGATTTTTATTCGGTCGTAAACATAACTTCCGTTACCCCCAGAGCAAGACTCGATCAATAAAATCAATAAATCTGTGACGAGGTCGGGCAAATTGCCTGTCAGACTCGAGATCAGCGTATTGGATTAAACATGCCAATATGCTCCCACCAAGATGGGAGCAGAACTCGTGAAAGATCAATGAAAACAATAGATCAATACCCACCGTGCAAAACGGTTCAAATTCGTAATCAGTGCGATGGATTGCTGCAGTAGGCACATTTAATCTGAATTGGAACTAAACTGAGAAAAACCGATAAGTAAAGCGATATCTGAATCGAGAGAATCCGACGAGAAGTATACAAGCCTTCCACCAGAGGGCTATGTTGTACATCTAGGAGCTTGACCTGCTTGGTCAGGTAAAGGTCCTTTAAAACACCTTGAGAATGAATAGCCGAACTTTTCAAAAATACTTGGCAGACTAATTAAAAGCTTTGCACTAGTTTATTTTTGATTGTTTAATTTTACTGTTATTTTTTTAAGTTTTTTATTAGTTATAGAAATTAAAATTAATATTTTCACTATTTTTGTTATTCCATCCATCTCCACGAGTGGCGGAGTTGCTACCCTTTTTCCCCACTCCGTCTCCCCCCCCCCCCCCCCC
>JARK01001528.1:237258-252003 GCA_000688135.1 Ancylostoma ceylanicum
CCCCCTCCCTGCGTGGTTACTATATCAATAAACGTGAAAGTGAGCAGTGCTATTACGAGCGGCTTTCTAAATTTTCGTGTTACAGCGAATGTACGAAAGCGCACGACGGGGCGCGCTGCGATTGCTATAGTCCAACAGTGTCTGAAATTACAAGCACGGAAATGGATGGCCACTCAAGCACATGGCCGATGGAGACGAGTCGTTTCGAGGCTGAAGCGGTTGTGATTTCCTCCACCCATGGTCACATTGACGCAGCAGACGTATAAGTACGAAGTACGAATTTGCTGTTCGAAGGAAACACGACAATTCCGATCGAAAGTGGAAGAAAGTCTATTTCAAAGATACTCCATCGAAAGCCACATCCACTTCCATCTGTTTGTTTAATTATGGAAATATTTCCTTCTCAGAAGAATTTTCCTTTCACGATTTAGTCTTGGTCCATTATTTCACATCCTGACAATAGAATTGCTCCTCAGGACAACAACTGTCAACAACTGGGAAAGGTAGTGGTCTGGTGCAGTCAAATCAGATGAATACAACTGGTTTTGTGGCATCTTTCCAGACCCAGCCAGGAGAAGATAACACTCCATTCCCCTATTCCGCATTCTGCGACGTGGCCTTGTTGTAGGGGATTACATTGTTCTTATGCTTTCTGGTCCATTCTGACCCATTACTGATCAAGACATGAATCGAATTTACTGACTATTGTCGGTAATAAGCCTCTTCAATGATTTCAGATAGGATCATTAGCCGATGTTCTAGTCCCAAGCAAATTCAAAATATTGTTTTTTTTTCAAAGCAATCGCATTCTGCAGGGGGCGGTTGGCGGAGGTCATCCGATGGTTTTTTTGCGATTGGAATTATCAAAATGTATTCGATTTTCGTTATCAGCAACAACGAGGCGCACAGAAAACGTCCTGTCTCTGTCAGTGCCAATGAGCGCCACAAGTGTTCTTTTTCTGGCACAGAGTTTAAAAATTTCAAAATGAAGAAAAAATTGTTATTCAAATCCACAGCGGTGAATATGTACGGCTTTGAATCTTGCTAACCATACAACGGTACGCCATCTATATAAGAGCTCAGCTTAACTAAGTGCTTGAGTAGCGCTACCGATCAGAGTCCGCATTTCATTCGCACACCACACCTGGACTGATGCCGACGATTTGCGGAGCACGCCCCTACCTTTGTCACCAGAAACTTTGACATGTCTTGAGGCCGGTGGGAGTAATCTGAGCCAGGGCTGGGATTCATGAACGCATGACCCAACGAAACAAGGCTAACAAACCAACTTTTGCGTCCTGCATCTCATAACATCACACAGTCTATATAACAGCCAGTCACGCTAACCATAATAGGTTTGCGTTGTTAACCCTTCGTGAATCCCAGCCCAGGTCTCAATTCGAATAGCATACATAGAGAAAAAAGGGCCCCCGCTAAACAAATGCGGCCGGACAACCGGTGTCGTATATGTATAATATTCTGCCCACTATGCAAACCTCTCACAGGGTGCACCCTACGCTTGCGAAACCTTTACTGTTGCGCTACTTTTTCGTAGCTGCGGTACACAGCTATGCATTGATATCGGAGGACAGAAGACAGTAGGCGGGGCTTCTAATGCGTGGTGCTCCATTGGTGGGAGTTTTACATGTCGAGCAGAACTTCATGCATTTAATATTCTGTCGGGCAGAGTATTATACGGGAAGCACGTTATATACCGCACCGAAATCTATATATAGAAGATAACTACCCTTAAGACAACTTTTTTCGAAAAACTGGATGACGCGGGTGGAGCCAGATTCAGACGATGAAAAGGCATCTGTAGGGGAGCTGACGAAGAAAGGATCTCTGATTAATGGGGATCGCACCGAAATCCGACGGAAGGCGTAAGGTATTTCTCACCAGACGTTATTGACTTGGATATATCGATTTGTTGGTCAGTTTTATCGACTTCTCCCACTATTGCTCCAATCTGAAATAGAAATTTGCCCACTGGAGCAATCCATCACGCTGGTCACGAGTATATTAACCACTTCGCGCGATGTGGTCAGTGATTTACTGATTTACTTGTGTTTACGCAATTTTCGCTCCAGGCGTGATGGAAGCACTTGATTTGAGAGTCGCGAATTCGGCGTCCATTTTGCATGACTGATTTTTCGTGTGTTCTATTCCAGTGTGATGGAAAAATGTCCATAGTGGTTAATCAGAATGTCGAACGGAGTATGAATGCCTAAGCACAACAAAAAAATTGAAGATACATTGACAAAATTACTCATTCAATACCTGCTTAGTTGCGCCAGTAGCATCAACAGCAGCTCTTACAATCACTGCGAACTACAATAATCTTAAGATTCCCAGCGGCAAGCCAACATTTCAACCTATTCCACACGCTAAAGTGGACATCACGGTACTAGTTTTGAATAAGAACAAGATTAATAGGATGTAACGAGGTTCAGTTGTGAATATAACGGTTTGAAAATAGGCAATGAGAAAAAAAAAACGGAAAAGTCAAGAGTAAACTATTTTCCAGGGATCCATTTCATAAAGTTATCTGGTAAGACTTGCCGATATATTCTCGAAGGGAGAGGTTGTAATCAAAGCCCTAGCACTGCTGCCCGGTGAGCAAGCTGTGACTTGTAAAAAGAGTGAGAAACAAAAGGGGTTCCGTAAGGAGTCCGGAGCCAAGCCCCGGAAAGAAGTTAAGTATTAAAAAGCCCTGCAGGAAGGATAAGTGAAGGTGGGGAGGACCAGTACACATTTTGCTAGTGTGATTGTACTCATAACATCAACCATCTGTTAAATAGAACGGATGCTGATCGGTTTAGGCGATCCTGATGGAAAGATCAGTCTTCGACTGGATCTGAAGAAGACCATGTTCATAAAGCACGGATGGGTCCGGGATAACCATCCTCGTCCACTGACCTCGCACCGGAGCTGGGCAAGAGGGCGCGAGCGGCTTGCGGAGGCTCATAACAGCATTGCAGACGTAGTGGCTCCGGGCCATATCTTCAACTCCACGGTGCTCTCTGTTTTAATGTGCGCCTGTAAGTTACGTGCGTAGTATGAGAGTGCTGCTAGCGTCTTCGAACGCTCAATCGATAGGTCAATGCTAGAAATGATCCGCCTCAAGCAATTAAAGGCAGCACCCGCGGAAATCCTCGACTCGGAGCTGATGTGCGTGTGGTGAAGTACAGACTCATCACATCATAAATGTGAAATGAACACAGACAATAATGGCTTACCTGCAGAGAAAATCGAACTGACGTCGTGAACCCGCCTGGCCGTGTTCACGCCTGTACGAGTTTTCCCCGGCTCGAAGCGGCAGCTAGAGCTAGTGCGGCACATGGCGTAGAGCAGTATATGTAGTGTAGTGTATGAAGTACACACCATCCACATGATTTCGTGACGTTACGCGCGAATACACTCAGCGGAAAACTCGTCCGCGCTGTGAACGCATGGAAAACAGCGCCTTCATTTCCCGTCTTCCGGCGTGTTTCACGCTGTTTCATCACTGCCTATGAGTTCATCGTCTCCGATAACCTCAAAATTCAGCAAAATCTCAAACATGAAAATTTCCGCGGATGCTGCCTTTAAAGGCAGCACCCACGGAAATCCTCACTTCTGAGGTGAGTCGTTCTCCGTGTGATTGGCTGCCAGACAATCACAATGGTAACTTGAATACAGAAAAAAGTGGCCTATCTGTGGAGATACTGCCGTGGACAGAGCCGAGCGTGGCTATTTTGGGGTCTGCCACGCCAGTTGACGCTATTGATTTGGCATGCTACGAGTGGTCTAGCCCAATGAATCATGTTGTATATGGAATATTGTACAGTGTAGGGTATGGAATGCGCACCATCCACAAGAATTCGTGACGATACGCGCGTATACCCTCAGCGGAAAACTCGTCCGCGCTGTGGACGCATGGGAAACAGCGCCCTCATTTCTCCTCTTCCGTCGTGTTTCACGCTATTTCATCACTGCCTGTGAGTCCATCGTCCCTGAAAACCTTGAAATTTGGCGGAATTTCCAACACAAAAAATTCCGTGGATGCTGCCTTTAAGGTATGGAATCTGTAGTTCCGCCTTACATCTAAAGTGGAAGATCAAATACGCTGCCGAACACGTCAAGCTAAATAAAAATAGGCGAGTCACGTGACGAGTCTGAACCACTGGTGAAGTGAAAATCTCAAAAGTGATTCCTCAGGTAGGCCCCCTAAGACGTCGCAAATGTGACTCATTCCCTTGTATTCCACATCATTTGAATGTTTAGACGGCTGCGATATATCTGTGCAGTAATTCGGTTTGCTCAAGAGTTCCTGCTGATATGAACTAGACGATATGCCCGGCTTCGCTCGGGTGGTTTATTTTTCTCAGCTGTTCAACGCTAGTGATGACAATTATTGAACCCAACGAAACCTTTCGAAGTGTTCAACATTTTGGTGATTAACCTGAGTGACCCTTTCTCGTTCACCCTTGCCAATAAACAGATAAAGCTGTTTGGTTTATTAAATCACGCGAAGCGCTTGCCATATTCACGTTCAGCGTGCTAGAGAACCTCAGTGGTAATGTTTTTACCCTCACTCAGCAGGAGCAGAGAAAGCTACAAAATCAATTACTCGATACCTTGATGGAATGTGGTTGCCATACTCGAAAGTAGCGAAAAATTAGTAAAATCCGGAAATCAGCATTTCGTGCGGAATGGTTGTCATATTCGTGTTCAGCGCATTGAAGAAGCCCAGAAGGCATGTCTTCACCGATCCGTGGGCAAAAACAGCGGAAAATCAATAAAATCGATATATCGATAAATTAATCGATAACCTGGAGTAGCCTAAAACCTCCGCCTGCCCTCGTGGGATATGTGTGCAAAGTTTGGTTCCAATCGGTTAACTCCCCACAATTTCTATCCGGAACATACACACATACATACAAACATTCACTTTTATATATACAGATAATTATGCCTTCGTCAGACCTGAATTTTCAGATACAACACGATATCATCCACAAGCAAACAGACATACATTAATAGCAACTGTACCGTGTGGCAAGTCAATTAACTTTGACTCTAGAGCCGACACAGTAGAGCTAACCTATACAAAAGAATTACTGAGGCAGAATAGAGCACAAGGAAATGTCGACAAGGAAGATATGGAACCTCACTCCTTGTTGACGGCAGTAGAGTGAGGGATGCGAAAACCAGAGTTTATGAATTTATGAACCATGAATTTATATTATGGATGAATAACGTGAATTCTTAGTGGGAGACAAAGATGTTGGACATCTGGCGGGCTTCATTTACCACCACTTCGACACGTTGAAGGCGAGGATATGTACATTTACTTTTCAAAAACTCGTGGTCCCTAGGAGCGATGGTATTATATCATTAGAGTGAGTGAAACTCTGCTCTGTCGGCTCAGATATTACATACATACAATGAGCGTCGATGAAAGTGCGTTTTCTCGTGGAGTCAGAAAGGCCGATGCGCCGCTCTCGCTCGAATCGTCGTGTTGATATCAAATCATAGGATTTTCTTGATAGTTACTTACTTTTTCTGATAGCTGACACCAAACAGGAGGTGAAACTATCAAGAAAGCCCTATTATTTACTCTCATCGCTATGATTGCAGCACGAGCGGTGCGCCTGAGACGCAGTGAAACGCCGCTTGTGCTTCTGTTCACGCTTAGTTTTTTTTTGTTTTTTGGAGCGTTCTTAACGATGCTCATTAAAGATACATTTGTGAGAAAAAAGATTGCAACTTCTGTTTATTCGTTCATAGTTTCTCGCATATTAGAGTGTAGGGGCCGAAATTTTTGACAGATTTGCAGGTGCTCATGCTGAATGAAAACCTTCAAAAACTACCGCTCCTGTTCAATCAGTTCCGCGAAGGGAAAACTTTTTATTCACGAGGGTCGAAATTTGTGAAGCAATGTTCTTCACAACCTCCCACATAGCAGCTTCTATAAGTGGAAGTTTGGCATGAAATACTCTCTTACAAAAAAGATTCATCCTAATCCTGGTTAAAAAATGAATACATTTCACCGGATCACTGATTAACGCTTTTAGAAGGCTTGCTTGCTTGAGCTCAATTAAACGATAGGTGTCTGCGAGTACTAATATTCTAACTTTCTCTCTTTATTCTCTTCGGAACTCTTCCGAACTCTTCAAATGTTCCAGGTGGTCATGGAGCACCCGATAGTGCATATCACGGAAATTAAAACGTAGATCTTTTTTTGCACTGCTGTGAGGACTCCAAGATTCCAAAGCTTTTAGCGAGGCGGTGGGCTTGTCAGAATGTCGCCACATGTAGCAGGAAGCAAGGTGCATCGAAGTGGAAGGAATATGTCGTCCCGAATTGCAGTGCACATTGTGAGACACCGCACCGGTGGAATACTGCAACCTAATTCTGCAGAAACTAAGCCAATTAGAATTATTGGACTGAATATATATATATATATATATATATATATATATGTGAAAGTTTATATGTTTGTATGTTTGAATGTATGCTCCGAATAGAAATCGCGGAGAGTGAACCGATCCGGACCAAATTTTGCATGCAGGTCCAGGACGGGCCGGCGGAGGTTATAGGATACTTTCTACCTGACCTTATCGATTGGGTTATCGATTATATTGATTTTATTGATTTTTTCGCTATTTTTGCCCAGGGACTGGAAGAAACACGCCTACTGGGGTTACTTCATACGCTGAACACAAATATGACAACCGTTTTGAGCGAGGGTATCGATTTATTGAATTTATCGACTTTTTCAATTTTGCTCGGGGGGGGGTATCAATTAATTGGTATTATCGACTTTTCTCATTTTCGAGGGAGTAATCACCGAAATGATGATTACTGCAAATCGATGTACATATTTGTATCCTGATTATCCGCATGAGCGTGAAAAGCCAAGGGTAGTAAAACTCCCGAGCGAAGCCGGGTATGCCGTCTAGTACGATCATACAGTAGAAGCCTGTGGGAAAAATAAAAAAAAAACATCGAGCGTGAGGGAGCCAGTCAAATGCGCTAGTGTTTGCGACAAGTTCCACTGAATTCCGATCATAACGCTCTAATAAATTCGTAACGGTTGAGGGTTGGCATGTAGTTCTTCTCAAAATTCTAAAGTTTAATGTCCGTGATATGCAACATTGAGTGCATAACGACTCTCTGAAATATTTGCGGAGTTCGACGGGAATCCGAAGTTTAATTTTTCCAATTTGACATACAGGGTGCGACCTAAGTTCCCGGACGAGAACTTTTCTTCATAACTCTTGCAGAAAAGAGCCAACCGAAACGGTTTTTATCATGGCAATATGACTTAGAAATCGTGAAGACATATTACTACTGCTACCATAAATGGCCGATTTTGGAGTTCTCACAAGCTTTCGAACACCCCGCTCAAGTTACCGAAATTCCCGCCATGTATTCGGCGACAATTTCAGTCGAAAATTGGATCAGAGGGAATTACGGAAGATGGAGGGAATCTGTAAGATTCACATAGGATATGTTTGGCATTCATGGCTTTTGTCCCAATAAAATGAAGAACAGTTCTCCACTCACGCTCAAAAATGATTTTTCCTCTGTATCCTGCGGCTCCCGTTTCACAACTTACAGGGACGTGAGGTCCTGGGAGTACCCGAGGTGGGCGACCAGGATACTACAACCTTTGGCCGTCGCGGACCTTTGATAGGGTAAAAATGTCATATGAAAATTTTGCGTCCGGGAGCTTATGCCGCACCTTGTACGGTTGCAGAGTTTAGCAGCTCTAACCTCGACTCAGAATGGAGATAGTGAGTTGGATTAGCATAAATTCCTGTAGATGTTTACATACTGCTGAAATAACCTCATCCAAGCATGGCCGATTTTATTCAGTTATTGGTGAGACTTTTTTCCCTATGATTGATGCGTTGAATCCATGATTTTAATTCATGTCAAATTTCCCCTCAAAAACCGTTGTGCGAGCGCTTCTGGGGAAGATCAGTTCGCAGATTCCGACCAGAATGGATATAAGCTTTTTAGAAAAAATTTTAAAAAATTAGCCAACGTAATGCGACAGCTTCTGTTTTTTTGCCTATTTGGCATGAGCACCATAACCCTGTCAAAGATCCCAGCTCCTTAACTCTACCATACAGGCAGTCATGTTCGAAAAACTAAAAGTTGCAATCTTTTCGCTCGCAACTGTACATACAGGGGGCCGTAAGTTCTTGTGCAACGCTTTCTCTCTTATTTCTCGACCAGGAACCTGGGTCTGACTCCGCTCTTTTCCCTACCCACTAGACAGAGGTTCGAACAAAATCCAACGAATTTTCGAAGAGCGGTTGACTGCTCAGCTCACACTTAAAGCGCAAAACGGCTTTTCCAATGATATGTTTCAAGAACTTTCCATAAAGGCGGAACATTAGAAGTGCAAGAGGGAAGAACTACGGCTACTCCATGGTCCCAGTCATGACTAATTTGCACCAAGATTGCTTTCGAGAATTTTTTGCACTGGAAGACAAAACGAAGTCAAAAAAAGACAAAACGAAATTCGTATTCGATGTCAAGAATACGAGACAAGCTTTTATTTCACCTAAAATCGTTGTAAAAAAAAACTGTCATCGTAGTTGTTTTGCTCGGAAATTGCGGGCTGAATCTGTCCACATGGCGGCACCAACAATCTGCGAAGTTTTGGGGAATTTTTTTGTTGTGTCGCAAGTTTCCAGGGCATGTTCGTAGTGGGAAAATAGAGGAAATCCAGCTCTATTAAGCGAGACCTAGCACGGCACGAAACGTGTCACTACTGCGTAGAAGTAAACCAGCGAACGTTGCACAATACCTTACGGCGCCTCCCCCTATAAGTGTGTGTGTTTGTACAGTCTGGTAGCATACACAGGGCGCATGATGTGACATTGGCTGCAATTACGTCCGCTTGATTTCTTAGTCTACTTCACTAGGTTTTGATATGAATTTGGTGTCATTCCTTTTATTTTGGCGTGCTGCATCTATCTCCTTCAAAGGGGATTTTGTGGCGTTCTCCCATCGTTGGAAACAAGTGTGGTCGTAGTTGCGGACAATGTCAGATCATGGGCCCTTTGTTGGCTACCAGACCATACATAGGGCTTGATTGGTCTCGGAACGCAGATTTACCAGCAGAGTGTGCCAAGGAAAATGTCGGTCCAATATATAGTCGTAGTCTGCACTCGTAATCTAATCACCAAGGTATGTAGGTGGGTCGGTTCATTGACAAAATATTATTTTTGGAATCAACATAAGGTTATGTTGTCTAGAAGCTGCAGTAGTTTTCGAGGCCCCCGGACCTATGTTACAGCATTCATTTGTTGAACATTGCCATTACATTCTGGATGTGAGCATATCGCAACGCATGTGTAAAATTGCACACATTCGTTTTAAGTGATGAGTGGATCTTGACCTGTCATGCTTGTGCGAGGACGCATCCATGAAATTGTAATACACGCATGCTGCATAGTTTTCGTTATCTACTCCCTACTACGGTACAATCTTATCTTCATTAAGAAAGGATGGATTTTGGCGAAGGAGAGACAAAGGATTTCTCGAGCAACGACAAGGAAGATCATCAGGTGGTTGAAGGGTGGCCTAATTCCCATCATCAGTAGCCTTTCCCTTAATTCAGCGCAGTCTTGCAGGTGTATATGCAGCGAATAGACTTCTCCTTGCGCACTACCAGGAGCACATCCCAAAACGAGGAACCGCTCTTCGATTTACGACAAGCTCATGCCCAGAAATTTGTTTCGAAAGCAAGCAATACTGTTCCACAAATTGTGCTGTACACAAGCTATTTTGATTGAAGAGTAGCGCGTTATCACGGCAGACCCAAGAAATTGAAGCTATAAGCTTCTTCCAACCCTTTTTTCAGCTTGGGCGAAACAATTGTTCGGACGCAATTAGCGCCAACGCCGCGTTGGTATCACCAGTAGAGGTCAAGTTGTGGCAGGTGTAGGTGTATCCGTGACTGTGAGCAAATGCTTCTCAGGGAAGAGGTGCCGACAAAAGTCTTTTGAGCAAAAAATTGTAAAAAAAGCCATGTCCAATCCATGCATGCTGTTAAACCACTATCTATCATTATTATTTATTATTATTGCTATTAATATTAATGCTATTATTATTATCATTATTATTATTAATTAATTAATTAATTTATTATTATTATTATTACTATTATTACTTCACACATGTCGCGTATAGTTGTGGTTGTCACTTCTAATTGGCCTAAGTTATACGATTGCAATACAAACCTACAATCAATCATCAGCAGCTATCAAGATTATGTGACAACTGTTTACGCTACCATAATACATATGAGACTGTGTAGATTTCCATATATTGAAAAACCAACAAGTCTGCAACTTCAATCTAGACCTAATGTTGCATGTCGTGGATAAGCATTGGCGCTTTTGGTAGACTTCTTACAGCGGTCCCATCAGTAACAGTGAACCTTATCGCAAATTCAGCTCAATACCAGGATTTGTCCATGCATGCAAGAACGCATCTATGTTATTATGAGCTGAAATGGTGCTCGTAGTGGAAGAGATTGTTTCCATCGACAAACTTAAACAAAACTGGAACGTTTCACAGGTCACCTTCTTTTACGGATGAAAACCGATACTTGTTACCCTCCTGTGCTACCGCAGTGCTCTGCAGTTCTGCGGAGCCGCTGGGTGGAGCAACTGCGTACGATGTTACACACTAATCGGCCACCTAAATGTAAATCATCGAGAGTAGATTGTTGGTCCATAAACAATTCATCGGGCACGTCCTTTCTTTGTTGGCGTCCATACTGTAACAATATGGACCTTTTAGTGCTCCCGACACCCCGACCCAAGCTCAGGAGCGACACTCACGACCTAGCTCACCAGATATATCACTGATATAACTTTATTGGAAAAAAAAAACGGGTTACAGACTAGCGTCAAATCAATGTTAGACCAACAGAAAATCATAACCATCAAAAGGTTCTATGAACAACGACGTACGCACGAATTATGCTGTGTAACACAACAATGCACCTACATGAGTACGTTGGAAAATCGCAAATCAACACAAGAACGGACAGGGGACGTGTGCTAATCCCCATGATTTTGTCGGAATCAAGACAGGACATCCGGCGCGCGGCGGCATCAAAAGCTTTTATTTATAGACGAAAAAGTCGAATTATAGCTCCGTTCTTCGCTTGTGTCATACCCACCAATGAGAACGCGTGCCGCTTCTTTTTCACGTCATCCGGTGTGTGGAGATAAAACGCTTCTATTTTGTGAGCGAACTATTCCGCTAACAATGTGAGAACGGCTCCGAAAAGTCGCGCAATTGTGCAGGAATCACCGAATTGCAATCAATTAATCACTTTTTCTCACGTGCCCCAAAAAGTGAACGGCGTCCTTTATAAATAGTCTGTATTTATATTCACAGATACCCTTTCGTCTATATCCATTTCTATATATGCGCTGAAACAGCTTACATGATAACACGTATCAAAGTCTCACAACAAGAGAGGAATGAGTGCCAGTTAGAGTACAAAAATAGAAATACAGAAATAAATGACTTTTAAAAGCATGTAGTGAAATCGAGAGGAGCGATCAAGGCGTCACCATTGCGTCGGATATCCGAACGCCAGAAATGCCTTGGATGGGTCGTTCTGTGCGTTCACAACTGCTGCTGCGGCTAACGCACTGGCTTGAGCGAACTTCACCTTCTCCACCTCTGCCTCCTGCAGCCGCTTGGACTTCGCCCGACGATTCTGGAAATTCATCTGGAGGAGGTTTATCTCGACTAACGCTCTCTTTCCCAAGGGGAGTTTTTTTCGTGGAGCCTTCGCATCATCACTAAAGCATTTGTTCTTTGCGCAGTGAAAGGAATTTCACCTTCATCAGCACTTAACCGAAGCGGCGTACACAGCTGGGGGTAATCGGCACCCCCAGTCGTTGTCTTCAAGAAAATTCGCATTTTTACAATGTAAAGAACGTAATGAGAGGAAGAGAACGCTCCCATATGGGCCCACGGAGTGAATGTAACAAAAAAGCCCATTTACAATGACACCCAAAGTGTGGCGTCGCTGTTCGATGAGATTATACTGAATATCGTGTTGGCTATGCTCAGACTCGTTAGCCTATGACTGTAAATCAGTATAGAGGGGAGCAGATGTGTGGGAATGAGAAGATGATGAATGGCGCGATTATGACTCGTTCTTCGATGAGACAAAAACTATTAGTTGCTCGTTAACAATGCTGAATGACGGGTAAGCACGGTCGAGCGATTTTATTTAGGAAGATGATTGGTGATTAGCTCCCCTTTCTTAATTGAACTGTAACAACATTTTTGTATGGGGTGCAGACAACTTCTGCCGGACCTGAACGAAAATCCTGAAATGGAGGGTTCATTCGGCTAGAAACGTGTTATTTTATTAACCGCCCTTGACTGCGGGCATGTGGGCACACTCTTCCCTTGGAGCGCCAAATAAAGTCTGACAAAGACAAGTCGCTGAGTTACTGTAGCCATCTGGCGCCGCATGCGTGTTTTATAGTTGGGGCGATTGATAGCACAACGATGGAGAGTAGATGTTTTGATCTGAGGTGGTGGAGACGTAACACTCGCACTTGTATTACCGTTCGCAGATCCGTGTGTCACGCCATAACCGCGCCACCAAGGCGCTGAGATGTGACAGGATAAGTCAAGGCACTATGTAATTATGCGAAGCGTATCGCCAAGAAAGAGATAACAATCGGAAAAGTGCGACTGAGGATAAATAACGAGACATCAAAAGACCTCACGTACCTGGAACCAAATCTTGACTTGAGTCTCGGTGAGCTGGAGGGATGCACTGAACTCGGCACGTTCTGCTATGCTTAGGTACTGCTTTTGCTGGAATTTCCTCTCCAGGGAAAGGAGCTGTTGGGTGCTGAACGGCGTCCGCGGTTTTCTGTTATTTTTGTGCTTCCTCAGCATACACTTATTGAGACCAATTTGGATCTTCGCGTCCTCGCTCACTAAAGTATTCAAGCTCGTTACCGCATAGTAAACAGTTCGGATGGTTCAACATACTAGGCAAATTGTTTTGCGTGGTCGGAGTGTTCATCCACTGTGTGGAAGGAATGGAGTGTGGCGAAGATCCGATGGAATCAGGAGAACTGTCAGGCAGTGGAACGGGTAACCTGAACAGTCGTGGTGAGCTCCAACGAGAATCGCAAATTCAAAATGCAACACTGTAGTTAAGATTGGGAATAACTGCCAAAGTCATTCTTTCATAACAGACAGCAACCGTAAGATGAACATAATCTCGGTTGCATTCTTGAAAATGCTGCTTTAGGAGAGCGTTTAGAGAGCAGCAGGATAGATCAGAGAAGTAAAGCAAAGAAAAGCAATAAAAAACGAGTACATAGGTTAAGCTCCTTGTACTTGCATTTTCAAAACTTGCAGTAGTGGTCTTTCTTTTTACCATTTACCATAATCGCGTTAGCAAATAAATGTAGTGGAATGCATGTTAGGAACATTCAGAATATTTTCTCAATTAACCGTTTTCGGTTCATCCATTAGTTTGACTCTAGGAATTACACAGTATAATGAATTTATCGAACAACAAACCTGGATTGCCCAAAATAAAGCATAGTGGTCTCGAATGGATGCGGGAACTTCATAGGATACGGCGATACAGGGACAACGGCAGTTGTGCCGATCTGTGATACAGGCGTCATTGGGAGAGGCTTCAGTATCTCGTCTTTTCTTTCGAGGATACTCTCGACGCTGAAGGGAGACGGCCGCTTCTCGCCTTCGATGGAAACCATCCTGAAGACAGCTATCATCGAAAAAACTCAGAAAAAAAAACAAAAGTACAACACCACAAGAGGGCACAAGAAAATTTGACAACGGATGAGGAATTTGTGAAGAGATAGTGAGAATTGGACGTCTTGCCTAATTACTCGCTTACTCTAATACATATCCTTTAGTCGGCGTCTGGAGAAGAGGTCTGGAGTTCTACCGTATGCTATAGCATTGCGCGATTTTGATTCGCTAATTAATAGCAGGCAGAGAGGCGCACTGGGCAATCGTGCAATCCGAGAAAACCAGCGCCTAAATTGCACGGCAAACAATGGTTACGGTGATGCGCCAGCTGCCTATCAGCATCTTAGCAATTAAGCGGCGAGAATGAGTTTGGATTGTGCTGTGATATTGTGGCGTCGAGGATTTCTCTGAAGATATTAATTGAGCTGGGCGGAAAACACGAGAAATTCAAGCACAGCCCATCTTACGCGGCGCACACTCTGCCAGAGTGTGGATGATTCAACTTCGCTGCAAAGGAGACGGCAAGAGCAGAAACGAAGAAATAGTCATGAAATTTCATACAGATCTATCTCCGAACGCCATTTCTCGATGCGCAGTGACGTACGTATGCAAAGGCACAGTGGAACAGATCTCCCCCCAACACGATGGCGCACAATCACTGTGAAAAAGAGTGCGGTATAATGCGAATGACGAGAATCAACCCAATCTTGTGAGCACACGAGCATAAAGACACTAGACGACGTAGCATACTGTGGAAGCAATATTATTTTCAGAGCAATTACTGATAATTAAAGGCGCGTCACGCCCACTTAACTATTCCGTCAGGAGTAATGAGCATTCGAATTACTTTGGAATGGCCAGCCATTTAGGAGCAGCTTCGTCTATTGCAAAATTAGGGTATTGAGTAAGTGATCATGCAGGTCACGAGGCAGAGAGCGTGGACGGGGGAGGGGAACGGGG
>JARK01001528.1:252499-271366 GCA_000688135.1 Ancylostoma ceylanicum
CAGTTGAGAATGATAGCGGAGTAATGTGTCCCGCCCTCTACCGCGGCTATTGCTCGGTCAAGCCGCTCGTAATTACTGCTCGGCCATATTGCACATACCGTAGTTCGACCATCAAAAGCGCACACATGATGGAAAGAGTGCGACTTCAGATGAAACTAAATTATTGGCGCTTATCATCGCTGCGAAATTAGGTGGAAAGCGAAATTGCGAGAAAACATCAACTTATTGAACACTGGCATCATTGTTTAGAAAAATCTTTGTAGTGAAACGCAGCAAATGAGTTCGTTAACTCCTTAGGCGTAATAGTGGACATTCCGTGATATACTTTACATTCTCGTAAAAGTTTGCCGCTTTGATGGCGTAACTACCAAAACAATTATTCCAGATGAAGCGCGAGATGATTCTCTGACTAAGACTATTCCACTCTCAATGGCTCTCGTTAATTATAGGCATGGCCTACACCATTGAATCGAAGTGGTAAATAGACTTTCCCATTTTCGAGCGTCTTCCTTTTAAAGATTTGAAGGAGTGCTCCTGCCTCAGAGCAATTTACAACAATAAAGTTGATGATCTGCGGTGTTCAAGAAGGTACAGTAACCTATTTCCAGCTACAGCTATGGGGATTGGGCTCTTGTCCGCGACAAGTTCTATGGCTGTTCAGGACCAACACAAAAAGCCTGAATAGGTAGAAGACGACTGCGGACCTAGACAAAATGCTCAGGAGGTGTGAATCGGCGAATAAAGGAACCTTTGCGTCGCTTCATCAGCCGCCGTAACATTGCCTACAGTAATGCATGTGATTGACGAACGACAGCTCCTGCCTCGGCGCATTCAGGCATCCCACCCGGGTTTGCTGCTGGAGTCTGCGCTACACCTGCGATTCTATAGGAGTCGCTCAAGGTGCTAGAAAACTTGCAACAGCTTTTTTTGGGTTTAACTGGAGGCGAATAGCCAGTGGTAGCCTGAAAAATAGAACGGAAAGAAAACTCTCAACTTCCGGGAAATGCTACACGAATTGCTGCAATTTGCGGAGACTGTGGGACTCAGTGGCTTTTCAAAAAGGGTGATGCTTAGTGATTATACGTTTCGCGAGGTTTTCAGCATGAAAATTCAACAAGGTCTACTTAGAAGAATTGGAGAAAACCGAAGGAATGGGTAAGGAGGAGGAATGCTTTGAGGAAGAGAAAACATAGAGACAATCTCAAAATCCATTAGCGCATCCGAATGTGAGCGGCGGGCAAGGCCTATTAACAGAAACATACCGCGTTGAGGAATTGAGATTTATATGGCGCCGATTCAGTTAGCATCCGCGTCTGCTCACGGGAGGTCCAACAAATGCTACTCCTGTGGTCATTTCTGGGCAGACACGTAGCACCAACGAACTTCTCACGAACTGGACAATACGCTTAGTCCTGTGCGTTGCTAGCACATTAAGGTGAGCATCGCAATGAAAAGATCCATTAACAGCACGTAAGAAAACGGTGAACGATGGTCTCATTACCATATTCAATCTCAGCTGTTTTCCGGCAGACATTTCGCTCCTACCGCTTAATTAGCATACGCTTTCTGGGCTCGGCGGCTACTTTGATTGCTTTGTAACGAGATCATCTCGCATTGCGGCAATCGCTGCTGAACGGCACAAATCCTCGTGAGAAAACATATAGATAGCAGCTCGAGAACAGTCTGAACGATCTGCTTTCTTTGCACATAAATGTCATGGAAGTTAATACATTTCCCGCTCCTACGCAATAATTCGAGCAGCCGACCACGAAGCCTTACATATTCACACATATGTATTCACCCATTTAATAGTTGCTGTGGAAAAAAGTAGCAAATAGACCCTGAACTTCTAAATACAGTGAAGAAAAATATTAGAGCTCTGTGATGCCTAAAAACACGAAAGAGATGGAAAAGAATCCCAGCTCTCTGAGCGTTTTTCTATGTTGATCCATCAGTGTTTGGTGTCAGCACAATCGCCGATTTGATCGTTCAATCCTCCATTCCACTGAGAATACTTCCACCGTATTGAGCGAGATTGAATAACTAGGAATATCCTCTCTCGAGGAGGAAATTGCGCCTTGTGATACGTAGAAGTGAGACGATAGTGAAAGCATGGTGTCCAGAATGTACAGAGCCTGTGGTAGCTCGAATACGGTACCCGGAGAGCACGTCGCGGCAAGTGGATTGACTCCACTATGCAAGCGACAGAAGTTTGTGCGCTAATTGCCGTCGGCAGCGAGACAACGGACAATTGATCAGAGCCCAGTTTAAAGTTTGTTTAACGTGGACAACGTTGAGGGATGGGCGTGCAGTGACAGTGTCTTGGAGGACGCTGGACTTTGAAAAACATGAGAGCTGTTGATGACGTGGCAAATTCCGAGGCTGACAAAGAATTTACAATGATGGAAACAGTAAGAACACTGTAGTTATGGGAAGGTACCGCATGGACTACTCCGTCAATAATTTTCATACTCTCGAGGTTCACGAGCAGGTACACGAGCTCGTCCTGTTCGTGAGATCCTAGTCATGATAAGGGTATAATTGTGAATGAATGTGCCACCGGGATGAGACTGTCGCAGGATATCACCTCATCTGTCTCAAGATAAGAACTTGACGTGCACTTCGGAGTTGATTCCACAGTAATCGCTCAATTAACAGCTATTAAACAGTTAGGTTACAGATGTTTCCTAGATAGTTGTGTTTTCCATCCGAACTGTCCGGATTGAACTGCTAGGGATTTTCAGCACCTTGTGTTCACAGCGGAACTTAGTGAAATGTGTGTGAAAGGGAGTGAATTAAGTGGGTTGCTGTGAAAGAGTTCGTTTAGTAGTACTTAAACTGATTGAAGAAACAGGGAACTGATAACGAAGAACATAACAAATGAGGCTTCGCGAAAGCACAACTCTTCGACACCTCAAAGAAAGCAGCTTGTAGCGGCCACGGAACGTCAGGTGGGCTGATCATCCTGATGATTATTGAACATTGTATCGCGTCGTCTCTAACAACTATCGCTTCTTGCTTCATCGCAAAATTTCCATCTGCAAAACGACATCATGAAAAGTATGGATTTCATTCTTCAGCACTCCATTGTAGGATGTGTGTAGGAGGGAACACCTGAATCGAAAGCGCAAGGAAGGTGTGCCGTCAGTGGCTGAGCTTTTATTCCAGGTAAAGTGACATCTCATTGCATTGTAGCAAATCAGATTTGTATGTATCTCTGAAATCAGCATCTGTGATAGTTCTATCGGACCTCCGAGTCATATCACTGAACTACTGGGACGTCCAATCCTCGGTCGTTGAGAAAATTGTGATCTGCTCCACCGGAGTCAGGTTGATTAGTAGAGTTTACCAGCAATTGTCTACATTTTATACTTATAGCACTGCTGAGACGTATGCCATTGCTCTCATGTTTCTTCTGCTAAAACGATCAGATTTTGACTGGAGGGTGCAGTCACAGGGAAAGGTGCGTGTAGACCCCCAACAATCTCTGCGAAAACAAGCGATTGCGTTAGCGCTGCCACTGCAGCTTCCAGCCGACAGGATACACCTGGATTTTGATCCATTTTCGAAGATTATGAAGTGATTTTTGAAGCGAACCGGTGTCTCCTCATTAAACAACCAAAGATTTCGTCGTACTTTTGTAAAGTTTTCTTTCTTGTTCATTATTTTTCAGTTCATTGCGCGTAAGTGCATGTCATGTGCTAGAACGCAATTGTCAATTAGGAATCGCTGTGCTATAGTATATATATACAACCTATCATTACTAGAAAACAACGAAATTCCTTACAAATTCTCCTGCCGCAATGTGCACGTTTTAGGGTTGTAATAAGCGCTTGCGGGTTGCAGGTTGTCCGATGGAGGGCTACAAGACTATGTATCATGCCTTTCAGGAATTGGTCTCTTCCTTCCCCTATTGTAACAGTTGAGTCACCCACCATTTTTTATGTGCTGCAACCATTCTCAAAATTTCATCTGAAGTGAGAGGCAAATCGTAGTTTGCACTTGAAATCTGTTTCGCTTCTATGCATTGTACTCCGCTTCGAGTTACTTGCTCACACTTTTCTGCTTTTTTCCATGAATAATGATGCCGAAAAATTATCGTAAGACTTCACAAATTTAGTCGGATAGTGACCATGCCTTTTGTAGAGAAAGGGAGTCAGAAAGTTTGACCGGCTGCGAAAACATCTAAAATCCGTCAAAAAGCTGTAATATAGATCGGGAGAGATCGGAGGCAAACGTGCACAGAAATTATGCAATAAAAACTGCAGGGACTAAATCGATGTTCAGTACAATTTCTTTCGATTTCCTCCAATCCGCAACAAGTCACTTCGTGTTATGTGCTTGAACTCGATCAGTTGAGTTGTGGAAATAGCAGTAGACGGCGAATAGATAGGCGTTCTCTAACGCATGCTATTGGCTGTTTCCATGTCACCACCCAAACAACATTCAGCACGATGCGCTCCGCCACGTCTTGCTTTTTTGTCAGTGGCATGAAACGTGCTAAGCGGCCAGAAGTGTGACCGAGTCGTAACGTGACCGAAATTATGACCAATCGAGGTGGCTCAAAAATTCTGTAATACTATCAAAACCGATTGTCGAGGCAGAGTTCTTGTACTGAATTGAAGTTTCTATCAATGATGTATTGATCATTGTTTTGTATGATCATTGCCGTCTGTTCCTCGATTAATGTGCTCCAGGATTCCATTGGCAGTGAATGAAAGGTAATGAAGCGTTTTCGAGTTGACCGGTTAAGTTTGAATGTGATTGGTTAACACATATCTTTTTGGCATGGAAGATCCTTCAAGGCTCTGAGAAGTTGAACGTAAAAGGTGAGCAAGTTTGGTAAATGCTCTATTACGCAAACACTGTACTTCTCGCAGTTCTAAATCTTCTACAGAGGTTTAGTGCACTATCGAAAAATCTCCAGTCGGAACACAAACAAGCGTTGTCCGCTTCGCTAACGACAGCGATTCCCTGCAAACCTTCTTTGCTGAATCCTCTTCCTTGCGAGGTTCGTTGTATAATTTTTTTTTTGCTGGCCAAGTTTGAAGTAGATCTGTTGCTTAGTTGACTTCCAGCTCAAGAGATTTCTATTAGGTTGATTCATAAGTTCTGTCCCCATTGGAAACTTTTGTTTCAAAATTGAATAACTTTGAAACAATGCGGTATCAACCACTGATATATTGGCCATTTATGTAAACAACCCTGCTCTATCTATGAGACCGTTCATCGAACCCATTGCTATAAGAAGAGGTCCGTTTTGACTGGAAAATATCTAATACCTCAGGTTCTATGTGGTTACATTTCGTCAAGTTTTTTACCGAGCAGGTTGTTGTTGGTTACATAACCAGGCGGTAGTCTGATAGGGCTTGATCGAGAATGTCGGTCGGATAGTACATGACTTTCCAGCCAGGTATCTGCAGAAGATTATACCTAACGTTCTCAGGACTAGGTGGGCATCGTCCTGCGTGAAGAAGATTTTGGTCTTCAAGTACAATTGCTAGCCAGGTTTTTCCCTATCAAAGGTTGAGTTTCAAACATAAGTTGTACCCATCATAATACCTTTTTCTTATTGTATGCTCCAGCACTCAACTCCTCAAACTTTGTGTGAAACACATAGGAGAAGTACATTTTTGTGTTGGTTGGGTTTTTCGAGGTTAGCGCTGCTGTTCCAGTGCGAACCCTGTACCGACCGCACTCAGCAGCAGCTCACACCTCCAAGGACTTGTATTCAATCATTGGGTTACTTGAATCAAGAAAGCTTTGACTTTTCTCAGAATTTCAAACAGGTACCCGACCCTCCTACCCTTGTTGGCTGGCTGAAATCATGTGGAACAATTTGACCCAGCGAATCTTCGGAATCAATTCTTCACAGTACACTTGTTGAGGGTGATTGAAAGCATGATAATGCACACGCCAATTGGCATGTGGTTTTCCGGACGTTACCTTCCACTTGTGCTTTCAGAGACTCCAAATGCAACTCAAATGGGGCTTTCAAACACCGTGTATATCTAAGCACACTATCTTCGAAGGAGAACTTATCGAAGCATGATGTCATTGCATAAGGAATAAGAACGTCCCCTACTTTCCCAATGCGTATTCTTTTATGAGCTTCAGTTTCTTTTACGCTGGTACCAAACCAAAATGGTGCGCACTGCTGCGGATGAGTTTCTATCGGTGCAGGTTCCTTGCCTATCGTTGCAGGATTTAAAGGCAGCACCCACGGAAATTTTCGCCTCTTAGATTTTGATCCCCTCATGATCCAATCGATTGTGGGGTCAATTTTGCAATAAGAGTACCAGTTTAAACTTTCCCAATAATGAGTAATGACAGGTAAAACTTGGATCAACAGGATCAGTAGGCAGTAAGTTTTACGAGTTTTCATGCTAATACCGCGCTCCAAAATCATTCTTGGAGCGCGAAAAACGGCAACTATCAGCTGATTGGGCAGTGATTGCAGCTGGGAGTCTTTTATATTAACGTTTTCTTACCTCATTTTGACCACAATTTCATTTTGATCCTCAACTTTCCGATATTTACTGCCTTCCCACCTATTATTGGTCTCTACAAACCCTTTTTCTCACTCAGGACATCCAATTTTTCAAATATTGCGCGTATCTAAATTATTTAGCTTCAAAAACTACCGTATGGTTTTGTTCTTTTCCCTAGTCATGTTTTTATTATGAACATCCCATATTCTTTCTCTTTGTGCTCTTTCTTTTTCAAAAAACTGCTTTACCAGCCAAATATCCGATAGCGCTAAGAAAAAAGGTGGCAATGATGGTTGCGTTATCGACTTTTTTGTTCGACCCCATAGGTGCAACTCGACCGCCATGCTCTAACCTACCAAGATTGAATCACCCCAAAACCCTTTTTTGCATGAGTTTTGGTTGGATTGGGGACTTCAGCAATACTCCTCATGCTCAAAAATGTAATTTTGCGCTACAATCTCGGAAACCGAATTTTCCGTGGGTGCTGCCTTTAAGACATATGGCCACTCATTCAGTAGCGCACACATAGTCCTTCCTCACAATTCAGATTAGGTCAACAATAGAACTTTTAATAGCAAGTCACAATGTGATGAGCATATATGGACAGAACTTATGAATCAACCTAATATTAAACGGCTCCTCGCCATAAACTTACCAAATGCACAATTTTGGCTGATCTTGTTCCTGAAAACGCTTGCATTCCCTGAACCAACTCACTTGGCCCTTTTCAGCAGTCACGTCAGAAACGTGGAAGCGAATGGTTTCTCGTGGTCCTCTCTGTCCAGTTTTCTGCCGACGCTCCGAGAAGAAAGCACAGAGTGAAGGTTGAGTATCTTGACTCCAAGACGTGGGACAGGAGATAGAACCTGTCCTAGTAAGCTACACTTGTGGAGCCTCTAAGGTAAGCGATAGCATCGATCGCTTCTACCACAAGAGGCTCCCAGAGGTAAGTAGTCATTTAGACCTTCGTGATATTTCACACCCACTTGTTTTCCGAGGCTCAGGCAGATTGCGAATGTTGAAGGGTTTAAAGGAAAGAAAGAAATAGTGATGATAGTCTGCTTTCAGATGCTAAACATTGACATATCGTTCCCAGTGGGACAAATCACGGGATTGAAATGATATTAGGGTAAGTCATAGGTTTCAGGAATTTTTCAGTGGCATTCCTTGAAGAAGAACAGCAGCGATCTCCCTGAGGAATGAACTACTGTTACCATACATGCTATGGCAACACGCCAAGGCTCTCCCAATCGTACTGTGCTCGGTTCTGCAACAAAAGAAGGCGAGTGACTCGCACTTCAGTTCATACTTGGCATTCACTCGTTTCTCGCTAAACAGCAATGTAGGTTGCCTGTTATTCGGGCTCATGCGATACGCAGAAAGAAGAAGAAGTTCAATCCCCGACGTAGCGTGCCAGAAACACAACCAAATTCAGTTGCAGGCCACCCCATGCCTCCAACACTTCATGATTAAACTTGCAGAAAAACTGAGCATATTGAGAGTTGAGAGCCAAGATCTGTCACCCAACCTATACAGGGTGGTCCAATTGAAAAGACAACTAACACTCCGATCTTTTTTGAAAAGTTTTCTTTGTTTTTTCAAAAGTTTTTCGTCTTCATTGCACAAGCATAATACTAACAACAGCAATGCACTGAAGATTCTCAGAATGGTCACCACGGACCTTAATCACGAAAATAGGTCATGCGGTAAAATCCATCGGGCCCAGATCACCCAAGCTGGTCGGCCATTACGTTGAGGACATGAAGTGGGGTACATTGCTCCGGTCTCATCTGTTCCAAGGTGCTTCTCGACCCTTCTTCTCAGACGTACGTGTTTCTAGGACTGAAGATTGATACAGCTGAGCGTCCATCTTTCCAAAAAAAAAAAACCCCAGCGAGGTTCGTCCTAACTCAGTGATCCCACTCAGACATTCGTGGGGGTGACGGGCAGGTAGGACCCCCAACGCTCCACCTACTTTTTGAGTTGAGGGAGCATATCTGGACGTCCAAGAAGAGTAGAGCGTGCTGCGCATAACCTAGGTCGTCCCCCCATCCGCCGGAACCCAATAACGCGCTCGGGAGACAGCTGCGAGGGCACGTGGGGGAACGTCTTTCAACTGTCGGGGGTAGGTACCCCACGATTATGGGTCCACCCCCAGGTTCCACTGGGGGTGGACCCATTTCCACCTGCATTCCACCCCCACGAATGTCTGAGCAAGTCATACCATTATTGAGGGAAGACATTCCTTGCGAGTGGCGTTGAACAGACTCGGAATGATAAGCTCTCACCCTTTAACCATAATCTGTCATCCTGCTTATTCGAAAATTGCTGCGCCGTGGAAATTTCCTAATCGAAAAAGAGCCCATTTTTTCTAGTTCACCATTGACGGCCCGCTTGAGCAGCGACCTGAATCTTGCAAGCCTATTTCCCTTCTGAGCTGAGATAATTCCTGAACATTCTGCGGTGCAAGCGGCTAGGGCTAGATCTTCTTCCACAATCTTCACAACAGTGCTTCTTAAAGTCCCAGTGCTTTCTGAAGGTTTCTTGAGCTTTGGCAAAATGTCCTCTGCAGCCGTTCCCCTGATACTCTGATGTTGGCTAATCTTTGAACAGTTTTCTTTTTGCCATCTTCACAACTCTTCTTCAAAGAACCATTTTCAAGGTGTCTTTTGTGGTTTGGTCGTGTGTGGCGCAGTGGTAAGAGGCACACTGCGCACGCACACGGTCGAGGGTTTGATCGCGCCCATGATCAACCAAGCCATCCATCCCTCCGGGGTCAGTAGATTGGTACCATAGGAGTCCGAATGATTCAACCATCATTGGTGTCGACTCGGATGACGCAGTTGGTAAGGCAGCGGTAAGGCAGCGGCTCATCGGTGGGTCCTTCTCAGCGAGCGGTCGTATCTGCTATCTCTCCTCACTTCCTTCATCTTCGTCTTGTTTTCTTTCCGCATCTTATTATTAGGTTGATGCAAAAGAAATGGCGCTTTCTCGTGTTGACCACATTTTTTTCTCACAACCCTAATAGACGGCGACCTCGGCAGACGACATTATATCTTTGATTGGTGGGGACCATTGCTTATTGCATGGGCAGGTCCCCGATCTCATGCACAGAGAATTCGGAAAACTGAGAACCGAAGAACAAGAAAAACATCGTCTTTAGGTCGTCTTGTTTGACAGTTTTTTCCTTGTAGTATAAACGATTCCGCAGCTGGGAAAAATGGCAGGAACGCAGCAATTTTCCTGTAGAATACAAGGAGTACTACATTGTTTTCCATGGAGATTATCAAAATTGGAACCAGGTCTCGGAAGCAAATTTTAGTGAAAAGTTGGGGTGCCGAAAATGCGCTTTTGAGCATTTTAGCGTTTTTCTAGCAGACCCCTCGCGACTTTCTGGAGTAATTAACAGCAGCAGGTATTGCGGTGGATGTTGTTTCCAAAAAGCAGCTTGGGGAGAATCACCCACAAAAAAAAACCTAGAGATACCAAAGAAAAACCGTCAAAAGGTACTCGTCTCTGTTTCACCAACAGCAATCCCGTTACACCACGGCTCCCATGTGGAATAAGTACTGACGTCCCGACCCAACCCAAACAAGGTATTTGGACTGTTTCGCTTGTCTTATTACAGAAAAATCCCCAAAATTCAGAAATCAGGATACGGGATTTTTGGAAACTTTTGGTTATTTCGTGGTTCCTAGCCCAAGCCAACAACGCTTGTGCATATAGATCGAAAGAGCTTGTTTCGCTCTACAAGAACATATTTGCATCTCGATATTATACTACGTCCAAACCAAATTATAAGGTTCTGGAAAAAGGGCGCCATTTCTTTTGCATCAACCTAATACTTTTTGTTAATCTTCGCTCAGTTTTACTCCTCTAGGTTCTACCCAGATAGTTTTGTAGACAAATTACCCTCACTTTGGCATTATCTCTCAATACACATTCTCATTAGGTTCGCACATGTACGCCCTAATCTTTCTCCAATATTGATTTTTGGTTATCTGAAATGCCTAGATCTACCCGCGTTCCACTCGGAGTGTTTCGGCTCTTACGAACAAAGGGAGAGATTTCAAAAATGGATCCCTCGTTGGCTCACAGGAGAAACCCTCTCAACCAGACTCTGGAGTCTCCGAAGTGGTCTACAATGCTTTTTCTCGCGAAGAAATTCTCAGTGCCATGCTTGAGTGTAACACTGACCCTGAAATGGAAAGAAATGATTCTAGTTCTTGGAAACAGATGCCCACAGGAGATTTGCGATGGAGTTGAGGCCGACAAAAGGGAACGCATCATTGTGATCTTTGGACTGGAAGAGTGGGGTAAGGACAAGCCACTGCTCGAGCGCCAGAGACATCTCGAAGAAAGCGTAGCAGACATACTCGACACTCTCAAAGACGATTGCCTATCTAAGGTAACTTATAGGATGGGTAAGTATAACTATCTCAAGCCCGACTTGTCAAAGTTCTACTGCCATCCAAGTCGCATTGGGCTTTAGCTCATTCTAATGCGCACAATTTACGACGTTCTAAATTCAGTAATATTAATATTTGTAAAAGTATGACGTTGGCGGAACGCACACGAGAGTCCGAATAAAGCCAGGAAGCCCGCGCCAGGAACGAACGTTAGCTCTCTCGAGAATGAGTGGTTTATCGAGGTGAGCTAGTACATGTTTCCAACATTCCTCGTAAAAATATCCAGGGAAACTTATGAACCTGCCCGGTTCTGTCCCGAAGGTTGATTGCGTCTTGTTCAACGCTCGCAGCATCGTAAATAAATCGCACCTTCATTCTTTCATTCATCATTTCCAGCCCACTTTTCTGTGCATAACAGAAACATAGTTAGGTCCCAATATAACTGACAATGAATTTATCGCCGGCCTTCCATACTTTGCCTACCGAGCTGACAGACAGCTTCAGAAAGGTGGAGGTGTCTGTTGTTTATTGAATGATCAGTTCTGTGCTATTCCTGTCCGAATCAGGGCGGATATGATTGCCGATCTTCTGTGCCTTGACATTTATTCTCTAGCCACTGCCAAATCCTTAAGACTTGTAGTCGTTTATCGTCCTCATGGCTGTCCTAAAGCTGAAGATGGCAAACTAACTGAAATCGTCTTTGATCATTGTTCCATCTCATCCTAAGTGGTTGTTTTAGGCGACTTCAACGTAAATTTTAATAACTCATCTCAAGACTCTACCAACTCCACTACCCTGCGTTTTGAATCATTCTTCCAAAGCTGCGAATTGACCCAACATGTCCATGAACCGACTCGTCAAGGGGCCGTATTAGACCTAGTACTTTCGTCGCCGTCCACTGTCACGGATATCAGACTCTTTCCTCCCTTTGGTTGTTCGGATCATGATATTGTAAAGTTTAACATAAATTTTGAATGTTTAGAACCGTTTCTTTCACCATTACCGGACGTTCGCAAGGTAACTTACCCGGAACATAATAGCTATCTCGCTGCAATTGACTGTTTTGAGGTTTTTGAAAATTATAACTCCATATCCAAAATGTATTATCGGTTCTGCTTAGTCATTTACCGTGTCTTGGCTATATTCATTCCACTTTCCCATACCCGTTGCCACCAACCGCCTTTCCTCTCCACATACAGAACTTAACTGAAGAGAAATCTCGTCTCTTTGGACAATTGGTTGACCCTCTGAAGAATAATCGATACAGAAAAACATGCGCTGACCTAGATCACATGAAAAAGTACCCAGCTAACCGTCAACGTTGCCTATTTGGGCATGGTATGAAGTCCGTTTATAAGTTTCACAATCAGAGAATCAAGTTTTTTGACTCTTTCGAAGAAATTCGAAACTTCTACCTCCGCCCCCTATGATGGTATCCTTCCTATTCTCTATAAAAATGCGCAAATTTCCTGTGTCACCCTCTATCCCACATTTTTAATCCAGCCATTTGGAAAGAAGCGCTTGTCATTGCAACTTCAAAAAGAAACTCTTCTAACATGATATCCAACTTCCGCCCGATCAGCATACTGCCTTCGTCTGGTAAAATTCTGAAAAAAACCTGCTTAACGAGGAACTCACTAGATAGTTCCTGCAAAACAATGTGATCCCCAATCAGCAACACGGATTTTTGGCGCAATCTTCCACAGTTACTCTACTTTCTGTCTCACTTTTTGATTGGACTACGAAGTTAGCATTGAAAACTCAGTTTATATCATTTTCTTCGACTTTTCCAAGGTATTTGACATGATTGATCACACCAAGCTAATTGCTAAGCTTGCGCACTATGGGATACGAGGCCAGCTTCTCAATAGGCTGACTTCATATCTGCAAGAAAGGCACGTAACTGCTAGAGTGCAGAACAGTTTTTCTATGCGGCATAGACTTTGCAGAGGTGTACCACAAGGTGGAGTTTTTTCTCCATTGCTCTCCCTGGTTTTCACAGCTGAACTCCCCAGTTTTTTCAGAACTCATCCTGACTTGGAAATTCAAATGTTCGCTGACGATATAAAAATCTACATTTCCCATAAGCCTAACGAACAGTCCACCGCCTCTGCAGCTATTTTACTAGCAATTTAAAAAATGATGCGATGGTCTGATGATTGGGGTTTGCCTCTGAATCCTTCTAAGAGCATTTTGGTAATACCTCCCAGATCACCTACGATTGTGGAGAAATCAAAATTCAGTATCTAGACCATGTAAAAGATCTCGGAGTTATCGTCAACAACTCTCTTACATTTGTTCATCATGTTGACACCATAATTAACAAAGCTTTGGCTTTGCTTTTTCTCATGCCGCGTAACACTTACTGTCATGGCTCTAACCTTTTGTTGTACCTCTACAAAACCTATGTGCGCACCCATTTAGAGGATGCCTCTCCAATTTGGAGTCATTTTCGAAAGAAGCTTATTCAAAAGAATGAAAATGTTCAGAGAAAGTTTCTTACAGATGTTTCCCTAATTCGAACTATCCTGAAATGCTCCCATTATACAGAACTAGACTAGAGATTTTACATTTGAAAAGCCTGAAGTATGGACGGGTTGTCAATGAGATGGTACTATGCTTCCAAATCTTACGAAAGGAGGTGAAGCTAAACCCAAGCAAATATTGGATCTTCCATCCTACTCATGGGCGATCGTGTTATCTTAGCATGGACCACAGGAAAGTTGGGCGTAAACAGTTACCCTTAATTTTCAACTCTTTTTTTCTTCAGGGTACCACGTTGGATCAAGCTATTACCCAGCGACGTACTATCTAGCGCCACTTCACGAGTTTTTACAAAGAAATTATGGAAACCTAATGTGCTTGAAATTCTAAAAACTGACGATGTTTAGGTTGCGATTAACATCAACTTTACGAGTCAGATCTGCACGAGCTAACTCCAGTCCTCAAGGATAGACTATGTTCCTCTTTTGTATGTTACTTTGTATTTTTATTTAGGTAATTCTCTTGTGTTACGGTATTTTTCATGCTGTGTATGCTATGGAACATTAACTGTTAGGTAGCCGCTACACTCCTTGAGGAGTATAGCACTCTGCGTCGCCGTCGCTGCGCATCGGCCTCACAATCGCCAGCGACGGCGACGCGTGGTGCTAGACTCCTCGAGGACTATAGCGACAGTGTTATAACCGTATGGCTTGGCTTGGTTCGCTCTTCTATCGTTCTTCGTTTTTAACTCGTCAACTCTGTGTTACCTCTCTCACCACCATTCTAACTGCAGATGAGATGCGATGTGCCACTCACATTATGCCTTTACCAATCATCTGGTTGTAGTGTACATTAACCCGCTCTTCTACGAAAACAAAAATCTCAGAATCGCTAGACTCTACTACTTTCCCTGCTTCAAGTATTGCCTTCTTGGATCGTTACCTAGCGAAGCCATCGGAACAGCCTGTGGCAAGTGTTAACTGTATTTCCAGAGGCTGTTGTCGCGTTTTTGGGTTTGCTTCCCGGAGAAAGCAAACTTGGACAGGCTGCGATTGGGAATGAGTCTGACAGCGCCAGACCTTAGAAATCTCTTTAAGTAGTTTCCCTCATTTTTACCACCTATCCGCGGGTTTTAGTAACAAAATCTGGGAATACGTCGATGTCGCGCGAGTGTTGCCTTCCTGGATTGCCACCTAACGAAGCCATTGGAATAGCTTGTGACCAGTGTTAAGTGTATTTTTGGAGTAGGTCTACAGTGGGTCCTTGTCAGCTAATTTCGAGCGCGCCACCCTCAGCAATGAGCGGGTGAAAAATTGAGATAGGCAATCTTGGATGCGCGACGCTCGATCGACGCGGACACCTTCTGAATTTCTAGAAGCAGGAGCTGCAAACTGCATGAGATCAATGTGGTCCATAGAGTTTTGTTTGATGCCGCAGACGGGTCACCGCCATTGACGCCTACTGTATCTATGCGGATAACGAGAAGCCACTCTCTCCCTGACTGACATTATTAAAATGCACCGTGTGCACGCGCGTTGAGGGAACCCGGCTGTCGTGTATTCCTCCTGGCTCGGATACAGTGGCTTTTTTCACTAGTTTTCTATATTGTGCAACAATATTATAGGATCCTCCATTAGTACTCTACCACTGTAGTATGTTATTACTAGTGATTTGTTTTGAATCGGTTTGATTCCATATGTTTTCACTCGTGTGGTTCGTTTGTGTTCTACCAGTCTAGTTTTTTCCTTATTCTGTTTTTTTTGTTTCGATACCGTTGCAACTATTTTAAACACGTTGTTTTTCCTCGTACGCATCTGCCTTCTTTCATTCAGTGTCCGCCAATGTTGGTTATGTGAATATTTCTGAACAACGGCGTTGACGCTGCTTGAACTCGGTGCTGCTACAAGCACGATGAATGTGTAGAACGTTTCGTAAGCTAGAATAATGTGGTTACAATTTGAATGAAGCCTCCGCAATGATTCTAACTTGGTTTGTAGGGTATAAGCTATGATTTTTGGCGAATTTTTGACATGAATCTAGTTAAGGTCAGTAGTGAAACTACAACAATAAGAAAAAAGATCCAAGATGTATCCATGTTCATCATGCATGGAAGATTTTCTACGTACACTCATCACCCTTTTATCATTTTTGGCGAATTTTCTACATGAATCTAGTTACAGTGGGCGTCGGTGGTGACCCATGTGCGGCCTCAAGAAGCACGCGGCGCGACCGCGCCGCTCATGATGGAATCATTGCCGCGGTGGCGAATCTGGGTTTTCTTGATAGCTGTTCATCAAATTTGATGGTAACAAATAAGAAAACTAATTGACCATCAAGAAAACTCCATAATTTGATGTCCCGGAGAGCATTCCTGTTCGGGCGGCGCGGTCGCGCCGCGTGCTTTTTGAGACCGCAGATGGGTCACCGCCATCGACGCCTACTGTAAGGTCAATGGTGAAATTACAGCAACAAGAAAAAAAATCCAAAATGGATCCATGTTCATCATGCATGGGAGATTTTCCACATAACTCACCACCCTTCCAATATCACCACCTGCAAGGCACGTAAAAGTCATTCAGCAATGTTCGCACACCTAACATTAACAAACTCGTCAGTTTAATGGAAGAAGAGCAAAGTGTTCGAAATAGTTGCAGAGAAGAAAAATAAAATTCCTTGGCGAAACAAAAACGAGCCATATAAATGAAATTATAAGAAAATAGAACTATTCGGAATGGAAACAACTCGAAACAATAAAGCAACATAGAGTAGTAGAATGCTAAGGTGTTGGGTGAAAGTAAGTTGCCGATAAAATTTACGAGTGTCTTGGTGAAGCGGCGGTGGTGGAGTGTGGGTGGGTGCTGAGAGCTAATCTTCGCGAATCACAAAAAATTCTGTCAAATTTTTCAATAGGTGAGTTGGAGTAGGTTGAAGCATTCACCTAATTGGGGGAAAATATGAGAAATACCGTAATCAAACGGGAAACTACAGACAAGGCAGGTGCAGAGCAGGCCAAAAGGGGGATTCCATCCCATTGGCGCAGGTTGAAAGCGCGACAAACGCAGGCAGATGGAAATAGCAGGAGCAGCAGCACGGGCGCGAAGTGCAGCAGCTGGGGCGTGTGCTCAGGCGAGGACTCCGCCCACTTCGGGGATTGAAGCGCAGATGTCATGCCGCTTGAATTGCGCTCCGCCTCGGCTCTTATCCCACGGTTGTCTGAGTTGTATTTTTATTTTATTTATTTTATTTATATTATACTTTTTATTTTTTATTTATATTTTTATTTTCATGATCAGCGAGCATTACAACCTATTCCTGCGAAATTTGTAGAAATTCTGAGATGTGTGAATTTCCTACAGTAGTTCTACCGTAACTCTACCGTTTATGGACTACACACTACGCACGGCTTGCGTCCTGTCGAAATCTGTCCAGCTGCGGCCTTGGAAGAAGCGCAGAATCTTGAAAAGAGCCAAACAAAACGGGCATCTGTCTACATGCCCTGATCAGCTGATAGCATGCGGCGGCATCGATCATGTTGACATCACCCAAAGCGGGTCACTCGTCCACTCTATCTCGCCTGACCGAAAATGAGCATCTTCAACCTGGCACATTTCGTCACTTTTGGCGAATTCCGACATAAGATTGATACTCAGCGTAACCAAGAAACCCGAGAAAATTTCCGTGGCTGTTGCCTTTAATCAAATGCACGCTATGCTAAGAGAAAATTTTCATTCGAAATCACTTTACACAGTGAATGAAAAGTATGTTTCGGTATTATTTTAGTTGCTTATTTTCATTATTACTGATTAATGAATTTTTATGAATTATATATTATTATAATTAATATTTTTACTAATTTCCCACCTGGGCCCCCAAAACGGTGGAAACCTCAATCTTTCCCACACCGCCTTCCCACAAATTCAGGTGTAAAATGGTACACCACATCAGCAAGCACGGTGTGCGTGGGTATGGAAATGAGTGCCTGAGCGCAGCGGTGAGAGATTAACGAGCCAACGGTTTCTTCGTTTAGTACTGATGGAAGAGCGGATGAGGAGAAGATGATGAGGGAACATCCAGACAGACTGTCATCACGACCGTGTTTGAGAGATCCGACTGTGGAACCCTCCAGGCAACGGCTATCAGAATGTACCAAACTTTCATAAGAGTTCAACAAGAGATCAAAGGGCAGAGATTCTTCGAGCGCTAGTTGTGCTAATCGCTTTTATCATCAGAGCAAAATCTCGTCGATAACTGCAATAGTACTGGTTCCGTGATCAGTGAGCAGATAAAAACCTCAACCGCGTCCGAAATGAGTATGTACAGTCCTTTCTCATTTCGGAAGATCTGATTCGGAAACGGAAGGCCGGTTCTTTCAAGGACGAGAAGCGAAAATTCTTTATTACTCTTCTTACATTAACTGCTTTGGTATCTCTGCAGAAGAGGTTGGAATGATCAAGGAACTGATGACAGTGCTGTGCGGATTGCAATCCCCGTCACAGTGAGCACATTGTTGAATTCGTTTACTTGCTGAGAATATTTCTTGCACGAGGTTGCCTTTCGTGAGCCCTAAAGCCTTTCCTCAAAAACTTTCTTTTAGCGACATACAAAACGCAACCGTCGATCACGTCACGCAGAACACGGACATGTCAGCGCCAAAGAATATGAGAGAACGCACACATCAGCTCCGACGACAACCGTCATCGTCAGTAAGCACCGGCTCTCGGCACGTTCCCGACTTTCAAATACAAATTTCTGGATCTAACCTAGTACTAATTCACACCTTGTCTCTAATCGGGAAAAGCGACGAATTTTTTGACTATAGCGATTTTTCAACACATCTCAGAGTAATTTGATTAGTTTGCCTCATTTTTCGTGACATCTTGATTTTTCCCATCATCTTGCGCTCCAAGGTTATAGTGGGATGTTTGAATGTGAACAACGGTTCCCGTTTGAGCTTTTTTCACTACGGTCTTCACTAAATGTTTCCGTTTCCCGTCTGATATTGCCTATGGTTCTCAATAGCACATTCGCATTCAGATTATCTGTTTTCCAAGCTTTACGGCAGCCATCAACCTCCCCCTATCATCCATGTTATTGAAGCATTACCATGTCTTTCCTAATTGGAGTTGTCTTTTCTTTGATAACTTACTTTTTTTAAAAGTTATCTATGTGGTTGTAGTTACCAGCTGTCATTGAAGCGCTTTTCTCTTTTATCGAAGTGGCTCATTATGAATATATTTGTTTATTTATTCGTTTAATTGTTCCAGGTGTCGTTTGTAAGTGGTGCTAACCAGTTGACTGCACTGAAACAGTAAAGTCAATTGGTTAGTACCAGTGACGAATGGCACCTAAAAAGGTCTAAAGAAGTGTATTTGAAGCGCTGAAAGCGGAAGGAAAGTGGGCCAATCGCAAGGCGTGCCGGTCCAAACGCGAGAGCGGCATAGACGAAAACGGGGTTTCGCTCGTTCCTGGCATCTTCCCCCCCC
>JARK01001528.1:271528-281925 GCA_000688135.1 Ancylostoma ceylanicum
AAATTCTAAGCAGGCTTGAAACACGCTTCCCCGCTCTTTCGGAACTCTCCTTGTGAACTTGCACCTGGAATTGTCTGAACTATTTAGGCCCTGTCGTAGTGAACAATTCGGAGGACGGTCACGGTACGCGCCGCGTCCGCCCTCGCAATCACTTAAGTACAGGGGGCATCAGTTATTGTACTTCGTTCACCGGCTTATTTCTCTGCCACGGTAAAATGCCGTGCTAGGTTTGACTTGATAGAGCTGGATTCGCTCTATTTCATATAGCCCGAATATTTAAGCCCAATATAACGGAAAAAATTTATTGGGAAATTTCGGCGCAGATTTTCGGTGCTGCAAAATGCGCTGATTCAGCTTCAGCTTCATTTAAAAATTTGTTTGGATGAGAAAACCAAGCCTTAAGTTCCGCAGGGCATAGTTGCCCTATACATTTACGGGCTAACTGATGGGAAACTACATCCATTCTGTAGCATTTTTGTTCTAGTTTCCAAATCCTTCCAAGTACTTTGCTGCTTTCCTGTATTCCCTCGAAAAAAATTCTGAAAAGCGAATTCGGTGTAAACTGGCCATGGCTGGGAGCATGGAGTACCCGTAGTTTTTTGCTCCTGTTTTCATTGAAGATTTGGCGGACTTTGCAAGAAAAATTGCCGTAACAACCCACTCTTGTCAAAAATCTGTTTCGTGGCCAACTGCTCGGAAATAAATCCGTCTTAGAAAATCTGGTTTCAACTCGAGGATACTTGGAGCTTTCTATATTCGAAGGAAAAAAATAGCGGAATAGAGCATGGGTTCTTGCGGAAAAATAAATGAGCAAATGTTGTACAATAAACTATGCCCACCCATGTGGATTCAGGTGCGGCCGCTGTAGTGGTCAGTAACGCACTCTTATACTAAGTCCAGATCCCTTAGCGAAAAACATACAATGTATGCTACTTGCTTATTATCGAAGCTCTGAGATGCAGAGTGAAAACAAAGAGTAAGGTATACTTTGGGTCGGCGATTTCATCTGACAATAGCTTCTGTCATGGAATCAGGACATCAGGGCTCGCTTTGGCATACTCGAGTTAATTCTGCGTGCGGAAGGTAGCTCTCGTTCACCGTGTTCCGTGAGGCAAGGAGATCCCGGATTGTCTAAACCCGAAGATCTATCCTAACGTTGTCCGACCCGTCGTTCTCTATGGTGCAGAATGTTGGCTTGCAAACAAGTAGAATGTCGTCGTAGCGCTGTGGGGCTGAAGATGCTGCACTGGACAGCTGGAGAATCGCGCTTCGATCGAGTCTGCAATCAGGACATCAGGGCTCGCTTTGGCATAGCTGCGATAACAGAGAAGCTTCAGTCTGCGATGATACGGCTGCGTTCTTCGTGGTGAGGAGGGCACCGCCTTCTCGATTTTGATCTCGACGTCCCTGGCAAACGACCTAAAGATCGTCAAAGCAGCGCTGGTTTGACACGCTCCACGCCAATCTTAAACTAACTGGGATCCTTTGACATGGTCAAATAACGTCAACGGGAGACCAAAGCGGACCGCGCTACCAAATAAGACAAACCCCAAGGAAGAAAAAAAGAACATGGTCCCAATACACGGCACATCATCAAACCAAATACACAAAAAAAACAAGCAATATCAATTCTTAAACAACATCAGGCTGAGAGATTGAACCAAAAACGAGTAGATGCCACTGTGAGAAAAGCTAAGCTCAGACGATATTTGATGAATGAGGTGTTCTATATCAACCGCTAAGCTAGAAAATTTCCTGTTGCTCTCGGAGAACTCATCTCATCGCCTCACTTGGTAGTGTGATTTAGACTTATTGAATATTTTGGTAATTGAAAGCGTTAAATCTTCAAAAAGTCTAGTGGCGGAGAGCAACCTCAAATTTTTCAAAATGTACTGTCATTAAAGCAGGCCATTTTTTTCGAAAATGTGTTTCAAAGCTGACTGCTTCAAAGCGAATGGTTCTAGTAAAAATCTTTCATAGCACAAAAATTTAAAAATCTTTCCCTATTGAGCAGAGGAGAAGGCACATCAACGGATGTGTTTCTGGCGGATAAATTATTAGGCAATGTTATTCTGCTGTGTTGTCTATGCAAGCCATTTTACATATACCGTAAATGTCAGTCCTAGTGGGAATTTGACAATGTGAGGGCAAAAATGACTTTTATTCACATGTAGTAAGCAAACTTTTTCCCCGGAAATAAATCAGGTTTCGTTATAAGTATTCTCTGCATTATTGCAACCTTCGGGAAGAACACAAGTAGTGCCGCTTTCATGTCGATATGCACTAGGAGTGTTTGAATAGCGTTGTTGTATTCGATCGAGCTCAATTTCCGAAGGGTGGCAGTAAGGTGTTCTGAAGAAAAAACTATTAGAAATGGGACAACCGGACACAGCGATGAATAGTGAGCTCACAGAGATTCGTTAAAGTTGTGATCACGATGACAGTGAAACAGATGTGCCAGTATCCTTCCAAAAGCCCTTCGGAAGTCCCGATTGAAAATGCTATATATCAATGGGTTCGCGGTAGAGTTCGCATAACCTAACCAAGTGACTGCCTGTAGTATGAATTGAATCACACGCAGAAGATTTATCCGAAATTTATATTACATGGTTGGCTGACTTACCGCAACAACGCTATGATTTATTGAATCAGGAGACCATGAATGCCATATGTTCATTGAAAAGAAGGGAAGCCAACAGACGAGAAATGTTCCCATAATCACTCCCAGAGTTAGCCTGCAATTTATCGAGAAGGTATGAGCGAATATTGATGCTGATAATGAATAAGATCCTCAATAGGAGGTTGACGTTACCGTACCTGGCCTTCTGATCGCTCACGTTGTTGTTAGTTTTGTTATGGATAGCAGTGACGT
This sequence comes from Ancylostoma ceylanicum, assembly GCA_000688135.1. Taxonomy (NCBI): domain Eukaryota; kingdom Metazoa; phylum Nematoda; class Chromadorea; order Rhabditida; family Ancylostomatidae; genus Ancylostoma; species Ancylostoma ceylanicum. The sequence continues at coordinate 274,401 of JARK01001528.1, forward strand.
CGTGCTTATGTCGAAAATGACTTCGTTTTAGAAGCCATGCCTTTGATAGCTTTGCATTGGAGATCTGCAAACATGGAAATTGCTTTGAAGAGATGAAATTTGATATGAAATACGTTCTCTGCTAGTGTTTACCGTACCCAAGTACGAACATCGATGTGACTGACAATGTTCAGTGAATGAGATGGCGTAGAATTCCTCATATCATGTGAACAGCTGAAAGACTTTTCACTGGTTTGGTTGACCATTACATCTCGTCGGAGTGCTGAAGCGGCCACCTGAATGATTTCTGTGGGATATATAGATATAAATTCTTACTGTAATGTGTTAGAAGTTTAGCGCTGTTGATCACTGGTGAACGGCTGAAACATGGGAGAAGACCGAGCGAGCGCGGAGAAGCACTTTTGGCACCACCTGCTCTTGTAATTGAACTCATTGTTCCTTCACTCTTCTTCTCGTACCTCTGATTATATTCGGAAACATCAGCCAGAGAAATAAGAATGAAGAAGTAAAATCCAGTGGGTTTAGTAGAGCCATAATCTAGCATGCGGGACCATACCGACACGAGTCCCAATTTGTGGACAAGCTCGGGGCGCTCACCGATATAGCTCGGCGAGCGCGAGAAAGCATCTTCACCAGCAAAAGGTGCTAGGCAACATCAGCGAGACTCCGCCAGTCGGTGTTTCCTACAGATTTGGTATCTGAGGTGAGCAGCCAATCTTCATCAACCTCTGGCGCCTATTGGCGGGCAGATCTTCGACAAGAAACCCAGATCGTTGAACCACAAGAGTCCACTCCGTAAGTGTTGGGTGGTGTATAACTATCTTTGCAAATATACCCGTCATTACCTATCCTCAGTGGAGAAGAATGACTTCTCATCAGAAACCGGATCTGTAGGTGGCACCGACTGACGGAGTTCCGCTTGCGCTGCTTCGTAGTTCTCGCCGGTGGAGATGTGTTCTCGCGCGCGCCGAGGGAGATCAGCGCCAGGCCCCGGCACGAAGTCTTCCCTGGGCCAAAATAAAAACGAAGTTCCCTTTGAAAAACCAAAGAATTCACGAGGCCCCTTGAAGACAGAAGTGGTGGAACCCCCCAGGAAAAACAGTGGAAGAGGTTAAAATTCAGACCACTCAACAATAACAACATTAAAAGTGGAAAGTTCGACGTTTGAACGTGATCCACACGGCTAAACCCGTTGAAACTAGTTCGCGGCGTCGTAGCGATCGGAGCGTGTATTCTAGGGGCTTGGACTACATAAGATTCCAAGTATTCCCGCGCAGCATAAGCACAACGGAATGAATTGGAATCTTCAATAACAAAAGAATTGAGGGGGGTTCCCTACGAACGACCAAAACCTATGTTAACTAAAAAAAGTATATGCTCCTTATGTATGCTGAATGCCAAATTACCGCGAGTTAACAACACTTGGAGAACTCTTAGGAATTCCATACTTGGTGGATCGCATCCATCAGGTGCTTGAATGATGAAGCGGACCGTGCAGAAAAAGGGTATGATGGAAAAGTCCGAAAATTATGTAAACTAAAAAAGTGTATGCTCATTAAGTGGTTTAAGTTCCCCAGGAAGAACTCCCAGGAATCCTTGGAATCTTGCGGACTCCAAGCTCGTAGAATATGCGCTCCAATCGGAATACTTAGACCGGACAGTCGCCTGGCAGCTCAAAGTACGAGCAGCCCTCCTGCAAGCCTTTGTTAAACATCAGTTGAATCTCATTTTTTTCCGGAGCTCAACTCCGGAACCGCTGCGCTTAGCGAAGTTTTGCTCCTTCAGAAGCGAGCGATCTCACTATCCATCTCAGTCACTGAAACAGTACTATTTCTTTCCCCTCTGCGCAAAGACAGATGCGCGGCGCCAGCGAGGAATTGCTTGAGTCACCTCGTACTGAGCCCTTTGATGTTTTGTCGCGAAGTGAATCAGCTGAATTTAGGGGGTGAGATTTATCACTCGTAGTAATCCTTCTTCATATCTAGAGCAAAACCTGGCGATAAACGTCTCATTGTCGAACTCCGTGTTCAGAAAGAAAGGCGCTATACAGGCTGGGGTTAACCTTCATGAAGCGGGCATTCGCTTTCAAGCTATCGAAAACTTCTACTACGTCGAAGTGTATGACATCTACAGACTTTTTCTATCCAACATTGCGATCCAATCACTGAGGTATTCCGACATATTTATGGTCACTGATTTGAAACTAGCAAAAACATGTGGGTGTCCACCCTGACCGTGCATGACAGAGCGGAATGGCGTCAAAAGATCAGAAAAGCGGACCCCGCTACTGAACGTGAAAGTCGCTGAAGAAGAAAAACAAGAAGAAGTGTATAAAAGTTATATGTCTCGAAAGTATTTATTAGTATTTATTTAGTATTTATTAGTACTTTAACTTTACTATATATAAAGTCCGTCTTCTAAATTTAGTATTTAGATATTATTAAATGCCTACTGTCGACTCCTCTAAAGTATGTTAAAGTCCCTTGAACTTAGATGAAGTTGGACGATGTGAAATGAGCGGTGCTGAGCACTATGACGAGCACATGCCCTTAGTAGGCTCACACATAAGATTGCTCACTCGGAGGTTTTTATCGTGCATACATGTCTTTCAATCTACTGCATTTGATTAGAATAGAATTAGTCATTTTCACTAAACTACGGTAAGACTTTTCGCTGCTTTGTTGTGTAGTAAACATTACCGATCTTTAGAAGATCTTATTCAGACGAATACTTACAGACATGAATTCTGCTGCCTGTTTTTAAATTGAGAAATCCCTAAAAGATCTTCAGCTGTTATAAATTTTTAAGAAAATTCTCTTCATTCAACATTAAGAAAATTCTCTCCATTAACATTAAAGCTCCATTGTGGTATGCAGTATTGAGTGCATCGCAAACATGTTTAATATTTGGAAAGTTCGGAGGAGCTCCGTATCGCGACACAGCCGGCAGTGTTTTGCTTGTTACCAGGAGTTGATACTTCGAGGACAGAAAATTACAGTCTTTTAAAAAAATCCTTGCGTCGCGCTGCACCGCCTGCCTGCTGCGACGCGCCGCGCCACCATCATGGGGGCTAGGTTGCCGGAAACACTTATGTGTAGAGTACCGCTGATTTGATGGGCCTTCAGGTGGGCCTGGCATATCACAATCTTCGAACCATAAACGCACATTTCAGTAGATTTGCGTCCATTCTACTAGAAATAATTCATTTTGTGGCCAGATTGCACTTAGTAAAGCCATTCTGCGGCCGCTCATAGAAATTACCACATCACAAATATTGATCTTCGTCAGAAAAATTTTTTGCGGGATAACTCAACCACGAACTGGCTGGGTTTTAACTTTTGTCGATCGTGCTTGAGCGTGTACATTCCTCCTAAAGATTTGAGCTTCTAAGCTTCACGTCAACAAAAGTTATGATGGAAGGTCAAAAAGGCTATATAATTTTGGCCTGCATTGTATATATGCATGTATAGAATTCCGCATGGGTACGTGAATTAGCAAAGTTTTGAATGACGCAACCGTGTGGTGCGACGGTTTCCCCGCTCGTCCTGTCGAAAATGTTGTGGCCCTTGCTGCAACGTCACCGCCTCGCGAAAAATTGCGAACATAGCTCATAACAAGCTTTTTAAGTCTAAAGTAACGGCAATGCTCGAGGATAGTTTTTATTCGGAGTGGGCGGTAGAATACAATTCATAAGACTATTCCGAACTTTTTCGAGTTTCTGTATGCCTTTTCTCGAAATAAGGTTCTCCACGAACCTGATAATAAGTCAAAATTAGTAGATGTGATATGATTTGCTCTGGCGAAGGTCTACGAGCGAGTTCTTGAGCCACTTCTATGTACAAAATGTGCAATCAAAAATTAAAAAAAAAACGCATCTTTACCAGAGTTTAGGGCGATTCTTCTTCGCAAAAATTGATGTCATGCTCCCCAATGCATCTGTACTCGTCAATCATGGAACTACGCAGATGCTCACAATAGATTCGCGCTCCAACATCGATCCTATCCTTTTACTGATGGCGACTTCTGTAGCGGTACGTATGTCATTCAAGTACCACCAATTCCTTTACATTACTGTTTTGCACAAATTATGGCACACTAGACGGCATATCCGGCTCCGCTCGGGAGTTTTACTACCCCCAGCTTGGTACACTGATGCGGATAGTTAGCGGTAGTAATACATTCATTCGAAGTGCTCACCATTTTGGTGATCACCACGTTAAAGAATCTCGTTAACCGGTTTTCATTTAGACGATGGCAAAAAAGTCGACAAAGCCAATTAATCGATAACCGTGTACAAAATAGTTGTCATTTTCGCGCATAGGCTATTGAAGAACCTCAACGGACATGTTCTCGTCCGTCCCCAGACAAAAGTGGTGAAAAATCGATAAAATCAATAAAGCGATGCCCTCACCACAGCAGCGTCGACTGGCTTCGGCAGGCGTCGACGCCGCAGTAAGAACGGATCGGTGTGTGTGTCGGTCTGTGATCGCTTCGCTACCAAATGAAGAATCTTTGCAATTGAAAATAAGATAAATAATACTTGCATTAATAATAATAATAATAATAATAATAATAATAATAATAACAATAATAATAACAATAACAATAATAATAATAATAATAATAATAATAATAATAATAATAGTAATAATAATAATAGTAATAATAATAATAATAACAATAATAATAATAATATAGTAATAGTAATGATAATAAATAAATAAATAATAAAAATAACCGTAATATTCTGAACAAAAAAAACATAATATTCTTAACCAAAAAGCAGATATCAATTCTGAGGTTTTCCATCCGCCTGTCGTTCTTGTTTTAGTAAATGACAATTCTTGTCCAAACCCTAAATTTTTTAAAAGCATTCTGTTTATTTTCGAAGCTCCAAAAGTATTTGGTATATCATTGAGAATGTCTTCATATTCTATTGCTTCACATGAACATTTTGTACGATTTCACGACTCCCTCCAGTTCTCCCTCATTCCAGATACCCTTTAGTCCTTTAGTTTGAGGCACATCATGTTGGTCGATGACAGCTGCTCAACGCTGCCTGACACTTGAAAAAGGCAATGGGCCAGCGGTCTCTGCCGCTCGTACCTTCGCCTTCGACTCTGGTTCGAGTCTAAAACCTCTCTACAGGAGTGAACCAGACTATATAATGATATACTGTTCTGATAAAGAACACCCAGAGATGTAAAGATGTTTACGGACTGTAGAAAGTCAGTGGACACTTACCTCTCTTATTCGTTCCGATGCAACCTGCATAATCAAAAAAGAAGTGGCTTGTCGGAGTTGAGTGTTAATACAGCGCACGTGCCTTCTTGCGTAAAAGTAGAGCTTTGTATAGAGGATGACCATCACAGCAGCTGGTAGAAAAAACGAGAGCATAGAACTCCCAATAGCATAGGGAAGTGGTAATCTCATTTCGCATCTTGGAAGACCGGTAAGGCTAAATAATTGCTAAATTATCAAGTTGACACAACTGTGCTATAGAAACTGCATGATCCCTGCTTTAATTTCGTGCTTGGAATTTGTAACAAGTGCTTCCTTACAATTCAGAGAAACGCAGATCCAACTGACATTGGCAAGAACTATGAAGAAAATGTTCAAGATCTTGTTCGAAGCTTGACAAGTGAATGGACTCGCTTTCGATGGAATCGTTTCAAAATTGGCAATACCCTTGAATCTCTTTTGCCTCGAAAATATGTATCCCCAACATCATGAAAGTCGCTACCAGCACTGGAAATGATTCCCTTCATTAATTCAATTTTATGCTGAAACTATACGCACTATAGAAGAGGTTGCTATGCGACTAACTTCACTGCTGTATCTGCAACAAGGCAAACTGACTTATTCGTAGCTACTTTAGATCCAAATCCAAATCCAGGGGGAGCAGCTCCAATCGACGTCGATATTAGCCAAACAATGACGATCACATAACATATCCTCCGTCGACTGCAGTAGCTAAAGTAGAAAATATCTGTTACCACAAGAGTACTCAAGAGTTGCTATCGGATGACGTGGGGATCTTTTAGTTAAGATCCGCTTTTTCGGAAAGATTTTTCCACGAAATCTTCGAAGTGGATCTCACTGCTCAAATGATTCTTGAAGAGCAAGAAGTGCTCTTTCTAGCTAAGTGCTCTTTCTAGCTATGTCCGGAGTTTCTCAAGAAATCGAAGTCTAAGAAATATGCGAGCAAAAAACCGCGGCTACTCCATGCCACCGGTAATGCACAATTTTCACCAAATTTGAGTTCCAGGAGTTTTTCCACTAAAAGACAGAACATCTGCTAGACTGTTGATGTGATTTAAAAACTAGAAGAAAAATGCTGCAGAACGGCTACGCAGCCTCATCACTAAGCCCGGATATAGACCAGCTGTGCTCGAAACCTAAGGCTCGGTTTTCTCATCCAAGCAACTTTTTGAACAGCCTCGTTCTCTGCTCTTATCAACCCCGACCTGCAGTGAATTTTGCACATGCATCTCAAAATAGGCTTCAAGAGTACGGAACTATTTTATATTCCACTTAAATCCGTTGTCAAAAACTGTCCTTGTGGCTGTTTTGCTCAGGAATTGCGGGCTTAATCAGTGCATTTGGCTGCACCAAAAATCTGAGCTTGTAGTTTCCGCTGAAATTTCTCCGTGATATTCCAAGTATTCAGAACATGTTTGTAACCAGAAAATAGAGGAAATTCAGCGCTATCAAGCCTGTTAAAACAATGAACCATTGCAGAATAATAAGCCAGCAAATGAAACTTTCAGCCATATATGTATGCCTCGTTTCGAAATCGCAGCTCAAGTTAGTGCACATCCCTTGTAAGGACTATCGTCAGCAATGTATGCTGTGTTCCACGTTTGAAGGCGGTATCCTCGAGCATCTGTAGCGTCGTGCGATGACTTATCGCTATCGTATGGTTTGGTGAAACCGTTAGACAGCGCGTTTCCAATGATATATCGTAAATTAGTCTAAGTTTTAACGGCAAATAAGATATGGCTTTCCGCATGTGACCTATGAACTCCACTAGGATGGAGGTTTAACTACGTACCCTTCCCCTGAAATGAATTTATTGTTGTTTACCCAGGATTTCACATGCCCTTCTCCTATTTGCGCCAGGATCACATTGCACGCCCTATTGTTCTACCGCAAGCGCCACTACGACTCCTGACTCTGTGAGTTCTTTCACATTTCTTCACAAACACAAAGATGCACTACTCCTTTATTTACTCATCCATTCAGTTCAGTAACACTGACGCTGTCACATTTGTCCACCCTCTTCTCTCAGTATCCATACTTTGCGACCGCGAAATTGCACATCTGTTGCGTTTCTTAACAGAAATAAAACGGATTTTCGAAGTCCTCTAATAATTTGGATTCTTCGATTTTCGCATTCACCCCTGATCGATTGTCCTGTCGGCAAGGCGCGTCAAAACTATTTGAACAGGAGACAATTATGGGTAACCACCAAGTATATATGTAGTTGCAGTAGTTGCCAGTCCCCCCCCCCCCCCCCCCCCCC
>JARK01001528.1:301134-342486 GCA_000688135.1 Ancylostoma ceylanicum
GCGTTCGGTCGCGTCCGCCATGGTGGCCAGGCGGCTGCGAAGCGTCCGTTTGCGTCCGTCATGATGACTCGCCGCCCGTGGCGCGTTCATCTGCTTTGACTTCGCCGATCAATGGTGCAAACGCCACTCTACGAGTCCTCCTTGGCCAAGCAGTGAGGAAAACTCCAGGATACGGGTCCGCCTTTCCCAGGCAGTGGCGTAAACGTTATGGTACGGGCGTTAGGAAAACTCCAAGGTACAGGTCCGCTTTGGCGAAGCCGTGAGGAAAACTCAAGGATGCCGGTCTGCCTTGGCCAAGCAGTTGGGCTAAATTTCCGCTGCGAACTGAGCTATTCTTTTTTCAACTAGTCCCATTTCGTCGAAATGAGCGCTCCAATCAAATTGCGAAATCACTTCCAGCTTACTCTTGCACAGCCAGCAAATTCACAGATTTACATACATGTGTACATACATTTATTCAAATGTTTTACTGCTAAATCCTGACATCTGCTTTTGTTCCTTCTCTCCCCCTTCACAAGCATCGTTCTTCCTTCTGCTTCTTTCTAGCTTCTTCTCTTGATCGCATTATTCATCTTCGTTACCTTACCAACCTATTTCATTGATTGCTTTTTTTACCGGCCCGGTCACTTCCTCTCTGCTTTAGTGAAGAGGGTCAGCCGGACACCCGTCCAAAGTAAAGGGGGCAAGAGCTTCGGCTCCGACTATCGCACCTATGAGCAAGGCTTATACCTAAAGAAGACTGAAAGGTCAACATTAGTAGGGCGGCAAGATTGGTGGAAAAATTATGAGGAGGATTTTGTATTTGGGCCCAGTTAACGATTTGTTTTGCTCTTTTGTTAATTTTCTGAGGACTTCTTCAGTTAAAACCTCTGTTTGAACCTCAAATGGCCGCACCACCCCACTTCCTAGCGCCCCGAAGGGGCGCTAGTAATTCAAATGAACAATAAAAAAATTCATAATTCTTTGAGTAACTAAAGTCTCAATTTATTCAAATATACAGTAGCGGTCATAATGATATGATCGGAGCCATATTGACCATGGAATCTTTTGCTATAACTAGCCTCTGGGTTGAGCTATCCAACCCTAATTTGAGTATGTATTAAAACTCCATGGGCGCTTTCCCGTGGCAGCTTAGCATTGGCACAGGCTCAATTAACGTGGATTACTGAGCTCAAACACCAACTTTCTCGGATTTAATAGATTTTGTGTAACATCCTTACTCTCAACTACTAGGAGAAAGGAAGAGTTGATACAGATTGAGCACATATTTGTCTATTATTTCCACCGTAATGCTATTGCTGCGCTTCCTTTGGTTTTCAAATTGGAGGACACAATTAATTGATTGAAATCACCAAAAATTGGGTTCAATTTCATCTCAAGCATATGAACAGCAATACAGTTCTTATTTGAATACCAGAATAGTTGCTAGTAGCGAATTTTATAGAAATATTCAACATCGGGATAGATGTTTCTCTTTGGAATTGTAACAAAATTCTCTTTTCTCAGTAACAAAATTCTCTTTTCTCACTTTTACACGACTTTTTGACAGGCTCACTCTTTTATGTGAAGAGGAGAACCATAGAACGCAACTTATATAGCAAATTGCTCCATTCCGATACGATTTAGAATAATCTCTTCCGTAGCTGAGATGTCGCGATACAGATGAAAAACCACTATGCTAACAAAATAGTGAAATTGCACTTGAAGTGCGGTAGATCTGCTTGGAAGCAATTTGCGCCAATGTCAAGCAACAGAAAGAAAGAACACTCGGACCCCCACCATATCCTAAAATTTCATCCAAATAGCTCAATCCATAGTTGAGTTATAGTTTGAGATTCAGTCTTTGACAGCGCTTCTGATCATATCATATTGACCGCTACTGTATGCTCAAAGCATTCGTTCCTACACCAATGTATGTAGGACGGGTTCAACAAATCCAGACTTTCCACCCCGTTGAAAGCACTTTGTTTACTACAGCACTGAGTCACTAAATTTCGACATCATAGCGAAAAAAAAAACATTGAAGAAGCTTGTTGATTTGCCATCAAAAATCCAAAAATAAATAAGAATGTGAGTGTATCGTCACCACTAACGACCCGGCCCTCTAGAAGTATCCTTGCGGACCATGTATCCTTGTAAAAGTAGATTACCAAAGCGTGCTCTTGAAGTTATTATTAGTACAGTTCCAGCATTAGCGGTCCGGTCTGTCTCTTTCATTATAGCGGGAGCAAGGTGAACACTAGCCGGGCTGTGTTTTTTCTTTTTTGATTTTGATTTGCTGGGTGATTTAATGTAGTTTTATAAGGCGATAAGGTGTTTGAGAGGGTAGTCCAGACCGCGTCTTCGACTTCCCAGGCTCTGAGGAAGGCGACATCGCCGAAACACAAGCCTGAATTAAAAATAAGGCATAACAACAGTCTTGTCTGTGACAACTACAACAAACTTTATACTAGTATTTTATGGCTGTCCAAACAAACATAAGATTGCAAGCAGCACATCACTGGCTCGGTCGTAACAGCTTTTCTCTCCGGGAAATGAAGTATTAGTCCAGGTGAGAATCGTCAATCCTTTATTCAAAGACTCGTGCTTTACAACGAATCGACGAAAAATTCTATTAAAGCAGATCGAAGAGAACATGGCTTCACTCCAGCAGCCACAACCAAGCCGCGTTCATGAAGAGTCCCTGCAAGAAGGTCCGAAGATCCTCCTACTTTTTTTGGCAGTCCAATTTGGACAGAGCTTCGATGGAAACTATAGTACATAAAGAGTTGGATATTTCGCGGAGTTCATTCTTCCTCTACTGAACATGTGAGTATTGATGGAGTGATATTAACACCTCGGAACTCTCACACATCAAAATGTTGGAAAATATGTAAAGGACTTTCCACACCAACAACTTCCTCTGAGTGAGAGAGTGTGTGCCCGACAGCCATCTTGATTGTGTTAGGTCCAATATCAGCTTCACTGTAGAAAACTTGAAAAACTGCTTTTTTGCTCAATAACAAACTCGTATGAGGATTCTATGAGTAAGGTAAGTGCCTTATCCCCAGTACTGTGACCTTCGCTTCAAGAAGTAGTTTTGAGTTTCTCTCTCTCTCTCTCTCTCTCTCTTCCTCTCTTTCTCTTTCTCTCTCCCTCTCTCTCTCTCTCTCTCTTTCTCCTGTGGGTTCCAGAGTTCTCATTTGTTACTATAGCCAAAGATTCCATGGTTAGCGTTGTGAGGCAATGTAATTCAACTCATAACCAGAGGCATCTCTAGCATCCGTATTTTTTCAGTCGTTCAAGTGTGGCGAAGTTCACTTTGGTCGCGGAACAGGAAAAAATATCATTTGTTTTCATCTATCTGTTTTATGTTCACAGAGTCACAAGATAGCAAACTAAGTAAAGCAGTAAAGTAAAAGTTACTATTTGCTGCAATTTCTTCCATCAAAGGTGCAGCTTACTTGCTCTGAATATTGCTACGAGAACTCGAGAGTATCCGCAAATCCTTCTTCTAACGAATTAATGGATCAACGGATTAACGTATTAACGCGGAACGACCATCGTTCGCCTAACATAACGAATTAACGAATAACGAAATCTCAATTTGCTCTAACACACACCACTGATGGGCTCTTCACATTGCGTGCTTCAGCAACCGCGTAGTGAAACATAGTGGTCCGGATTCAAGTGCCATAAAGAAAGGTTACAACGGCCACGGTCAGAATAGGAGCCCTGGAAGGTAAGAAAAGCCAAAACAGTTACATGGTTCTCCATAAAGCATGCCTTCTTCGAGCGACCGTTGTGTTCTGCTGGAAAATAAGCAGGGTCCTATTGCGATGGTCCTGGAAGAACAAGAGCTGAAGGAGAAACACCGCATTGTAGTCGGATGAGTTAATTCCAGTCAGAATTAAGGCGATGTCGAGTCCTCCTGATGGACAGAAGCCGCTCCACACCATGACTGTGTCGCCTCCAAAATACCACCTGCTGAAGAACTGCGGCTCGTTGCGGAGATCCCTTCGATTTCCATCAAGACCATCCAAGATAAATTTATTTAAGTCAGAAGACATCACCTGAGCACGGATTCTAGTCTGTGAGTTTCGATAAACTATGCGTACCTTTGGCCCCTTGTCCCCATGTTCCCACTGGCAGACCGCAGCGATGCAACCTTATCAGACCTCGTGAGCCTATGAAAATGACGAAGATGATAGCGGACGATCATGACCTTATGTTTAATCCGTCTCTATGCCATCATTCCAGAGACAGGAGTCGGTAATTGGCTCAAACCCCGATGATGGGCACCATGGTGTTCGAAACCATCAGTCCTACTCGACGCCCTTCTTATGATGACAGCCTTCCTGACCGTTCAGGTCTCTCATTCAGACCGTAGGAGTCATAGAAGTCATTGCACCAAGGCGTCGATTGTACTCGAATTCCAGTCAACACGTTTGACTATTCTACGGCTGCTAAAGTGAGCAAATATTCGAATATTCCATATCTTCGCCTGCTCTGCCTCGGAAGGCTTCGATCCTTGCCACACTGAAGGCCTAATTGAGGAACCCTAGATATCACTTAGTGCAAATTTGAGACAGAAATTTCCGGATGAGTAGAAGATTTTCCTTTTTTTTCCATTGAGGATAATTATGATGCACTGCAAGATGGGGTCAAACACGGGTTAAACTCAATTTTTCCACTTTTCAAACTGAGTTGCGGTGATACAGGGTTCTTGGGCACGCCGAATCCACTGGTTGCAGTAGCTTTTGTCAGGAATGCGTGTGAAAGGAGATATCGCCATTTTTATGGTGCCCGTATATTTATGATATGCACTGTAGTAGACAGGTTGTGTATGTGCGAATCATAAATAAACCCAAAAGCCTAGGGACAAGTCTAAGGGCCGGTGGCCCATGCTTTCCTATTCTCTCAAATTCAAGAACCACAGAAATTTTGCTATCCTAGGTGTGCGGTAATCTTTAGCTAGTGGTTGTGCTACAGGAATGCAATAACCAATTTCGTCAAAAAATTCCAAAAAAAGGCAATTTCAAGTGGGCGCCGTTCGATTCCTTGAGAGAGATGGCTGTGTTATTCAGATGGGAGATGGAAAAGTGTGGGCATGACAGCAAGTTTTCTTATAAGAAGAGGTGGTAATTGCATGCGACAACCGCTTATTCGTTTCAAGCTCAAATTCGTCCAGTTTAATGGAACAGAGTCCAAATTCTCAAATCTGGAGAATGATTGTTGCTTCGACGGTACCATTTGCTTAAGTAAAAAAAATTGGGATCCCCATTCGGACTCAAAACTTTGGAAATGAGTAGATGCATCCGTGTGCGCCACACTCAAAAAGATTTACTCCCAGTTCTTTTTCAACATTTTTTCTATTACTTTCGATATCTCAAAACCCAAAGGTCTGGTGAACGCTATAATTGAAAAAAATACATAACACGATCTGCACGTAGGTATTGAATAGCCTGGAGTTCAACTGTGAACTACGTATGAACAATGAGCGTCTGTAGAACATAAATTAATTTGCAGAAACAAATCTGAATGAGAACGAGAGATGCCAGTACAGAGATATGTATGTGAGAGAAGTTAAGCAGAATCATGGAGTAGAAGAAAGCTAATGCAAGAATAGATCACATTTGCGTTCCCTAGCAACCTTTTAGGAAAAGATAATCTACATTCACCAGTGAAACTAGAAATTGTCGATACCGAAAGAACTGGAAAGAAGGTTTAGGAAGTTTGCGAAAATCCTTGTGTTAAAGATTCTCCTAAATTTTGGGTTGTTACAACCGACGGCGAACTCAGAGGCAGTGATGGACAGCGAACTCAGAGGCAGTGATGAAATTGCGTGAAGAAGACGAAAAACGGAGGGAATGAAGGTGGAAGGATTTTTCGTCTTCCGAAAGCGGGGACGAGTGTTTCGCTGTAGTGGGCGTGCACGTCTCGCCACGAAACCTTGGCTATACTACGCATTCCGTACACCAGGGATGAGCAGAAGTCAGATTCAAAAAATCGGAACCCGGAAATTGGAATTCGGAAGCACAGAGAGTCCAATGTGTGTATCTACATACATATGTATGCAGAGTGGCCGAAAAGTATCGGCGCCAAGAAAATATTTTCCTACTGTGAGCCACAATTACTTTGTGCTTGTCATTGCTTCTGATGCACAAATGCGTGACCAATCAATTCACAAGAAGTTTCCTGAGTGGCCTCTCTCGGCCTTGATGTGGACCTCCATGTTCGTTTTTAAAAAACAAACGGTGCGCCGCAGTTAGTCCTCATTGAATTTCAACAAGCTTGCCTGAGTTAGCGTGCTAAAATCCTGAGAACATGCCATTTTCACTCTTCATATTCTCCTTCCCAAATACACAGATAGAGAAATCCTTTGGATTCAAATATGAACAGTAGGAGGGTCATTGATTCTTGTTTGGGGAACCGAAAAAGGCCGACTCTGAACATGCGCTAGGTGTTTTGCTCTGTGGGGCCGAGTGCAGTCATACCTAGCGTAGCCCTGTTATGTTGGAATTTTTTTGTTATAATGGGACAAACTTTTTTCTGATAGTCTCATTTTGACATTACTTGACGTCGATTTTAACATCCTATTCTGCAGGTACAATACCACTGTTGTCTGTGTTCGTTTCACATTTGTGATGGGACGAGTCTGTGTTCCACCAACTGCACCTTAGCTTCAAGTCGAGGATTTCTTCCGAATGATGTTGCCTTTAAGCAGTGCCTGCAGCCTCAATCCGTCAAACCCCCAGATATTTTTTGGCAAAATACTGTTGATTCATGCAAAGCCCTATATGCACGATGACAGTCACCGCGCGTGTTCTTGGATTCCGTACGTATGTAGCCAACCCCAAACATACAGCTATGACCTGAATGAACTTTCGTGTATTTATTTATTTATTTACTACGCTCGCAGGCGCGCTACAACCCCATGAGTTTTAGGCGAGACAACCATAATGGCTGAAACAAAATAGAACAACCAACAAATTTGGTTCGAAAAACAAAATCAGAGATGCTAGTCAGAGATGCTAGGGTAAGAAAGGGTAGGAACAGAAGCGAACTACTTCTGCAAGGTTAGGTCACTTTTGAGAACACCAATCAAGCGGTAGTATTTCGAGCACGTCACTCTAGGGACGCCTATCTACAGTATCGGATTCTTTGACGATCTGTCCAAAAACATTACCCGCCAGCACCCACACCAGCCAACAAGATGCTCTCATTCCCAAGTAGATTCAGTAGAGTCACGGGGACAGCACCGGCAGTCCGGCAAACGGGTATACCGGCTAACTCCGATCAATCGGCACGCCGGGTGGGTGAAACTGGCCCCTGGGACTGATTTCCTTGTAAAGACATCTCAGAGTGTGTAGTAGGATTTCTCCGAGGTTCCGGGTTCGAATCCCTCCATCGTCCCCAGTTCTCGGGAGACAGGCCTTTGTGACAGGCATGAATCCATGAAGATAAGCCCAAGGAAAAGAAATGGTGTGGTCATAACCACGTCTCAACGCTTCCGGGACTCGATATCCGAGGTGCAGCGTCTCGATGACCGTCTCATGAAGGTCGTCGTCGCAGAACAAAGTCTTTACTTCTTCTCGGCGTACGCCTACGGACAGGCTGTTGTGAACGGATGAAAGATGACTTCTGGATGACGCTTGACGAAAAGACCGAGGAAGTACCTATGGAATATACAACGATTGTCGCAGGAGACTTGAACGGTCATGTAAGAGCGCCAAAAATGGAGACATACGGGACTTAGAAAGACGATGGCGAGCGTATTCTGGAGTATGGTAACTCTCACGACCTCGTCATCATGAATGCTAAATTCCGGGAGGGTCCTTCTCACCTCGTCTCGTTCTTCAGTGGCAACGCGCAAACGCAAATAGACTTCCTTCTCGTACGACATACCGAAGACGTCAAAAAGTTTTAAGGAGTAAACGACGAACACGGTTAGCTCATAGTAGACAGCAGAAAGACAGCGAAACGGTGCCATGACTACTTCAAGAAAATCTCATTAGAAGAATTCAGCCATCCACCCACTCCACAACTACCCCCACCTTACGGTCCTATTCAGCCAATCACCGTGGACGAAACCGTGGCAGCGCTGAAGCGCATGAAGCCAGGTAAAGCGACGGGTACTGATGATGTAGCGGCAGAGCTATGGAAGTCAAGGCATTGGAGCTCTGCTGAATGACAGACGCCGTTCTTTAACACATAACATACAATACGACCTACTGGTGGGTCGTATCTGTTTTAACCCTTTTTCCAACCAAATTATCCCAAATTTCTCCCTCAGAGGTTATTTGACTAGCTGATCACCAATATGATAGCCACTTTGTACCGGTGAGGTTCTGTAGGGTTACTGTAGGCATAGTGTAGGTACTGTAAGTGAATTTTTTCCGCAAAATCTTGTGAAACTTTGCATTATGGGGTTATTTAAGGTGACGCGCACGAAAATGATACCATTTTTATACCGCAAGGCCTTTTTGTATGGTTACTATAGACATACTGTAAGTACAGTTTTTCTTCCAGAATCTATCAAAACTTCACAAAGAGGAGCTATTTTGAATACTGATCACTGATACGGCATCCAGTTTACACCATAGCAATTTTTTGGGAAGTTACAAGGCAAGTTTACTCAATCTATGGCAGTACCCAGTATTTCAATTGGTACTGTATGCGTACCGTGACTCCTCAGAAGCGCGCTAAGGTACAAAATGAATATAATATTCGTCATCAGCACGTAAAATAACCCCCTTTGCAGTTCTTAGCCAGATCCTGAGGAACACGGCTGTCTACAGTTTGCACAGTTTGAGTACCGTAAAATTACATAAAAAGCTTCAGCATGCAAAATAGACTTCATATTCTTAATCAGCACACCAAACAACCCCTTCCTCAGCTATCTCCTTGAAATCAAGGCAAAGATCCGCGTTGGTCCGAAGTGGCTCAAAGCGCAAAACGTACGTTGTCGCGAATGTGTTTACAAGGTCTTCGAAGAGAAAATATAAAATATATAAATAAATAAATATAAAATATAAATAAGATATCAAGTGTTTTGTAAAGAAAATTTTGGCAGATAAGGAACTGAAAGATTTGTTACAGAAGAATATTAACGGTTACGAGCTCATCTCTACATGATGAAGAACGATATTTTGTATGGCAGCAAGAAGAATAACCATACTTTACCCATGTGCATGTACATTTATTTCGTTGTGCTTATATGGAAAGAGGGGTTTTCAAAATTGGATCAAGAGTACTATCTACATCTTTTTAACAGCTTTGTCCTGGCCTAGAAAGTTGCCGGTGTTGCGAGGAACCGACAGAAGCGGGTATACCTACGATCTTGCCTCACCTAATGCACCATACAATAATCAAGTGCTAAAGTTTTAGAGGAGAACGGGTAGCTCTTTAGAGCCGCTCTGTTGCAGGAGCAACTATGGTCCGAGATGTAAGAAGGCCTCGCTTAGCCTGCATTAGAAATATCAGTCTCAATTCTTCAGTAAAGTTACAAAGCCCTCTCTAATTTATTACCTTCACCTCGGAGGAAAGCATTGTGCCTCGGCACTGTGTATAATAAAAGATAAAGATGAAGAGAAAATGACTCCTGTGGATTGGCAGAGGAGCACCACAATCCCGATCTGGAAGAGGAAAGCTATTCCTGCGGATTGTGCCAACTATCGGCCGATACGTCTGCTGTCACACAGCATGAAGATATTCGAACGCTCACCCACCACAGAGTCCGCAACATCACCTGAATTTCAAGGAACCAGTGTGGTTCCGTAACCAACTGCGGAACGACGGATGCGATCCATGCGCCACGCCTGTTGATCGAAAGCATCGGCAGAAACAGAAGCCACTGCATCTAACCTTCCTCGATCTGGAGAAGGCTACCGACCACTTTCCCGACGAAACTATCTGACACGCACTGCATTGGCACGGAGTCCATAAAGAGCTCATCGAATGAGTCAGGATCCTCCAAGGGGTCGAGTCCAAGCGGCCGCGGGTACTTCGGCAGAATTCCCAATCTTCGGGGCGTTCATCAAAGGGTTAGCCCTCTCACCGCTCCGCTTCGTCCTCGTCATGGACGAAAGACCTGCAGCGGCCGGCACAAAGGACTCTGCTGCACGCAGATAACGTCATGCCCGCGTCAGAGCAAAAAGAGGACCTTGAGTGAGAGACGCACCCTTGGAGCGGACGTCTAGCCCGGTTCTGTCTTTGGCTGAACGTCAAGAAGACTAAGTATATGAAGACCAACCACTGTACGCCAACCTGAAGCGTGTGGGCGTCCACCCAGACCAGGCGCACGATAGAGCAAAATGGCGTCAAAAGATCAGGAAAGGGGACCCCGCCACCGAACGGGACAAACGCTAAAGAGGAACAAGAAGAAGCGTGTAGTAGGATAATGCTAAAGACTAAAAGGTAAGTCCACAATTACACTGCGCGGAACTGGTCCACCACCGAATCAAGTAGGAAGAAACAGACAACATCGCAGGAAAAACCCGAACTTAACCTCACCGTCAATCCATAGAACATGAGCCAGAAGAAACAATGAGAAGCAGAAAGACTAAAAAACCCTGACGAGAATTGAAACTGCTACAGCAGACTTCAGTTATGAGAAGTCTGGATAACTGGGGATGCAAGAGGCTAAGCAGCAACAAAAGTGACAATAGAGACATGCTAAAAATGCAAAACGATTCTGAAATGTGACTACACATCCGAGAGCTCAAGTAATAAGTGAAGTACATCTACTCTCCGTAGTGCCTGTTCAAAATGATTCGAGTTTTCGAAGCACAGAAAGTTTGGTGTCAACTGCTGCAACCACTTGCAAGTTCTAAAGGCAAAATTTTTGACCTGAAGGTATTGATTGGAATTCCCCAATTCAGGAGAAGAAAAGCAAAACCAGCGCGTCTACCGAACAAACTTTCGAAAGCCCAAATTGGGACTGCTTTAGTCAAATTCCCCATTTGAAGGCAGAGGACCACCTCGTATTCGTGACATAGCTATTAACATATTCCGAACTTCCTCGATGCGCGGATTTAGGCAATGTACTTGAAATGTCCCCAAATGGCCTCTAAACACGTTTTCTGTGACGGGGTTTGTACTATACATTGGTATTCGAACGAATATTTTCGAACGAATATTCGAATAATTCGAAATTTCTGTTATTCAAAATTCGAATAATTCGAAAAGTCCCAATATTCGATTATTCGAATATTCGTATTATCCGAGAAGTCTCAAAATTCGATTATTCGAATATTCGAATTATTCGAAAACTCCCAAAACTCGATTATTCGAATAATCGAATTATTCGAAAAATCAAAATATTCGAATATTCGATTATTCGAATATTCGAAAGTAAAAATTCGAATACCAATGTATAGTTTGTACCAGCTCGTTGGAGCAAATTTACGTGCGAAGACGTGTGTCACCGTTGATCTCGTCTATCGAACAGGTCAAGACGTGTTCACCCACATTGTTGCTATGGCGTACAGCCAGCACAGCTTGGAGCAATTCCCGCCCCTGCTCCAAGAAGCGGGTTTTTTGAATTATCAAAAGCGTGGTTTTCGTTACTTCTATGACTTTTGCTGTACACTATCGGAATCAGCGAGGTGGACCCTTGCCTTCAAAGATCTTGAAAGCTAAAATGAAGTTGGACTGCACTCTTCTGTGAAATTAGCTCTTCAATTTCAACTCGTGCAAACGAACTCTCTACGATGGAAGAGCATGAAGATATTGTGGGTTTGGAAAAGCATGGTAGTATAGGATCCTAGTAAATGCTTTTTGGACGTATTCAATGTTTTCAATCTCATTCTTTCGGAAAGGGCTCCAAACAGGGCTACAGTACTCCAAAATGGGAAGCACAAATATTTTATACAGCCTTCTTAAGAGGAATACATCAGTACTTAAATGTTCCTGAACAGACAGTGAACCACTCTCATCTATTTCTGCGCCACTAAATCAGTGTGATTCCACCATTTCAAACTCTTCGACATAATAACACCCAAGTCTCGAACTACTTCTGCCGTAGAAATAATTCCTTCTCTGTTATTTTTGGCACAACGGTGGGATGTAACTAACGATAATAGAGAAGTTTTATCTCCATTGATCTTCAAGTTCCCCTTTTTTTGCTTAGTTAAACATGCAATCTACAGAATTTTTCATCGCTCTCGAGACTTCATCTTTCTCCTGCGTGCTGAGTGATGCCGACACTTTAATGCCGTCTTCGTAGGCAGCGACTAAAATGCGGGTATCCGTTTTCAAGTGTTTTTGAAGGTCAGAAGTACAAAGGAGGAAAAAAATGGAGAGAGTATACCTCCTCGAGGCACTCTTGAGCACCGCACGGCAAAGAGAAAGAACCATCACAACCCACCACCATCTTTCTTCCCAGTAGCTACGATCTAAAACGGTTCGAAAAGTTTCCTCTAACTCCTACACTCTGAATTCTCATAAGAAGACCAGAATGGTACACGGCATCAAACGCTTTGCTCAGGTTAAAAGGAAGTAGGCCAACATTCTAAACAAAATTCAGTGCAGGCATAGCTACAATCCACGAGTTGAGAGCAGGTTGATGCTCCGGGCAGGGAGCCAAGCTGCTCCAAGGGGATACTGTCTAATTTCAGCAGCCACTCCAGCAAATGCTTCCTTATGATTTTCTCTGAAACTTTCAATGAGGACGTTGACTTTCAATGATTGGACGAATGTTCGAAATATTCGACGCGCTTGACGATTTCGGAATTGATGTTACCACAGATGCTTTTCATGTTCGGTCATTGAGGATATGCTGAAAATGTGAGCTAAGGATGCAGCAAGTTGTTCGTATAGACACGACTTGCTTTAGTGCCATTAGGATACCGACCGTATCAGCACTGGACTAATCAAAAGCAGATTCAGATTAAATTACTTGCTGCTATATTGTAAAAACCAGGAACCCAAAGAAATTAGGCGGCTGATTTATAAGCAGAAGAAATCATCCAGTACAAGCGCTCTATATTCACACTTCATTCTGCCAACTGGCTGTCGTTTAGTCGGGTGCTCCTATAAAGAGCCCGATCGGCATTTCTGGCTACATGAGGGCAGCTAACGATACTCTTCGAGACGAATAACCCTACCAAGCAACAGGAAGGGTCACACTCTTTGAGGAAAACCACTACTCATTTCTCAGCGATAGCTATCGAAGAAGAAGGATGAAGGTGAGTGAAAGAAAACGTGAGTCTCCATGTCAAGAGCAGAATCAGAATGTAGTGCAGCAAAAGGGTCTTCAAACCACTGCATAGCACAGTTCGGCTGTTAAGAAAGACCAATTTCAGCAAAAGTCTTCAATAACTCGTGCGCGTAAATAGTCCTCCGAAAAGGAATCTCTTGTGCCAGTAAGGACAGAGCAAGTTTAGGCGGAAATTAACGAGGAGCATGTTAAATCGTTCTACGTGTTTACCACAGAAGCAATCAATTACTCGCGTATTACTCAGGAGCTCTCAAGAAGCAGCAATCAGACCCGAGAAATGGAAAGCCAGAGAGAGTAGAAAAGAATTGCAACGTATATGTGCACCTTATCTTTGATAAACATGATGAATGCTTTCGTGAGAAATACAATGATACATGTCAGGTATTGCCTATTGTTGAGCAAATACTTGATAATAAACGTTAGCGAGGTGTAGTGTGCGACACTAGAGCTTTGTTTTCGACGCGAGCCATTTTCGCTGAGACTACTCCCCGCATCCATAACATCCAATGTCGCTGAGAATCGTCAAGTCCCTATGGGCTGCTAAAAATGGCACACATTCCACGACATTATGCGGGATGCTTTTTAAGTACCACCCCTCGGAGCAAATACTAAGTAGATGAGGATGATTTTGGATGGACCAAACACACGTAGAGCTAACGCCTGCTTTTGACGAGGATTTAATTTCCCGTTGTCGATTTCTGCAAAGGGAATGTGCGGAAATAAAATCTCGAGTCTCATCACACGTGAAACAGACAACGGCAGAAAAAACGGCTAAAGTGAAGAACAGAAAACCTGTCAAGATATGAGCTCTCAAACAGAAATTTTCTTTTGCATCGTGAACGTTTGTCAGAACTCCACTTGGATTGATATTTCTACATTTCCGGTTTGTGGTAGATGCGTGTGCGTTTATGTGGCTTCGGGAACACATGGTTGAGCTCTCGTTATGTTGTCAAATAAACGTTTGGAATATTAAGCTTTACCTCAGCATTTTAAATGTGCCCCTTTTCCCATGAATTGTATCAGGCGAATCATCACGAAAAGTTTTGGTATCTCTTATGAGAACTATTGTACTTTATTTTGCGCATATACTTGAAGAAGCCAACAACTCTATGTACACAGAGACCACAGAAGAACCATTGAGGAAGTCCCTATCGATAGTTGCTGCCAAGCTGTGTTTACGAGCTGCCATGAACAAGAACAACAGTTGTGAAAATAGACAGATAACTAGATAACTGAGAAGGCGTCATTTTCGTCATATAACTATGTGAATGCATACAGTGAGGCTTCCCTAATCAAAAACTCTGCAAGAATTGGTGGCAGCCAATGGTGGACGCTGAACGGTGTAATAAGGGAGAGGACGTAGGAAAACTGGGATCGGCCTTTGAAAATTCGGAAAAGTTGAATTTAACAAATGAAATTAAGAAAATATTGATTTCACTATTCAATACATACCTGGAAATAAACATGTAAAATATAAGAATGAAGACAAGGAACTAAAAATAAGCTGCTATGTGTGAAGAGTGCAACTTTTTTTTCAAGTACTGAAAAATTCCTGCTTTTCTTGCCCTTTCTCGGAAGTCTGAAGTAAAAGTTCCACTAATCCTTGGTTTCCAGTACAGATGATCACCTCACTAAACCAGTTTTTCGAAGTATTAGATGGCAGGATAAGTTCATGTCGTTTTGCACAAGCATCGAAGCAATTTTCTTTAACAGGTATCAATCACAAGCATAACATAGACCTTACCTTCCTTATAACCTCGGTGCAGTAGAAGAGATGCTCTGAACCGTACATCTGTGAAAAGCTGCATCAGTTGAGCAAATTCTGCAGCTTTAACACGAACCTTACCAAATGCTATAAAATTGAGCGGGCAATGTAGAGATCTTTTCGTCGGGAAGGAAGAACTAAAAATCCACATTCGTGCCCATAGATTGCCATTCTGGTGTTGGTAACGTGGAACGGGGTGTGGAATGAACAACTGGAATGGTAGAGGGGTTAGAGGGTGGATCTTGGCGTTCACCTCGTATGTATGCATCACTAGGTTCTTTTCTTATGAAACGCTTTCACCAAACTTGGAAGTTCCCAGGATAAACATGAGCAGCGATTCTTCCCTACACCTAGCGCCACCGCCAATAATCCCCTTCCTACATTACCAACTCTTCGTGTAGAGCATAATGAGTTCACGACAGAACTCGACTCCCTAAAGAGTGGGTTCGATTTTCCATCCGCTCGCGGCAAACATGCTTTGTTTATACAGGTCACGTTTCTAGTCAAACATGCTCTACATGGGCAACTCTTAGAAGTCAAAGAAATAGGAGTGCTATAGATGTGGTCCTTGTCGAGTTAGATCGATATAAAATTTGTTCTCAAAACTGAAATATTCATGGAAATTGACACGTGTGCTCATGAGGAGCAACGATACGTGATCCTCATCCGCCCAGTCCTCAAAACTTATGTTAGTGCATAAGTAATTATTTAGATTTTTTTGGCATTTCTGGCTTATGGAAATTTGCGCTCTTTTCGTCTTTTTAGACCGTAAAAGAATGCATGTAGATAACTGGATTTATAATCGCTACAGCATACACTACCACTACGGGAAGTGGAACACGAAGAGATCATTGAGCAACCCTGGTCATGTTTTTACCAGTGAACTTGAATATACATTGTCACTGGTCATGACAGCTTGACAACAATTCAGGAAGAGATCGAGCGCCAGATTCTGACGATGAAGTGTTCCTCGCAAGCAAAAAAGGACAAAATTATAGTTACTCGAAAGCGGGCAGTTGACTTCAATTCCTGTATTTCATCATTTTTTAGCGGCCTGGACAAGCTGGCTATGTACTGCAACTTGGCTAAAATAGGTTCGCAATCGTTTTGTGATTGTAACTGTCAATTTTTTTTTTCAGAGGAAAAGTGGAGGGTTTGGTACCAAATTTACAGATGAAAATGAAGATGAACAAAAAAGCGGCACTAATTAATTCCTAGTCTCTAGCCGTCAAAAACAGCGAAAATTGTGGTTACAGAGATATTACAGCAGGTAGAGAACTTCACAAATAGACAGGTTTACCAACAGCAAATGTTAATGACTCGAGCCCATGAAGAAAGAGGTGATGTAATGGAAGAGAACACAGTAGCCCGGCAGCATTTTGGATAGGTATCATTGAAGTACTCGTTTTGAACAAGATCTCATTTTAAATTTGAGGGCACGTAGTAGCACATTTCGGTGCACGATTCCGTAAATCATTGAATTAGTCCTCTATATTTTCCTTCGTTCGTAGCTTACTAATTCATAGTCGGATGCAAGCCTTCACTAGACCTTTATTAGGAGGAGAAAATAGAAAAAAAGAACTGAGTGCATTTTCTGCAAGTACAGATAGCGCTGTCACTTCACGTTAAAGGGAAAATTCATCATAGCCGAGGTAGTAGCAATTGCCTGAAATATGAGGAGGCATAGTTTCTTCCATGACCACAGCTTCACCAAAAAACCACTTGGCTTGATATAATATAATAGCATCGGATCCTTTTACACTTTTGTTGAGAAAACTTATTTGAATAGCCTTTCTTCGTATGTTCATATCATTGGGCAAATTATAAAGACGAAAGTTGAAGTTTTCCTTCCTTGAATGTCTTCAATGGAAAGTGGAACAAAACAGAGAAAACTAAACTCCACTCGTAGGTGAGCTGGCTCAGGAGGAGTATCTCGGGATCGATCTTCAAGGCGGCTCTGTCTATAACAGCGTGAAATCTCTTTTGCACCGGCATCCATGAAATTCGAGTGAAAGTTCTATGAAGTTTGAGCGAGTGTATGTCTGCTGATTGAGAGCTGCGGCACAGCTTCTTAAACTCAGGATGTTCCCTTTCAAAAACCTCGAATGCACTTGACAAGCATGGAAGGCCGCCTCGTTACGAAGGAATGAATGTCTCCAAGAAGTAGGTTAAATCTCTGACAGAAAATCCAATAAGAATTCATCTGTCACTGATCTAAGCGAAAAACCACAAAAAATCAAGCATTGAGAATCACTGATTAACACAAAAAAACCCTATTCTTCGCCATTCTTTGAGTATTCCTAATTAAATAGATTCAGAGTAGAGCTTGCCAAACGGTTGTTAGCGGAAAATTTGACACGATTAGGCCAGTATATTGGTCTGAGCACAACTTCGCTATTGACAGAAGACACGCATCTTCATGTGAAACATTAGGGTCGAGACTTTCCGGGATGCCCATGGTCACTGGTTAACAGACTTCAGAATCAACACACCAGCGGAGCACCTACGGAGAAGCACTCGTCAACATATTATACAAGCGGTGCGGCAACCCGCCTAGGTCGGTAGCACGTTGTATTGCGTCAGAATGCATGAATACGCCCACGGCGCAACACACAACACACCTGCAGTGGAAGCCTCTAAGCTACCGACCGTACCACTACTGGGGGCCGTAGTAATTGCGCCATAACCGACGGTTATAGAGAAAGTTATGTCCCTAAACAACTGCCGGTTCGCTGAATTAGCCGACTTATAACTAGGATGTAACCACATTGCAGCCATCACTTGAACGAAATCCTTGTAGATCCATATGTCTTCCAATCTTGTTTGCAAAATTCGCTCGCGGAAAGCAGCGAAAGCGTGGCGAACAGCATGTGAGTTTGCAGTCACCGCACTGCGCCACCGTGCTACTGAGCAATTATTCATCTCTATGGCAAAATCAAGCATAACTAATGTGTTCAAACCTTTCCCCTATTTTGAATGAAACAAAAAAAGTGAAGTACAATACAAGCGGTATCTTCTTCAAAAACCGCGCGACTTCGGAGGATTCGCGTTTTTTGCGTCGTCTTCCCATAACTTCGTTCATTGAGAAGTGAGAGAGACAAGAAGCATACCATTCGAATCAGCACGCTCTCTACTTTCCGGAGGCACCATTGTTTTTCATAAATTTTGAAATTTGATTTTAATTAAGAAAAGATTCAGTAATTATCTTCTTACTCCCGTATATGACGAGTAATGGTTTGTGGTCCGTACGGAGCGTGAAATGCGTTCCATATACATACTTTTGGAACTTCTTGATTGCCTCAATGAGCGCTAATGCTTCCTTCTCAATTTGGGCGTAATTCCTTTCTGCAGCGTTCAGTGATCTCGGACTGTGGGCAATCAGTTTCCCTGTACCATCCTTCATCTGACGGAGATCACGTACCCGATCCCATAGTCGCATGCATCCGCGGCTACTATCAGTTTCTTCTTCGGGTCGTAATGTGTCAGGATCAGATCTCACACCAAAACTTTCTTCAGTCTTTCAAACGCTGCCTCGTGTGTGTGTTTCCAATCCCACCTTGCATCCTTTCTCAGCAAGCCATCTAAGAGACCTCGTAACTCTTTCATGTTCGCTATGAAAGACGAATAGTATGTCACCATGCCCAAGAATGCACGTCACTGAGTCACATTCTGTGAAGCTGGCATCTTGGAAATCGCTGAAACATTCTCTGGATTCGGACGATGACCCTCTCGGTCCACAATGAATCCGAGGAATTTTATTTCCTGTTTTGCGAATGAGCATCTCTCTAGTCACACTCTGAATCCGTATTCAGCTACGCGTTCGAACAACGCAAACAAATTCCTCTTGTGCTTTTCTGGTGTCTTCCTGACTACCAGAATATCGTCCAAATATGCTGCGACTCCATCAAGTCCCGAGATCATCTTGTTCATGATGCCTTCGTAGATGCCTGGCCCTGTTTTAATACCAAACGGCAACCGTTTGTATCGATGCAGACCCTTATGTATATTTATGACGACCATTTCCTTGGTCTCATCCGTCAACTCCACTTGGAGGTACGCATCGGAAAAATCGATCTGTGAGAACATTATACCACCATTCAACGAAGCAAAAATGTCCTATTGGGTATGGAGTACCCTTAGTCCTCCAACGCTTTGTTAAGTCTAGTCGAGAAGTCGGCACAGACTCGCATCTTACCATTTGATTTGCGTACGCAAACTATCTGAGCAGCCCGTTCACTGTGGGTTATTGGTTCAATAACGCCCATATCGACAAGACGCTCAATCTCTTTCTCAACGACTTCAACGATGTATGAGCCATGGTCTCTTCATCCTAAATACAGGCTTTGCACTCGGAATTAACTTCAATGCTGCCTTTTGTGCATGTGCCCAGGCCATTTTGAAACACAATTCTGAATTTCTGTTTCAACCCAACACTTGGGTTTTCATCATCTTTGGTACTCAGATGGGCTGCCATCCTCTCTTGGTGATATACCATTTCGTCATTCTGCTGTATCCAATCAAACCAACTAGACTTTTGTGAGGAGACACGTAACACTTTCCCTCACCTCTGGCACCCTTTAGCCTGGACTGACACGTCAGTTCGCCGTGAACCTTCATTTCGTCCCACTAGCGTCTTTCACAACCAAGCTAGTGTCTTTGAGTTTCGGACTACCCACTCGTTTCCATTCCTCCACGTTCAACAACGTTATGTCCGATCCGGTATCCAATTGAAACTCAATTAGGTGCTCATTGACTTTTGCAGTGACTAATGCCTGACTGCATTCACGTTTGCTCCAGCACTACCTGCTAGCACCACTCGTTCGCAACGTTTCTTGTGCGGCTTCGGCCTGGTCTTCGACTTGGATATGTTTCGGTACTGTGTTGTTTTCTCACAGTACTTCTCCTTGTGCCCCTTTGCCTTCCACAGTTCATGTAATGTGGGTCTTCACCCGTCTTTAGCTTCCTTATCCAAAAAGGCAAGCAGTCCTGGTGGAATGTCTCTACCCTTGTTGGATTTCAGACCGTAAATCCACAACAAGGCCTCCAATCGTTCAGCATCCACTTCACTGAAGTTCGCATACTCACACATTTCGCTCACCCTACCAGTATACTCCATAAAGTCTTCGAAGTTTTTCTTCTCCAGATTCAGATAGTGGAATCGCAATGAGAACAACGACTGCTTTACGTCGAACATCTCTCTCAGCGTTGTTACTGTCTCCGATACCCGAGACGATACCTGAGATGGTGTCTTGGGTAAAATTTGACGTCTGCAGCGCTCAATGCCTCATTATCCAGTTAACCCAATAGCAGTCTCAACCTCGCTTCCCTCAGCAAGTGATGCACCATCTTCCATCACGATCTCTTGATGGTGATCGTAACATCGAGTGAAGCATATCTGGATCGAAGGTGAACGTGCTCATTCGACCGTTCAGTTCCGACAACAGTGTTGACTCTGTCGGTGCCACAGCTTGTTGTGGCTTCATCTCACCATTCAGTAACGCCTGCATCAATTGCTGCATCAGCTGCATTTGCTGAGTGTTTTGTTCCAAGATCTTTTGCAACATTTGCGCATCCACTTTATAAAAGTTAGTGGCGATCAATCACTATTGATCACTATTGATCTCAAACACTCAGCTGATACCTACTTCAGCGTCTTCACGCGAGTTCCGCTATTAATTGTATTTGGATTCGAGCACAAAGTGCGATCCAGATACTAGCTGCAGGACTGCAGCACCTACGGTGCAATCCTTTTTCTCGGCCGGTTTCAAGCCGTGAGGCAAACCCTTGGCCGGCAACGAAAATTGACTCGGGCGCTCACGCGCGAGTGTTAATCGTTAATTTGTTGTGTATGTGGGTATCAGATAGATACCCACTTTCTTCTGTTTCTGTAGACTTGGCTACAAAACCTTTATTAACAGAATATTGCCACAATAGGTGGCAAGGACAGGTGGCGATGAGTGGTGGTGCGGCGACGAGGCGGAGGGCGGCGGCGGCGGCAGCGGACCGGACGACGAAGATCTGCCCGATAGTCGAAGGGGCTCCCTATATACGCTCAGGAACGCGCGCATAGATCAAAACATTACGCGTCGCACCGATCAACCTATGAACAATTTGAACCTACTATGATCTCCAT
Organism: Ancylostoma ceylanicum; assembly: GCA_000688135.1. Taxonomy (NCBI): domain Eukaryota; kingdom Metazoa; phylum Nematoda; class Chromadorea; order Rhabditida; family Ancylostomatidae; genus Ancylostoma; species Ancylostoma ceylanicum. The sequence continues at coordinate 322,234 of JARK01001528.1, forward strand.
CACAACAGATTCGTTTCGTTTGGCCTCATCACAATAGGGCTTCTATTCACAATTTCTGCAATATTTCCGAAAGAGTCGCAAATCGGTAAGGTGCGTTGAACCTCTTAAAGGCAGCACCCACGGAAATTCTTGTGCTGAAGATTTCGCTGAATTTCAAGGTTTTCAGGGGGCGATGAACTCATAGGCAGTGATGAAACAGCGTGAAACACGCCGGAAGACGAGAAATGAAGGCGCTGTTTCCCATGCGTCCACAGCGCGGACGAGTTTTCCGCTGAGAGAATATGCGCGTATCGTCACGAGTTCTTGTGGATGGTGTGCATTCCATACCCTACACTGTACAATATTCCATATACAACGCGATACATTAGGCTAGACCACTCGCAGCATGCCAAATCAATAGCGTTAACTGGCGTGGCGGACGCCAAAATGGCCGCGCTCGGCTCTGTGTCCACGGCAGTATCTCCACAGATAGGCCGCTTTTTTCTGTGTTCAAGTTACCATTGTGATTGTCTGGCAGCCGGCCACACGGAGAACGACTCACCTCGAAAGTGAGGATTTCCGTGGGTGCTGCCTTCAACATTCAGTTTTTCTTCACATTTAGAGGAAAACCCAACAGATAGACGTCTCATTGTTTCTAAAACTCTATATTAGGAAAAGGGACATCCTCCAAGCTGAAACTAACCTCTATGAGGAGTGAATCCATTTCTTCACCGTCCTTTCGAAAGTATTTGCCTCTCTCTAAAGGGGTTTCACATTTGTGTCGCGGCGGCAGCCGCACATGGTTAAGCATAGGCCAGCGACTTCGCGGCGGCATCGCCACGGCAAGCGTCCGTCGGCAAGAGCTTGCATACTTTCTTGCCGCGGCGACGCTCGGCAACGTCGCCCAGCGACGTGCGGCAATTGGTCATGGGGGTATTTTGCCGCTCGGCGACAGCATTTGCCGCGCAACGACTTTTGCCGCGGTGACGCCGCCGTCGCCGCGGCAAATGTATGAAAGGCACTTTAGATGTCGTTCATATATATGTTGCTTTTTGGGCTGCGTCCGCTCTACGGCAAAAGTGGAACAGTAGGTGTTGTCGGAGATTGTCGTCCCAATCGAACTGGAGCTTCACACCTCAGGTGATAAAAAATGAAGTGTGGCGAGAATTGAGGAAATCGGATATATTGGGTTGAGCAATAAGTTCGTGCGGTTTTTCAGGGGCATTGGAATTACTGCTGTTCACGAACATCAGAAATCCCAACTAAGTGATTATTAACATTATCAGAGACGGAGCGATTCTCGGTTTCTTTTCCATGAAAAACCACATTGTTTGGGACGACCCAATTTGTGACTCTCAACTGCAACTTCTCAGCAGAACTCTAGAAAGTGCCCAAGAAAATTTAGATTCATGTCAAAAGTCTGCCAGAAATGATAGCTCCTACCATACAAACCAAGTGAGAATCATTACGGAGGCTTCAGTCAAATTGTGTCCACATTATTCAAGCTTATGAAGTTAGTCTTTTGTTCTGTGGGCTTCATAATTTGCCACATTTCATTTTATATGTATGAGTGGTTCGTGTTTGTATTTCATATCGTACTTGTTTCATTGCATGTGTATCATTTATCTCAGACATCCAGGCGTTTGTCGCGCAGCTCCACTGCGTTTCTCGCGGCATGACACCTGCGGGACGAACGCAGAAGTGGGCGAGGTGGTCACGCCTATTCCACTGTTTGTCGCGCCTTATCCTACGTGCAACCTGCCGTGACCTTGCCGCTGGGAGCAGGGCAGGGCAGGACCCTGCCGCTGGGAGCAGGGCAGGTTATCCTGCCGCTGGCATGACAGGAGCACGGCAGGTAATCCTGCAACGCTCGTACTAGCCGGCTTAATAGTGGTGCCTAACAAGCATAACTAAAAACGCATTAATCAAAAGTAAGTTTTATGTTCGATTGCACTAGAACAATTTTTACCTCCTCATGTAGAATGAAAACAAAACGGACCCGTATAGCAACCGATGGCTACAAAATTACTAGAAAAATGAGATCCCCGGATACGTATGCGCTTCCAGAGCTAGCATTCGTGTAGCCGGACGGTTGTAGCAGGACGGATCTACCCGCCAGCATCGCACCGGCACGCGACCGCATCCAGCGCATTTCGTCTGGCCAGTCGCTACACTGGGCCACGGTTTCAACCAAGCCTCAGTTGGCCAGACAAGTCCCGTAGGGCTCATCTGCTCTCCGCCGCAGCGGAAGCAAGACTAAGTTTCCAAAGCCGTCTGCCGGCTTATATATACCTCGATTGCCACGTGGCAATGGAGAAAAAACAGGCCGCAGGAATACCTGCAGAAGTCCTGGGTCATACGCACTGACAGCAGGTTTCGCTGCTCCATTCGCACATTCAGCAAGTATTTATGCTCCAGTCAGGTCTATCTGCTGGGAGCCTGCATCGGCTGAAAGTGGGCGGATTCGCCAGCGCTCCAAACGCCTGAACGTCTGACACAGAGTGCGCATGTCCTCAATTATCACCACTGAGGATTGTGGACGAAATTTTCATGCCACCCGGTAGAAGTACTAGCCTGGTGGATAGGAAAGCTGGAGCAGGTGTCAAGTTAGTTGATTAGAGCCGTAGATAATGGATGTATGAGATTTATACCATTGCATTCCTCTTTAAGACGCAGTTGTAAACATTGCTAAGATAAGCATTGTCTCATTCACTTTTTTTTATAATCCTGGCAGTTCTAATCAGTGTCTTTGCTTTTTCAGAAAGCGAACTTCTGTTTGCAGCATCAGTCTTGTGTCTACTTTTTTCATGTTGAAGCGTTTGTTATCTGAAGACATACATTACGCTTAGGTTTGGAGTGTTACTTGTTCCCCTTTTTTGTCATACCTAACTTGGTGCATACGAGATTTAGAGCAAACTACCTCGCAAAAAAATGAAACGGTATGTCTACGATCCTGAAAGTTGCGATTGGTGGTGCTCACAGAATCGCATGAGTGTAGTTTTGCAATATCATGGCATTGTTCATGCCTGCTGCGCGTGAAATTTGACACGCCGCACCAAAGTTCCATGAAATTTTCGCGTTCGCTGCGGCGAGTATGGACACGCAATAAGTTCGCGCGCTAAGTGTGACAGCAAATAGGGCGTGACGGCGCCAAGTGTGTACTATAGTGGTAGAGTACTAATGAACGGTACTAAATATTGTTGTACAATGTACAGTGGGCGTCAATAACGGTGACCCGTCGGCGGCCTCGAAAGGAACGCGGCACGACCGCTCCGCTCGAGCGGCAGTCCTCTCCGGCACATTAAATTATGGGGTTTCCTGCTATCAAGAAAACGCAGATACGCCACTGCGTCGACGATTCTAGCGTGAGCGGTGCGGTCGCGCCGCGTGCTTTTCGAGGCCGCAGACGGGTCACCGCCATCGACCTCCACTGTAGAAAACTAGTGAAAAGCTACAGTCTCCGAGCTAGGAAAAATACAGGACAGTCGGGTTCCCTCAACGCGCGCGCGCACGGTGGATTTTAATAATGTCAGTCAGGGAGAGAGTGGCTTCTCGTTATCCGAATGGATACTCAATTATCGTCATGTTTAGAATAGACTACACGAATGGTGACACAATAGCCGGTCAATCCACTTTCACTTCACTGTTCACTCACTGCAGTGAGCTCTCCAACTATACCTTGTGGGCACGTCATTACAGGGCGAAAGTAGGACCTAGCCCACGCCCCGCCTCACAACGCCGCTGACCAATCAGCGGGACGCATTCATTCGAGCGCATTAAAGGCAAGTATAGCTGCATTGCGCGCTCCTCAATAGCTCCAGTGCAGCCCGAACACACGAATTGCCGCAAGCGCAGCAATTCCTCAGTTTAGGGTGGGGATGGAAGCGTAGTCTGGTTCGGCTGCCGCTCCAATCCCGCGAATGTCTGATTAGAGTAGATTAAACCCTCCAGTCCGTATGCTGGTTGGCTTAAATAACCAGTATTTGCTCGCTCGCAACTTCATTTCCTTTCTGAGAGCCCTGAGGCCAAATAATAGTCAGCGAGTGCTCTTCTTTCGAATGAGCTTTTCATATTGAGTTTTTATAGATGTTCGCGGTAACATGGTTTTGCGCCACATAGAGACAGTGTTTTGGAAAGAGGTTGTGTAAAAGTCTGTTGTACACTCATCGTTTTGTCCACGTCCCCTTCCAAAAACGGATTCCAGACTTAGGAACAGTTCTCAACTAGGAATCACAAGAGCTTTATATAGGCGGGTGAGAATACGAGGGTTGTTACTCCTGATGTTACGCATGAGCAAGAAGAGGGAGGAATAAGCTCCACCGACACAGTGACCGACATGTCTTGAAATCTTAAAAGTCTTGTTCACAAGAACTCCCAAGTCCTTAGTGGTACTACATGGGTTAGCTGAACTCTGAATGTATTTCCGAGCCGCTTCGCGGCCCACTGCCCCAGACCCGTGTCCCACGTTACCTCTGCGTTAGCTGAAGTCTGGATATACTTCCGAGGCAGAGCGCCTCTTCGGCTCGCTCTGCCTCGGACCCATAGGCCACGTTACCTCTAGGTTAGCCGAACTCTGCGCTCTGCCTTGGACCCGTATGCCACGTTACCTCTGGGTTGGCTAAACGATGCGCTCCCATCGGACCGATGTGCCACGTTACCCCAGGGTTACCTGACTCTGAATATGTATCCAACCCAGAGCGCCTTCTTGCGGCCCTCCGCCCCGGAACCGTATGCCACGTTACCTCTGGGTTGGCTAAACTCTGCGCCCCTATCGGACCGGGGTGCCACGTTACCCCAGGGTTACCTGACCCTGAATACGTATCCATCTCAGAGCGCCTTTTTGCGGCCCTCTGCCCCAGACCCGTGTCCCACGTTATCTCTCGGTTAGCTAGGTTTCTGAGGCAGAGCGCCGTTCCGTCTCGCTCTACCTCACGCCCGTGTGCCTGGTTACCTCTGGGTTATCTGAACTTCGCGCTCTGCCTTGGACCTGTGTGCCACGTTACCTCTGGGTTAGCTCAGCGCTGTATATATTTCCCCTACCAGAGCGCCGCTTCGCCTCGGGCAGCAATTCTGTTTTTTTGGAAATTTATTTTTCTCTTTCCGCATACTTCGCGGTCACAAAACAATTTTAGATTTTAACAAGTTTATTTGCTCCGCAAACAAATTTACGGAAATTCGATAATTTATTGAGCATCTATGGACCACACTGATTTCATACAGTCCGCTACTCCTTCTTCTTATCGGGATTATGACGACATCCGCGTTGATAGACATCGCACATGCAAGACTGCCTATCCCAGTTTCCAACCCGCTCATTGCTGACCAAGGTGCACTCAAAATTGGCTAACAAGGATTCATTCTAGTCCTATTTTAGAAATACAGTTAGCACTTACAAATACGTATGACTATGTACACTCTTTTATATTTTTTTCTTCTTTGAATAGTACAGCTTTCCACGCCACTAATAATATTGATGAACAAGTTTGTCCATTTATCAGTTAGAGCTTTCACGAAGTTGGCAACCAGGCTAGCGCTGCCAGATGTTTCCGAATATCTTGTGGCTTTGTTCAATCTACAGTTCGAACTGGTATTGTGTTTTATTGTATTCGCTGACCTTAAAGTATTGGATGTACGTGACTATTGCTTCACGTCTGTAGATAAATAAATAAATGGAGAAATAAAAAATAAATAAATGTGAATAAATAAATAAATAAATAAATAAATAAATAAATAAATAAATAAATAAATAGGTAAATGAATAGGGTACCGGTCATTTTCCATTTGGCCGAGAATATCAAAGTTCTCGGCCATCTGTTGGAAGCATTCCTGCAAAACACATGGTTCCCAACTGCCTCAAGACATTTCATGTATGTTGTTGCTCTAGGTAGCTCACATAAACTGTATTACAGTACATATCGCGAGAAAGATCTTAGGGGTGACGCACTGCATGGTATGAGCTGTTGACAAAAACTGATACGTTCTTTGCCTTTCTCTCCATCAAATGACGCATCTCCGCTGCTTAGCGGGAAGATGATTTTCGATAGTTTATGCACAAAACGCATGCGTTTATATTACGAAGGATCGCGTTAGTCGCAGATAAGTCACTATATCACAGTTGGTGGACAAAGTTTGTTGTGGCGGCCGCGTCGCGGCTTTGCGCTGGAGCGCGGCAACCGTCACTAACCGTCATGGCTTTGCCTTTTTCGTTCGCCTTGTTCGGTTTCATTGAAGGATTCATGCTTTGCCAACTTAAAGGAGATGTTTTAGTTTCTCACAGTGACGTTCTGAATCGTTTGTCTGTCGTCGTACGTGATTGTCATTGCAAAGGAGTTGTTCATAGTCTTTCCGAAAAATACTTGCCTCCCGCTAAACTGCGCGTCGACTGAGCCACGTCGCAGCACGTATGATAATGCATAGGAGACGCGGCGCGGCTTAGCAGACGGGCGGTGGATGCCGGAGGCAAGTATTTTTTTGGAACGACTGTACACCTATTTTCACGTGATGAGCACGTCTACATTATGTTTGCATCTATGCCTAATTATGCATTGTCCTGCATTTTCGTGCATAATCAAATGTAAAAGTACAGACTTGGTGTAAGGACTCATTTTTAATTAATTGCAAAATAAGCAAGGGAAAACAGACGTTGAACAACTATTCTACAGTAAAAGTCACGTACTACTGCGGGCAAACTACTCAGAATGTCACTGTGAGAAACTGAAACATCTCATTCTGGTTGGTAGAACATGAATCCTGTGGTGGAACCGAACAATGCAAACGAAAAACGCAAGGCCGTGACGGTTGTCGCGCTCCAGTGCGAAGCCGCGACGCGACCGCCGCAAAAAACTCTGTCCACCAACTGTGATATAGTGGCTTATTTAGTCGCAGCGCTGACGCTCAGACACGAGCATTTAAGGTCTCGCGGCGGCCTTGCGTTCTTTCCACTGAGGATTGCATGCCGCGTTCACCAATCTTCATAGAAAATCTTCCGCGAATGAATGCGTGCTTCTGAGTGCAATGAGTTGTACAAGCTGTCCTTTCGGGGAGGCACCCATGAAAATCTTAAAGTGTAGCTCGAAATAGCTGAATTTGAGGCGTAGGCGTTTGCAGAACAATGCTGAAGAATGTCTGTTTTTCCGAGCACTCTCCCTCACACGTAATGTTTCTCGAGCGGATGACAAAAAAGTTCAACCAGGATGTGATATTTTATTCAATCTGATGATGTTGTCGTCATTCGTTGATGAGATGTCGGACAAACTCCATTGGCAGTGGAAAGATAATTGTGGAGTTCTTCTCTGCTCTGAAATGCTTGGGTGAAGTTGATAAGAAAACGACTGAATTGTATTAATCACATCATCATTAATCTCCTCATTGTCAATATTGCGATGCAGACATTATCACATTTTCACCTAAAAATGTCTCGCTGATACGGCAAATATGGATTCAGAGGTAAAACTCTCAAGCACTGCTTTGTAATTATCCGTGAACGAAAATTGTCATACTGACAGAGCGGACAGTCGTAAACCAGATAAAGGGGGCAGTTAAGACCCACTCGAGTTATTCACTTGGCGTGGGTGTCATGTATTTCATATAAACCTCTGCACTATCCGAATGAGGCATATGAACGGTTTTGCACTCTCCAACAACCTGCCAACTTCCGCCGCTGTTCTCGTCTATGTTCTCTTACAGGCAGTGGTTCACCCTGTTTTCGTGTTCGAGCTATTAGCAGAGTGTGATCTCCTCGACACGCAAATTCCAGAGACATACATGAAATATCTCATAACGACCTTCAAACCAGGTTTCTCGGGACGATGTCTGTAAGGGGTTTGTAACGGTTTGCTGAAACGGATTGACGTGTAAAGCTGCTGATATTATCGATCGGACACATCTGCAGTCGTTGGCCAGCCGCACATTGACCGCTCCGCTCAAGTTGTCCGCGAACTGCACTTTGGCCTTTCCCGAAAAAAGGGTTTTCGTCACTTCTGTGACCTTCTGCATACATTATTAAAATAACGTGGCGAGGAGATCAAGAATATGTGAACGTCTCTAACAGGCGAAACGAGGCGAAACACTGCTTCTGAAGCATCCGCAGTAGAGGGTTTTTTTTTGGAAAACAGGCCTTGGTCAGCCGCAGGGAGTGATTTCGTTCAGCGTTTCAAAAAACTGTCAGGTGTGCCCAGCATACGCATTTTCCAGTATCATTCGATCTCCACTCCATTTCAAGTGGATTGTTGAAGTCCTAAATCTCAACCCCCACAACTGAACAGATGGTGATAATCCTCTGTTTATATTTTGTTTATACTTACTATACCCTCATATATGTAACTTACATCTCCATAACGCACAATGCATATTCCCCTTAAAGGCAAGACGCGAGGCCGAATTCCGGCATGGCCGCGGCCAGCCACCTTTGGCCGGCCAGATTCGAGGCCTGGTGCCGGCACGAGTGGCCACCGGCCAAGCATGGCCAATGGGCACTAAACGGCCAGATGAACGGGCAAAATCTGGCCGCCATTTTAGATGAGGCCACGCATGGCTAATTGTTAAACTTCGTAGTAATTTCCCAAACGTTTAGAAAACTTCAATATTACGAAGTAGAGTACTTAGTTTAACATTAGAAGTTCTGTGAAAGTTTACTGAGTAAAAAGAATAACTTGACCCTCCCCCCCTCCCTCCACCATTATTGCACCAAATCAACAAGAATCTAGTTTGCAATAAACTACTTGCAAAATGGATATCTGATGAATTGATCTCGTTTTTGGCAACCATATCGCACTAGGACACTACTTTTGCTTCTCCTTTTCCTTAGCGTTTGTCCCGCACATTCGCAGGGTCCGCTGTTTTGGTTCTCCTGCGCCATAGATCTCGATCCTGAGCGTCATCCTTGGTGACACCAAGCTCCCTCATATCCTTGCTTACGATGTCCTTCCGTCGTTTTTTCGGTGCGCCTCTGGGGCGCTTGCCGGTAACCTCCATCTCCATGGCCTGCCGAGTAGGGTGTAGTGGTGATCTTCTCATAACGCGATGTTTAAGGACCTTACCCGAACTAGCGTCTTTAGCCGAGGTCGTTCGTCCCTCGGTAGCCCTCGCTCTTTGACCACAGGAGGCGGGCGGGCTTCCTGCAGGTCACTTCCGGGTGACGTCCTAGCATTTACTCTTTTCCACATTGAACCTTTCATATTTATGTGACAGAGGTCTCCATCAGCCGGCCTGTCAACCTGGGCCTGACGCTGGAATACGCAGAAGAGGCTGCTTTGGTAACCGTGCCAACCTCATCTCACGGGGCGGGGACCTTGTTTATAGAGGCGGTCCCGACTCGCCTCTCCTACTTGGCCGCCCTTCTCTGGCAAGCATTTTATAAGTCGTGAGGTGCCACCCCCACGCCCACCTGGGAAACGTAGGCCAAGATAGGATCGCCGATCGTCCACGGGGATTTCTCCCTACCACCATCCGCCACCCGGTAAACGCGCTCGGTAACTAGAGCGACTTAATAGCCCCGAGCAGGATACTACTTTTGCATATGTACATATTGTATACATTAACAAATATGGGACCATCAGGGATATCTATTTTTAGAGGGAAATGGATAGCATGTGAAAGATAACGTCTGTAGTTCTTCCTACCTTAAAAAATGGATTTTACGTGACGTTTAGCAGATTATTGTGGAATTTAGTTTTCACCATTGCGACTGCCTGAATGAACCAATTTCCGGGCATAGGTTTATATGAGACGGGTTCTCTTCGTGCACAGCACATCAGAGACCCTTCTAATATCAACCTGAACTCTCCTGAATGAGTTTCTGGCAGAAAGATAAAAAATGAAGAAAACGCAAAGAGAACTGTCTCCACTTTTCATTGTCCCCTCGCTGTCAGATATCATTCTACAAAATGATTAACTCTTTTCAAAACAGGTACAGTGGGCGTCAATGACGGTGACCTGTCTGCGGCTTCGAACAGAACGCGGCGCGTCCGCTCCGCTCGAGCGAGATTGCTTTCCGGAACATCAAATTATGGGGTTTTCTTGATAGTCAGTTAGTTTTCTTATTAGTTATCATCAAATACGATGAACAACTATCAAGAAAACCCAGATAAGCCACTGCGGCGACGATTCTAGCGTGAGCGACGCGGACGCGCCGCGTTCTGTTCGAGGGCGCAGACGGGTCACCCCCATTGACGCCTACTGTACATGACGATGATGCTGCATACACAGCATAGCCGAAAGGAAAATTACACATAGAAACCCAAATAAAAAGAGAAAATGCACGGATATCGCAGTCATTGGTCCCTTCCGCGAAGGCCAGAGCTTGCGCGCGGCTGCGGCGCGCTTCCGCGGAAGCGCCATCGTGTAGAACCACCGGCCAAATTTTCGGGGTCAGAAGTGTGTTTTCGGGGTCAGCCACCTATGGCCGTTAGCGACTATTCCGGTATCATGCCTTCGGATACAAACAGGTCCCTTCGTTTTTTGCATGGTCACGGTAGATACGGCATCTCACAGAATTCCCTCAAATTTCGTATGTACGGGTTATTCGATATGCTGAATACAAGCATCGTACTCATTTTGCACCGTACGCTCGTTGTGGGCATTGGCATTGTGTGTGGCAGTGTGTGGCATTGAATTTTTATCGAAGGTTTGTCTATAGTTATAGTACTATCCAAGTTGTAGCTAATTGCCGATTATAGCTTTTTTCGCAGCGCTTGTGAGTGGAATTTCATAAACTAGGGTTTCCACAGACTCACGTAAAAAACAGCGAAAATTCTATCCGAATGTGTACCAAAGAGTTTCAGAGCAGCATGTTGCATGAATTAGCGACCCCGTGTCGACATCATGAAACACGTAGATAGCGATTCGCTGTTGTCTCTGATGAACTAACTACTTCTGAGCAGCAATACTTTTAACACATTGAAAAATACTCACGCTACACTATTCAGCGTTTGAAGGTAACGTAACTGAAGTGCCGCTGGTGTGGATGCAATGACAGACGCAGCTTCACGTAGAGATCTTGACGCTTTCTGCTCGCCTTCGGCAGCAATGACCTTGGAACATTACATTATTTACACCATTTACCAAAGCATTTCGGGAATGCAACTGAAATATGAAATGGAATCATACGTCATTGGTAACAGCCGATAAAAGGCAAGTTATACTGACAAAAATAGGTTACCTATGCACGAACTCAACTTCACCACACAAAGCGTAGTTTGATGAGAGGTGGAATTTTTTCCAAGTTATCTCGTGACATGGTCACTTTTCGATACGCAACACAAAATCGAATCATAGGAGAGAAGGCTTTTTTCTGATAGCAGCATAGTTCGTTTTCTGGCACGTTTCAGTTTAAATTTGTTATTTTTTACCTGATGAGCTCGGTTCTTCAGAACTATTTCAAACGAGCAGACAAAAGCGTAAAATTCAGAATTGGAGAAGGACACGTAGTGGCAGGATCAGAGGGAAGGAGGAGGCAGCTATGGAACGGAACACAACAATAAACGAAAGATTACTTGCGGTGGAAGAATCCAGCGGCAATACTCCAACTTCATGTGAGCCCATGTTTGTCACCCTTCTGCACCACATCGTTGTTCAAATAAACCATATCATGCCTGTCTTCGGGAATGCGCCAACCTTTCACGCAAGATTGTAGACTGTACTCTTGCCCTACAATTCGTGAATTCTTCCACTCACAGAAATTTCGGTGATGCATTAGGTTGTCGCGAAAATCATCACCGATATTTGAGATCTCAGCTTCCATTGTAAAGGGGCACAATCTTCACTATCTTGCTACGAAAGATACATGGAACTGCAGGGATGTTGAGCTGGTTGAACAACAGCCCAGCATTTCCATCAGAGAAGTACCTCTATTCATGACATTCCAGAGAAGCGGTTTTCCTTCAGAGAAGCAAATTTATGTTCAAGCAACGGTTTAAGAAGTTTTCGATACCCATTGAGTTCAAGCTGGGCCACATGCTGTCTGTAGAATAGGCAACATTTCAGAGGCTAGTGCTCGCCTCACTTTCATGGCTCCCCCTCAAAGCTATACAGGATGGGCCAAAAATGCGGTAACAACACCCGTTACTTCCCGAAGGAAACGTGTTCTGCCCCGAAGTTAAACCTGGTTAAAATTTCCTTCCGCAATGTTTTACCACGATATCCCACAAGTCACGTTTGCCTCAGAGCTGGGTCAGAAATATATTCTGGGCCCTATCGGTTTCATCGAGGGGCCATCCAGTTGCTTCGATCTAAATCAGCTAGGTAAATAGGTTTTTGTGGTACCGTACCCGGAACCTGGGCTTGACCATAACTTCCTCGAATTTTGAATTAACTGGGAAAACACTTTTGAAAATATTGAGTGAGTTGAACTTCAACCACTTCGCGCAGCCGGTTCCGATCTTACTCAGCGTCTTCGGTCCTAGCTCAAAACTGATGGAGGGTATCTTGAGAAGAAGGGTTGCGTTTTGTTAGCTGTGAGACGGTCAACATAAAACCTACGATAATGTTTCGAACTACACACAGATTCTTTTTCTGGGTGCATTTCCTTGTTACAGTATTCTTGGCCTGCCCTGTACTTGCGTCCAATTTTGGATTTCTCGCAATCCTTGAGAGCGCTAGACCGTGACAAATGAGCAGCTATGGGCACACTTCCATCCAAGCCAGCGTAACGGAAAACTAGTGCAGATAAGGGTACCCACGTAAGAACGCACGGAGCGGAATAACTCTATGTACCACACGGGTTAAAATTAAAGAATAATTCAGCAGACGTCAAAGCTAGATCATGTCACAGGGAAACTGGGAGGATAGCAAGGCCCGCATAATCCTTCATCCTAACTTTCAATGCCGAGTTGATCGGTTAGGAAGGTCTTCTGGAATGAAGGCACCTTGAAGTGATCATCGATTTCTTTGAAAACGCTGTGAATTTTCTATTTCTGCTACGTCTATTCTTTACCTATAGTTAGGCGTCGTCGCAGGAACACTGCGCCGTCGCCCGTTCGTAGAAAAAGAAATCTTTGAACCAGATCACTTGTCAGCCCCTTGCGTGGGGCATTTCGGCCCTCGGCATTTCTCGTCCTCGTCGTACTCGGTCCCTCTTCTCCTATCTGAACGGAACCACACCTCCTCCTTCGTTTATATACCCGTGCTAGAGTTATCATGTCCAAACAAAATGGTTGAGCAATTTGTGCGGACCATTTCCCGCTAATCGGTCACTATGCAGGTTAACTCGGCACTGAGCTTGAGTAGCTCGGGAGGTGCTTATCGGCCTCTCCGATGCTGGCAACGCTATTTCTTCATTTCTCTGACCAGTCAACCCTGAGTTACCCACTTGCTTAACACCGAGTTGAGTTTCCGAGTAAACTCCTATGAAATCGCAATCAACTCCGTGTTCAGCTTCATATCGTTATACGCATGAAGTGAGTTGACGTTGAAGTGAACCTGCTTAGCTCAGAGTTAATATTTGACTTGGGTTCACTTCAAGTTTAGGGGGTTTACTACGGGCCCAAGTTACGTCATATGCCACTTTACCACTATGGGAACTGCCACAGGATTCTCCAATTGAGTGGAGCTAAAGATCATCAAAATGAAAACAAGCCAAGATTGGGGCTTGCCAGCCAACCTTGACTTCACTTTTGTCTATGAATGGCAGGGCGTTGCTCCTGTGTAGAACGTTCTCGAGTTCTCGTTTTTGGCTGAGCGAGGAGAGATCTGCGAGAAAAAGAAAGAGCAGTCAAGTCACTGGAGGCAGCTCGAAGGAAAATCCCAGAAAGTGGCGATCTGTCCGCAGTAGAGTAATATCCTATGCGTTTGGGAGTTGTGGTTCGTACCGGAGAAGGGACACTGTGTGAACCTAATGTTTTTTGTTTCATCATTCGATAACAAACTGTTATTGAGGAGGTCGTTTGCAAATGTGCTTTGTGCGACTTTCTGTGATCTTTCTAAAACGAGACAATTATTATGTGTCACCCAGCGCACCTATAGCCAACTCCAAATGTACGCGGGCAAAAGTTGGGACAGCGGCGCGGTTTTCCTCCGTGTCTCTGCCCTGCAGGCCCCACTGCCTCCGTGGAGCAGACAGCGAGAGAGCCGCGCCGCGGTCCCAACTCTTGCCTGCGTATTTTTGGAGTTGACTATAGCTTTCGATGCATTCACAACAATTCTTGATAATTACCAAAGTCCGTGAAGTCTTACAGAATCAGGAGCCGTAATTGCACTATAACTGCCGGTCAACCAGCAAGTTGATCCACCGGTTGTACATTCTATACCCCGGAATCGTTGTGAGCTCAATATAGTATGAAGAATCAAAATATCAACTTAGTTTCGATAACCGGGACCCAACTGCGTATCTGATTCTTCAGAGGACCATAGAAGAGAGGGAATTGTTTTTTTTTTTTGTTCGAAAGCCTCGCATGGTTTTTCCCATCAAAACAAAACAATGAATCAGCTTTGGAAACGGATCCTATCGCGTCTTGAGTAAGAAAAAGTGAATTCAGCATATTGAAATGAAACCAACAGTGTTCGAGGCATTGCATATTGAAGTTTCACACTAAGTATGTATACCAGTTTTCGACCAGTTGAGTTTGTATTAGTTTGTGTCATGAGGCTGTGGAGGGTATTCATAATTTGCGCCCTCAATTGATGTGCAGCAGAGTGGCTAACGTGATAGGTCACTGTGATAGTAGTACGTGAAAAAGGTTTACATACATCAGTTACGCGTGATTCTGCCATAGAAATGGAAGAAACCACACTAAATGTAGATTAATTCTGTTTCGATAAAGTGCTCGGTAATGAATGCTTTTCCTATAGAGCAGCTAACTCACAAGTAGTACAACATATATTTACAGCAGCGATGTATATGCCGTTGGTCCTCTTCATCGTCATATATGTATTAGGTTGTCAGGAAATGATTGAGACACTCCAGTTTTTATTATTCTTCAAACTTCTTCTCTTTAACTAGGAGACCTCAGGACTTGTTATAAGCACAGTACCCAACGCCTGGGCCATCTCTCAGACGCAGACTTGACTCCACGGGTTCAGAAATCGGGGAACTACAGATCGAAGAATCCATCAGTCAATGACCGAAGACCCTCAAAGATGGCGGAGTGTTGCTCCGCCAAGGATAGCCTGAGCGACCGAACAAGTTTTAAGTTGGGGAGAGCAAGATTAGTCGAGGGTGTAGAGTGTAACATGTTTCATGTTTGCTTCTCGTACTAAGGGCGAATCGACAAAGCCATATGTGGGTGACTTTTGTCGGCCAAAAAGCATTTCAATAGGTCGATGTCTCTTTTATCGGCATTTGCCTGCCATCACCCTGAAATGACTATTTCAAAAGCTGATGTTGCTTATCGCGTCGCGTGCTAGCAATTCTGGCGGAGCAGGCCGTGTTTCTAAACTTAGAAGAACATCTAGTTGGTAAATGTGTTGGAGGAGACAAATCTCCCGAAAGGGAATATCAGAACCGACGGTTCATGCTTGCATGGCTCATTGCATTTTGCAATTCATTGCATATTTTGAAACAAGGAATTGTATTATTTCAACGCGTTCGTTTTTCATCCATACTTTGCCCCAGTTTGAGGTACATCTCAACCAATGCATAGCACTAGGCTCCCACTACATTCCACGCCAAGCACCCTGTCTCGCTGTCGCCAGCGACTGCGGCAGCGATGCCCGTTGATTATGGGTATAGCTGGGAGCCGATCAGGAGGGGGTGTCTTAGTACTCATTCATAATATGGTCTCGCATTACGTGCTCTTTAAAAGAAATTTTTCCGAATTCTGCCAGGCTGTTGCCATGCAACTTGAATTACGAAACAGAAGAATTTTGGTGGTACTCATCTACAGGAGCCCATCCTGTTCTGCAATAGATTTCTCGGCTCTCATAAACTTTTTAACAGAAGTTTGCTTGGAATGGAAAGGAAGTATAATAATTATGGGAGATCTTAATTTTCCCCTGATTAACTGGGATAATATGACGCATCGTGGCAATGTTTCATCTGAATCATCAGCCTTGTTCCTCAATTTCTCTCTGAGCTTCAATCTCAATCAGGTAATCCACCAACAGACTCATGGCTTGAATATCCTGGATATTATATTAACTTCAGAAGTTTCGCTCATAGAAAATATCGAGATACTACCACCTTTTAGCACCTCAGACCACAACTCGATTTCCTTCACAATCAAAGAAGTCAGCCCAAATTACCAGAATGCCACAAAAAGTAGTCATGATTTCGCTAAAGGTGATTACAATGCGATTGTGGAGGCTCTCGCCTCAATCGGTTGGGTGTCTCACATTAACAGCTCCACAGATATTGACGAATGTTATCAAAGTTTGATTGAAATTTTTCAAAATCTCATATCCAAATATGTACCTTTGCGCAACAGCAATAGGTTGTCAGAAGCATACCCACGGTACATTCAAGCTATAAGAGCAAAGCTTGCCTTTTACCATTCCAAAAGAAGCACTTTTGGAAATGCGAAGTATATTGCGTATGCCCGGAAGCTTAGACGAGCATTAGCACGCCTCTCGTTGATGAAAGAAGAACAACTGGCACGGAGTAGAAATACTAAACGGTTCTTCAATTACTGCCGCCAGAGGTTAGAACTCCGCGAATCCATACCTACCATAATTTCTCCAAACTCTGGACGAGTGGACAACGATGAAGCAAAAGCAGAACTTTTTGCTAGTTTTTTTGAATCCGTCTATAAGTTGCCATCCCACACTGAAGCAGAGGTAAAACTCCTCACCCAAGAAACTCTAGAGTGGGTAGACATCTCCGCAGAAACGGTATACAACACACTCCGCCGACTTCCAAATAGGTTGTCAACTTCGCCAGATGAAATTCCATATGTTTTTCTCAAGAAAGCTGCACTTGGTCTAACGGCTCCTCTAAACCTTCTTTTCAATAGATGCCTATTAAGGGGTGAAACCCCTATGTTGTGGCAAATTGGATACGTTCGACCAATCCACGAGAAGGGCCCAAAAAACGATGTGGGGAACTATCGGCCCGTATGTCTTACTAGCTCAATAAGTAAAGTGTTAGAGCGTATTATATGTAAGAGATGTTGTTAGTTATCTCAGCGAACATGGCCTCATTCCACCAAATCAACATGGTTTTCTTAAAAAACGCTCGACTACTTCTGCTCTTCTCTCCACTGTGCCACTCTGGCACAGAGCAACAGAAAAGGGAAATTTTGTTTCAGTTTGCTATATTGACTATAAGAAAGCGTTTGATTCTATTTCCATACCCCTACTGTTGCGCAAGGTTACATCATTCGGCATACGTGGGTGCTTACTGCGATTCGTTCGCTCTTTTTTGACAGAAGGAGTTCAGAGTGTTATAGTAAATCAAACACGTTCGCGCAGCTACTGCACAACGAGTGGAGTACCACAGGGCACCTGCATTGGTCCATTAATGTTCCTAATGTATGTGGATGATTTGCCAATGGCGCTGCCCCCTGGTACCTTCTGCTCTATGTATGCGGATGACTCCAAAATATATACTATCAACGATTGTGACCAACTACAGATGGCCCTTCACGCACTAGCCGAGTGGTCCAAAACCTGGGATCTTGACATATCCTTGGAAAAGACTACAATGATGTGTTCCGGAAAAACCCACACAGATGTCCATTTCAGTCTAGATGGTAAAATTCTAACCCGCGCAAACAAGGTACGCGACCTGGGTATTACGTATACAAGCAAATTCGAATTTGATGACCACATAAAGGATGTAGTTTCTAGAGCGAAGTGCAAGGCAACCTTTATTCTACGAGCATTTAAGTCTAGAGATCCAAAACTACTCTTCAAACTGTTTACAATTTATGTCAGACCGCTGTTAGAATATTGCTGTCAGCTATGGTCTCCGTACAAGAACGTTCTGGTTGAAAATATTGAGCATGTACAAAAAAGCTTTACCTATCGATGTTTTGCTAGGGAAGGACTGTCGAGGTTATCTTACAAAGATCGACTTGAAGCTCTGGGAGCGCACACTCTAGCATTCCGAAGAAAAGTAGCTGATTTTGTCTTTATGTACAAGATGACGATGGGGGAAAGCGACCTTAAGCTTCACGCCTTCCTATTTTTGAAAGGCCACATATGTTAGAAGTTACAAGAGGGCATAAATATCGCATCAAACCGGAGAAAACAAAAACAGCTGCGTATGCGGGATCGTTCCTGTCTAGGTCAGTCAACAAGTGGAACAGCTTTGATGCTAATTTATTCAGGTGGAAGCGATCTTGCTCATTCCAGGCTCAGCTAGTCGATTATTTCCAAACACGAACTCTAGACTAGGCTTTCTTTCCCACAGCATTGGATGGCATGAGTTGATTTTGAAAAAGGCAAATTGTGTTACTAACACTGATGTTCGAGTTTTTTCTCTCTCTCTCATTACGGTACTCACTACTAACACAGATAATTCACGCTACGCAGTTGTCACCCCAAACTTTGACCCTCTGCTTCCGGCACGTGGACCTCGGGAACGTTGGCGGACCTACTAAGCTGGTATCCGGAGTTCTTCAAATGTGCCTCCCAAGGACTTGGAGTGTTGGCGGGCCACTGCCCTTCTGAACCGAGCTGTCCACCCCCACCCCCCTCTCCCCGCCCTTTTTCTCCACCAATATGTAGAGTGGAGTTAGATCGGTCTTTTTGTTGGATTATTTGCTATGTATCCTCAAGTATTCTGCTTCCAAAATGTCAACCGATATTATGAATAAAGAATAAAGAGAATAGCGTCGCCGCGGTCGCCGACATTGGCTACGATCGATCACCAACATTAACAATTGAGCAAGGAAGAAGAATCGAAACACTGCCAGGAACCATAGTAACACCAAACGTAGGTCACGATGATTTTTTGGTGATCTGCCGCAACAATTATTCACTACAGCTCGTTGAATCCCTTACAGCTAGAAAGCACTGCCAGGATGTTGATGGCATGAACTGGAAATCTCACTGATGGAGCCGTCTCTTAACAGAATGGATTCTGTTGAGCCTATACAGTACCGTCTAGCCGCTTGTCGCACACCAGAAACTTCACAGGCTGTAACAACCAGGTCACGAAGCCATGCCTTATACATTACAATCAGCAAACTTCTCGACACTATTCGGCTAATTCTGCCCCAAAATTTTAAGGTAAAAATTTCCCCCCAAACTTCGCCTAATGGGGTTTTCCGAGGTGCTGAACACGAGTATCGTATCCATTTTGTACCGTAACTCCATTTTTGTACGTTTACGGTAGGTGTACTGCAGATACGGTATCTCATAGAATCCTCTCAGATTTTGCATAGAGGGGTTGTTTTAGGCGCTGATCACGATTATAAACATTATTTTGCATGCCATCCTCGCTTTCTTCCTAAAATTGGCATTTTCTCTGAATTTTATACCATATATCTACAGTATCCCGGTAAAAGTGGAGTTATGGTACAAAATAAATACGAGATCCGTGATCAGCACCCCAAATAACATCCCTATGCAAAATTTGAGAGGATTCTGTAAGATACCGTATCTACAGTATACCCACCGTAACCCTACAAAAATGGGGTTACGACGCAAAATGGATGCGATATTCGTATTCAACGCCATAGAAAACCCCCCTATGCGGAGTTTGGAAGAAAATTTTCATTTTGAGATTTTGGGGCAGAACTAGCCGAATAGTGCCAACTTCTCTCTCACGCACTACTACTTCCTAGACGACTTCATCCAGCAGAATTTCTGCGAAGACTGATATGATACCAAAACTGACTTCCAGGCTTTCGTCGATCATAAACGGCCCCGCATGGAGTGCGCGGTGTTCGTTGAGCTACATTTTTCTAGAAGTAGGTGGATTTTACTTAAGCTACCTCATTGGTACGGGGTTTGCAGATTGTAACGGTTCTAAGCTTGATTGGGGACTTTAAAGTAACAGATAGATAACAGAGCAGCCCAATGGCAGCACGAACGCGTTTCTCCAGCAGTAATACTTCGGTTTCAAACCCCAAATTGGGCGTGGCCTTTCCCCCCATTGCTGCCATTGTCCCCTCCATTGCTGCCATCGTCCCCCCGATTGCTGCTAAAATAGGGGAGCAAGTTAATGGCAGCACATGAATCTAGGATGGCAGCAATGTCAGAGCTGGAACGCAGCCATATCCCGCGTTAGTCCTGCTATGGTAGCGGCAAGAACGGAGATATAGCTGCGTTCGTCCTGCTGGAATGGGTACCGAGTGATTCCGAAACGACCAACGCAGCCCGAACACGTCTCTACAGCAGTCACACCGCGGAGTCAAGGCTTGTTTTGTCGCCCCACGAGCTGCGTTCCTGTTTAAA
>JARK01001528.1:349200-371454 GCA_000688135.1 Ancylostoma ceylanicum
TCAGGTGAACCGTAAAATCCCTTGAGTGGACCAACGAAACGCATGTGCTCATAGTGGTAGTTGGTACCGCTCATTTCAGATGATTCAATTTCATCTAACTGAAAGCCACATGGGAGGACATGTACGTAGCAATGCTGTAGAAGTCCCAGCACATCTTTATCTCTCATAAAAGCCCAGGGGAATCCTTTTGTTCGAGCAAGAAAAAAATTCCAAAGTTCATTTTTTGCGGTGATCACTGTCGGGTGCACTGCGAACAACAGTTTTATTTAGGTAGTTCGGAAGAGCCTCGGGTCCCAGTACGGGCGGACACATTTGGTTTGGTACGAAGAGTCATAAGAGTCAGGGTAAACCTCAAATTGGTGAAGAAAAAAATTAGCTAGATTGGCGAAAACGCTTATCGAAGGCTATTGTTAATTGACCTCAAGTGGACCTGGCATATCACAACAACTGACCCGTAAACGCACACATTCTACTAGATCTGAGTATATTCCCTCATAAAACACTTATTTATGGTGAGATTTCAATTACAAAAGCCACTCTGGGAGCGTTTATGGATACCAGCGAATCACAAATTTTGATCTTCATTGACAAAAAAATTTTTCTGAAGAAGAGTCGCTCACGGAATGGCTGGGTTTTAACATTCTTCCATCACACTTGATCGTCTTCAGCTGTCATAAAAATTTGGGCTTCCAAGCTTCACGTTAGCAGAAGTTATTGAGGAAACTTAAAAAGGCTATATAATTTTGGCCGGTACTGTATATACATGTATACATACATATATACATACATATATACATACAGTGGCGGCCACATATTTAGCACACCCACGATTATGGCCGACAGACTTTTTTGCATTTCTCAGCCTTGTAATAAGCAATCGAAACGAGGTTTGAGTATTTGTTGAGGCACTATGGGGGCTTCCTCCCTATTGCTTACCACGAGCACAGAGTCCGTTCAAACTGGATTTAAAGGATTCAATTTTGTCGGTTTTCCGAAATTTTCTGTAAAATTTTTGCATCTCGCTATGGAAGGAAACGGAGTGGTTATTTAGATTGAGCATGTTTCCCTTCAACATTCCCCTATAAACGCTTTGACCGGACTCTACGCACCGGCTGGAGCCAGAGACAGAAACAAACTATCAATTTCGTCGAAAATTTCATTGTAATGAATCTTTTTAATAAAGCAAGCCTCGAGATTTTCCTATAAGTATCTGATTGAATGTTAGCTACACAAATCGAAAAAAAATCCGCGTCTTCAAATATATGGTTTAATCTTGGAATCACCGTGAATCCTTTTTTCACTATTTTTTACACCTGTTGACAATTTTCGCTCTCTTCTTAGGTGCTCATTGGAGCTACTATAGCAAAACACGATATTATATCGCGAACAAAGTCACATTTCACCCAAATTCAATAAAGTGATCTGGGAGAGAAACGGAAATATTTCCAAAACTAGTGCATTTTGAGCTCTAAATGCGTAGAATGCATGCAATTCCAACCAGAAGCATTTCCCGAAGCAACAAAGTTGAGACAAGAAGGAGAACACTATGCTTTATCGTAACCTCAAATATTATCCTGATAGCTCATTCCAATCCTGAGATACAGATTTTATGTTTTCAACAGGTGATCGTCTGAAATCGGCAGCGTGCTAAATATGTGGACGCCACTGTACATACATATATACACAAATTAACAATTACGAGAATTCGGCCATAATGTTTGATGTCCCTTTTAGAGCATCTGAAATAGGAGGACAAAATTAACTGATCAAAATTACCAAGAAAATCTGGTTGCGGGCAATCAGTTACCTTGGCATCCTGCACAACGAGCAGGACAGTTACTGCTACCACTAGAACGGTATGACAGTTTCGTAATTTTGGTCACGATAGTCCCGACAAAATATCATAATTATGTTATGCAGCGGAAAGAAAGAGTGCTCTAACGTACACCAAAACCTTAAATTTCATCTGGATGGGTCAAACTTCAGTTTAGTTATAGCGAGAGATTCTGGCCTTAACAGTGTCCCTGATCATATCTTATTGGCCACTACCGTATATTTTTACTAAGAACGCTAATAAGAAAAATGGAGAAACGACTACAGGGTTTTTTGTAGTGTGAGTTCCAATGTGTAATGTTATGATGAGGTGAATATTCTCATCTCCCTACTTCTCGTAACAGGAACCCGTATGTGCTGCCATCAGTGATGAGCGGAATTCCGACTTCCGAAACGTCCGATATTCCGGTGTTTTTCGGGCTTCCGACTTCCGACTTCCGAAAAAGCGAAAAAAGCCGGAAGTTGTCGGAAGTTCCAGGTGGACATTGAACAAGTTGCATTTTTCCCGCATGAGCTGGCTACCGGTGGCAGACACAGGTGGAGGGGAAGCGAAGAGGGTGGAGGGAGGTGCTAAAAAATTTCCCAAACTACTTCGCTGCTGGTAAATTTGAACTCTTTGCTTTCACCATCAATTTTATATATTTGAATTTAATCGTCTGATGTTAAAATTAGCACTCAGCTTTGTTTTTGAAATTTTGCCAAGTAGATCTGCAGAATGACGGAAACTCTAGCTAGTCAACCTACATACTTTTCCCTGGCTACCAAATAATGCGTCCACAACTGATTGCCACTGACTTCTGCGCAGTTTTTGAGCAAGAAACCGTTGCTATGTGCACTGCACAGCAGTTGTAAAAAAGAAAGTGACGCTCTCTTAGGTGCCTATCTGTCTATTTTTCCTCGAATGTTGTTCTACACGATACCACAATATCCGGCAAACAATCAGAGCGTCACTGCAATCCTTGAAAGGATTTTTTACAATGGTTTTTCTGAGGTCTTCAAAATGGAAGCGTACATAGTGCTGTTAGCTTTTGTTCTACTGTTAGTGTCTTTCTAAAGACCATTCACACATTTGCGACAATGTGCTCAACTGGTCGGCACACATGGTGCGGCGCATGGGACCGCTTGCTCAACCGGTCGAGCACAAGTGCGTGCTCGAGGAACCGCCCGTGTCCCACGGGCGCACCATGCCAAAGCGTAAGGTCGCGAATGTGCTGAGTAAGATCAACATTCAAAAACAGCTTGCGAAGGAAGTGTCAGTGTAAGAAAGTCGAACAGCGGTATCAACGAGTGAGCTATTTACCTCTGCAACTGTAACTGAAGAAACCTCTGTAACTGTCCTCTGCAACATTCGACAACTTGCTCAAGAAGTGGGTAAGAATATGTAAATTGGCCGTTTCTATTCACCATCACTAACAATTTAACTACATACGTTTCCTTTTTAGTACCTAGCTGGGGGCTGCAATGACCCTGTTCATGTCATTTTTTTAAAACCTATCGGGGAGGAAGAGACATTTTTTTAAATTTATTTTCATTGTCTCATTTAATTAATTCCAAAACTTCCCAACATTATGAGAAAAAAAATGTTTCAGAAGGACTCCAGTAAGCTAAAAGCTGCATACACCTCTGTGCATACATATGCATACACATTCATACACATGTGTGTACTTTTACCCTCTGTACTTCCGACTTCCGACTTCCGGTACTTCCGATATTCCGGTGATTTTCGGAGCTTCTGACTTCCGAGTTCCGACTTCCGAAATTCCAAATTTGAATTCCGCTCATCCCTGGCTGCCATCCCTTATAATTTGCGTCTGCAAAGGTCACCCTGGAGGCATATCACATTATAGTAGGCGATATGTTAGAGAGAGAGATGGGGCAGCAACGAGCCTTCAAGGCATATCACGCAGCTCTTTCTCGATGTATCAAAAAAATCCCAGTACAACTAAAATAATGTTTCGACTTGGCATGTTTTGAAAGATTTAGACGAATTGTTCGAATAGCACTTTCTCAGTCGAGTAAACGAATTGTTCGAATAACCTCTGATTTGAAAAACTCGAATGAATGAATTGTTCCAATAACCCATATTTCTATGTAGATTGTCGAATGAATGAATTGTTCGAATGTCTTCCTTTCCTGAGAAACCGAATTAATGAATTATTCGAATATTTGAGCATTTCTATGACATTTCTATGAATATATTCGATTCGGTCACAAGCATATTATGCACCGATCTCCCTTCCAACCCCTTCCCCCTCTCCCTTACCCTTTCTCACTACCGTTGTCAATCATCAGTAGTAGAGGGGAGGGGGGNGTCATAAAAATTTGGGCTTCCAAGCTTCACGTTAGCAGAAGTTATGGAGGAAACTTAAAAAGGCTTCTAGTGAATTTAGGAGCCTCCTGATAGAAAAGCGCCAATAAAATATGTATTGGGTATATAGAGCGCGTTTTCAGGTCTTTACTTCTACATCGTATATTTCGCTCCAAAACCACCTTTCCAAAGCAATTCTCTTGGAGGAAGTTGTTCAGATGCTCGAGGAGAGGGTAGTTGGGAGGCGAGAGGTCTGCTGCAGGTTGTGATGCAGGAGGATGAGCTTCTTAGCCTACAGCCTGTACAGCGTCTGCTGTGTGACATGTGGATGGACGGTACTGTATACATAAGCTTATTGGTTTCAATTTTATTGACCAGCGCCGGGACGACACATGGATTTCCGATCAACTTCATCATTATTTCATAGAATTTATTCATTCATTTAATTCATGAAATTCATTCGTTGAACTTCTTAATTATTTTAGCAGTACTTCTTAGCTGCAGGGGTTCCAGCGAGCTCTAGTGAATGGCACCATCACCTTCATTGGTGTAGCTTCAGTTTCACGCCGTGCTCTAGTGTTTTCCTCACGCATCTATTAAGCAAGGAATTTCATCGTGCGGGTCTATCCTCCACGTTTATCACTATGCGGTGGAGCAATGCGTCGCTACATCTTTGTTGGGGAGACGCTATTCAGATCTATCTGTTTGTGCAGCGCCTATTCGTTGAATCTTTTCATACTTTCATAGATGAGAGCAATCAGTGAGAAAGCTAAACTAGTTAGAGAGCTTGGTACCCTTCTACGTAGATGGGAATTTCCATCATTGTATCCGCAATCCAGTTGTACTCAATTCCTTGGGTACACCCAGCCGAGCGTCTCGAAAAGAAAATGACCCAGCCTGTTGAAGATGCCGTTCTCTCGCAGTGCGAACCGAAAATCTTCTGTTGGAACGCGGTCTGCAACCTTCATTGAATGGACGAGAACAGGAAGCAGTGACTGTTTGCTTCCCGTAAAACTTCTTGATCAAAAGGAGAGCTGTCTAGACCGCATATGTAGATGGCTGCCAAACTGCACCGCTTCGTGGAAACCCGGATGCCACAGCATCAATAATGCGTTCAGAAACCTTCATACAGTGGGACAACAACGGTATTGGCCGATATTTCGCACAATCAGGAGAGCTGCCTTTCCCCTTCCAGCTCGGGTATGCAATGTTCCTTTGCCAATCTGCGCTCTCTCTTCCGTCTTTTCCTCCATGACGACCCAGTTGAAGAACCTGTTAGATATTCAGTTGAATTCTTTATCTTAGCTCCCTCGCCGCTTCACCAGGACCTGTCGCTTTCCTTCGCCTTTGAGTACAGCCTTGGTTTCGCCGACGGTAATCGGCTAGATAGAACCGTAATTTGGCAGTAGCTGTGAAGGTGAAGGATGGGTGAATTCTTCTGCTAAGATCAGCTATCAGATAAGCTGAATATTTTGATTTCTTATGGTGGCTCGCCATGGAATGGCGACACCTTGTCAGTCAATAGATGAGGCCTTCATCGCCATTCTTTGCATCAACTTCCTTGCTGTAGTCGCAATAACAGACAGCCTCCTCAGCGGTATCGGCCCGAACAAGGGGCTTGTTCGTTAAAGATGGTTTCGAAGCATGTGCTCTGTCATGTGCCCTTTAGTCGTTAGGATGCGGCCTTTTAACCGAAACAGATTGACAGGATATGAACTAGAACTAGAAATAAAAATTCACGTACTAGCACACGCGGAGTTACGCTCACACTATACTTTAGACCGAATAATAATCGAATAATTTTGTTTCTTTGATAACAATCTAGGAAACAATTCGAACATCTAGATATTCGAGAATGAGTAGGCCCTAGTGCTCTTCTTCTCATTCATGCAGCACTGTATTGGTCTTCCATGTTGGGACATTCGAATTTTCGATTTATTCGAAATCGAATATTTTTGCTTTCGAACATCGAATATTTCGAATAAATGGAAAATTCTAATGTTCTAACATTAGAGACCACTGTGGTGCAGACCGAAAGAGAAGAAGAGCTCTGCGGCTTTCTCCTTCTCACATATCTGGAAGTTTAAATTGTTTCCTGAAATGTTATTAAAGCGATAAAAATTATTCGATTTTTATTCGGTCCAAAGTATAGTTCACACTCATACCCCGGCAATATGAATTGACTCCAGTACAGCAGAACTAAGGACTCCATCCTTTCAATTCACCTACGTCCTAGGTCGAGCAGACCATCCCTGCTTTTGGTCAACAGTCAACTCCCACCTTTGTCATACCACGTAGCCTGGTGGCAAACCAGCTGGGGTCTCTCGAATAAAATATGTAGATCCGTATAGAAATTTGAACCATACATCAGGGATATGTGTCACCTGCATTGAGATGGCGATCGCATCACGGTCCGACAGTATTTCTGACAGACTCCTTGTGCCTAGCATGTTGCGAAGAGTTGTCTGCGCTAGCAATCGAAAACATAGACATTAGCTTGAGCTCAAAACTACACCCACTTAACTCTTACTTGCCTGGTGGAATGATGAGCGTTCTCTACGTTTGCAACACTAACAGTAGCATTCGAGACACGATAGTAAACAACGGCATCCACTGAAGTTGTAACAGAGTCTTTGGTGAGAATCTGAATGAAGACCACTGAGAAGTGAAGCAGGAATAGATAAACGTCCGTGCTGTTTCCGTTACCTCTTGTGGAGGTACATTGAAAGACACCGTTCGCAGATCCACCTTCGTATACGATTCTATGCAAGGCAACACGAAGAAAATCCCTAATAAGAAACACATTAAAACATGATCGGCGTGCAGCTCTATGTCTCACCATCCCCCTTACATGATTTGCACCAGAGAAAATCGGAACCCTTCACACTGGATTGAAAGGGATATACAACATTGCTTGGCCACATTCTTCTCAGACATTTCAGCAGTTGGAGACGCGGTGTCATTTCGCCTACAGTTCCTCAACAGGGCGGGGTTGGGGAGCTATTCGGGTGCTGTTCTTTTGCGATTCGGCCGCTATTTGATTGCTGTCCGTTTTCCATGTATGGATAGCATAGCAATCAGATTGGGAGCAAATATCAACCTAACAGCGATNACTCTCAATCCAATTGCGAATCCGATAACCAATCCTATAACAAATCCAATGACACCAATGTCAGACATGGTTACAATTCCTAGAGAGGTCAGTTGGGTTTGGTTCATATTATTCAGATCACTCGCCACAGGTTCTTGTAGGTTCTCGTAAAACTCATTGAGAACAACCCCCCTCGAGTAAACTGCACCTGTCAGTGTACCTGCGGACGATATCCTCCTGGATGTGCTATAGTCGATGAAGTGGGTGGTCCATAGTTCCTGCTTTGTTTTCCTCAATGAGATTATCAGACAAGACTTATCCTTCATGGAGGTATTACGTAGGTAACAAAGGATCTGTTGGCTGCTGGGAACAATACGATTTCAACTGGTGCTGTTGCTGCCTCTGCCAACTCGGATAGTAAAGATGAAGCTAAACTAGAAAGCGCGGAGGATTTCCAAGTATGACGCATGAGTCGAACTTCTATATGTTGAGTACTTGTTAAATGCTTGCAGATGAATGGCTTGCTTCCTTCCGATGAATCCAGTGTTCAATGGCTCAATGCATGTGCACCCACAGTGGATCCAAGCGCAGTAGTGGTCAGTTTCAAGAGATCTTGAACGTTCTTCTCGTGTTTTATACTGAATTCAAAGGTTTAGTAAAAGTTTAGGAGGAACGACCAAGCGGTAGGAGGGATTCGTTTTATATGAACCCTGGGGCGGTTGACACACGTATCAGTACTGTTTCAGGTATGTAATGACTTGTGTCAGCTATATATTACGTTGTTACGCAAGTTTCCGCTGTTTTGCGATTTTCAACAGAAATGTTGTATTAAAAATCTAATAGCAACAGATATTACTCGAAGTAAGCACCGCAATCGTCGCTGGACATCTGACGTTTTTACAGCTGGAGTTCAACTCCGCTGCTTCAGCATTCGGTGAACTGCGAGGCAAAGAAAGGGGTCGGGTAGTGCTGGAGGTGACTGAATTTGGCAAATCTGTTCTCACATAGAAGGAATTTCTGGTATCTAATAACTGGTGCTCGGTCAGAGTAAGATTTGTGCTACATAATGCGCAGTCAAAAATTCCTCTATGAGCCCGTCGCCTTTGCAAGGTGTTCGACAATTAAAATCAAGGCGCCCTTCGCAGCGTGGTAATATATACAGTGTCGGCCAAAGTTATAGAGCCTTGTGAACATTCGTTCATAACTGCTGTTGAAGCGAAGCTTAATAGTTCAAATTTTTTTATTAGAGTTGTAGATGCTCATGAGCGACGGAAAATTATTACAAAGCAGCCATGCCATGAGTGAATTTTGTTAAAGAGGAAATTTCTTCAGTAAGGGATCGATACCTGTCATTTGCTGTTATCTACGAACGGCTACAGAACGGCTTTTGTGGATGAAATTTCACCATAAATTAAGTGCTTTTTAATGGAATAGACTCCTACCTAGTAGAATATGTGCGCCCACGACTCAATGATTAAGGTGTGCCAGATCCACCTGAGATCAATTTAGCAGTAACCCTCTACAATTGTTTCCGTAAATTTGGCTAGTTCTTTTTTCGCCAATTCGAGGCCACTGCTGACTCCTGTGATTATCGGTACCAAACTAAACATTTTCGGCCGTATGAAGACCCGCGGCTCTTCCGAACTCTCCGGATTTCACAGATATTCGCATATGCACACGATGGTACAAACCATGAGAAAAGGGTTTTGAAATTTCCTCTAGTCCGATTAAGAGGAATCCCCCCAGACTACATGAGGACTTCCGTTAGAACTTCGAGAATATTGGTCACACATGTCGTCCCATGTCACTCTCAGTTAGACGAAGTGAGACGATCTGAAATGAGCGGTGCCAACTGCTCCGACGAAAACGTGTGTCTCATTGGCTCAAAAACGAGATTTCATAGCTGATCTGGAGGTGTTTACTGTTTGTACCTCTCGTTTACCCTATTGATCTATATTCCAACAAAATTAGCCCATTTTTGCAAAAACAGGCCAGGGTGTTCCACTGCTGTGCTGTGTCGTAAACTTCAGTGGTCTTGAAAAGGCTTTATAAATTTGGTCGCCACTGTATGTGTATATATGGGGGGGGGGGTCGGGAATGCGTCGCCAAATTTTTGAAATTACTTCACTGTAAAAAAAATCATGTATTAATTTGTGTTTATTTGTTTATTCTTATTATTATTCTTTACGTATCCGCTGCATAATGATTCGCTAGCCCCCTGTGTCCTTGGACCCTTGGTTGTAGTTTGATGTTGTGGCCCCGAGCGATTGCGAAAGCAGCGGCCGAATGATTTCCCAAACGAGGGGAACTGATGCCTGCAAGAGGAGATGGAAGGGTGCTGCTTTTCTGATGATTTCCGTACGCTTATGGATTCCTAAAATTCTGCAGTGTTTGCGGGACATTTTGAATCCAGAATTTCGTAAATACTAGAACCTGGATATTTCTAAAGAACTTTAATGCCTAAAATCTCCCTGAAGGGTGTAAGATATTCTAAGTTCAGGATTTCTTCAATCCGATATCTTAACGCGTTCGCGATCACGTGCACGACCGGTCGTGCACTCAACATTTAATGTCATATCTTTGTGAAATGCCCACAGTTAGCCAATTCCTTCATAGTAACGTAGTCGCAGATATACTAGAGTATTACACACGCAGTGGGCTAAACAGACTTCTCAAATTTTCCATTGGAGTTTCCATTGGAGGCAATAAGGGCGATAAACTCTTCAAAAAATTGTTGAAGCGACAAATCAGTAGACAACAGAAATGGAAGGAACCTTCGAAAAACCGAAGGAAGGATAACCCTTACGAAAAATCTTGCTTTCTGTATGGGAAGGAAAAATTGCTACCTCGTGGGACCAAGTGCTCGACCGGTCGAGCACGGGTCCCACGTACGCAAAAGTGCGCGTGTCACGAACGTGTTAAAGATCTCCATGAGCCCATGATTTCTGAAATTTCCTTGAGGTGTGTGGGACGTTTTAGGTCCAGAATTTCCTAAACCCCAGAACCTGAAGATTTCTAAGAGATTCTGATACCCTGAGTCTCCCTGAAGGATGTGAGACTTTACAGGTTCAAGATTTCTTTAATCCGAAAACTTAAAGGTCTTCAAGCGCTCATGATTTCTCAAATTTCCTTGGTGTGTGTGTGTGGGACATTTTAGATCCAGGATTTCCTAAATCCCAGAGCCTAGAGATTTCTAAGGGATTCTGGTACCTGGGGTCTCCCTGAAGGCTGTGAGAATGTCCACGCGCTTATGATTTCCATTTTTTGTGGGACATTTCAAGTCTAACATTTTTCAAATCGGGTATTTTTTTTTGGTTTCAATGAGATTGGCACAAAGGTGGTGAATAGTTCCTAGTCAAACCGTCACAAAATAACGCTTTGACCGATATCAAACTAGGGAGATGACAGTAACTTCAAAGCAATGTAATCCCAAGAGCAGACTGCAGCCCTCACTTTCATAAAGGGAATTTATTTCTGCTATAGGAGAGTGCTGAAGATTTGGCTGGCTAGGAGAATAGCGCGTGTAGATCCGAACCTGTGTGTCATGGAGTAGTGACATCGCTAGCAAACGCAGAGCCAAATGAATAAGTTGACAAAAGCAGAGCAGAAACTGGAGTTTGTTCCTCTGGATACCACTCACAGTAACACCTCTCTTTTGTGAAAGTATGCGAAACTCTTTTGTGAAACTTTTCAGAACGTAGAAAGTGCGAAAGTCTCGGAAAAAATTGTGTATGGAGAAACGCATAACCAAGCAAGACCACGCTAGCAAACCAACTTTCACTTCCTGCGTCTCCTAGCATTAAGTATGCCATAGGATAACCATTCACGCTAACCATCATTGGTTTGCTTGGTTATCGTTTCATGAATCCCAGCCCTAATGTGTATGGATGTGGTTTGTTACGATAGGTTTCATTTCTCACATCACTCTTGATGTGAGTACAGGGAGCGGAGCAACTAGACCAAACCTTACACAAAAAAAAATGATGCAGATGCACTGAGAATCACTGTCACTCGCGAAGCGCGGCGAAGCTGCGCTTCATGCATCCATTAGCGCACCAAGCAAAGATTCCTCAAATTCTTAATGCTAACGAAGTTACTATCTAAAATAGGACTTCATACAATGCGTTTTATAAGTATAGACGCACCCCAAAATCTACAGGTACACAGTTTCTAATACCTTTTTGAGAAAAACCATGAAAACGGATAGGATTAGCATGCCAGAAAACCCTTTAGCATGCCAGAAAACCCTAATTCCTGTCTTTCCTTACCGGGAATTTTGGGTAGGCATGAGTAGATTCAGCACTTCACCCTCATAACGACCGTTTCATAAGTATAGACGCATTTCCAAAAACCAATAGTTTCACAATGGGAGCTGCTTTGTAACAGGGGGTTAATAGTTATTAGGTTCTCTTACTCTCCAAATAACTCCGAAAACATGGTTAGCACAGATTTATCCACGCCTTCCAGCAACTGGCTAGCAAAAGAGTTCTAAGTTCAGATAACAGAGTTTTCGAGGTTCGTTGTGTCATTGAGTGTTCGATTCTGGCTCTGAATGTCATCTAGTAGGATGCCCTAGGAACCATCCGTGCTGTTGATATCACAAGAGAAATACCGACGTCAGCTAGGGTTTGCAAAAGTGCTCTTTCATTGAGCGACGTACAGTGGTCGCGTCAGTTTTTTGATGGAAAAAAGGGATTGCTCCCTCCGTGCGCTGCACGGAGGTGGAAGAATCGACCACTAAAAGTGTTAAATACTCAAGGAATTCAAATGTGTGGAGATGGAAAAAAATGATGGGGACGTTGCCATGGTAAAAACCGCCTACAATCTTGGTAGCGCCCACCTCCAAAATTGTTCCTTCTGAGAAAGTCTGGCTCTGTATATCTTTCCAGAATGTGCACTCACATCTCACCCTGGAGTACAATTTGGACATGGTACAAGCTTCCAAAAGGACAAGCAATAAGCCTTTCCATTTTCTTGCACCGCACAGAGAGCGAACCCCTCTTTATACCAAAAAACTGGCGCGACTCATGCTCGTCGCTCGATGAAAGAGCACCTTGGGAAACCCCGCTCATGGCTGTTCTGTTCTTGTGGTACTAGAAACATGGAAGATTCCTAAGGCGTTCTAATAGATGACATGTATGGCAAGAATCGAATATTTAGTGAAAAAACAAACCTCAAAAAGTCAATTGCCGGTATTTGGACATCTTTTGCTAGCCAGTTACTGGAAGGCGTGGATAAATCTGTGCTAATCCACGTTTTCGGAGTTATTTGGAGAAAAAGATATCCCACTACCTGTTAACCCCTTGTTGTAAAGCAGTTCCCGTTGTAAAACTATTGGTTTTTGAAAGTGCGTCTTAAGTTATGAAACGGTCGTCATGAGGGGGAAGTGCTGAATTTACTCATCTATACCCAGAATTCCCGATAAAACGGCGGGAACTAGGGTTTTCTGGCATGCTAATTCGATTCGTGGTTCATGGTTTCTCTCAAGAAGTTATTAGGAACTGTGTACCTGTATTTTCTGGGGTGCGTCTACACTTATAAAACGCACTGTATTACAATGGCTAACACTACACAGCATACAACTGAGTTTTTACAATGTGCTGTGTGCTGGTTCTAGTGGCCAAATTAGCTGTATATATCAAAAACAGAGTTGGGGACAGCAGACCACTCTGTGGGACTCCGCTTCTGCAAGAATGTGTGATAGAGAAAGTGTTTCTGACTTTTGCGGTAGAGTATCTATCAGAAAAATAGGATGCAAACCAATCGAGTGATCGTCCATGAATTCCCTTCAGCTAGTTTAAGGTCATTATGCTTCTTCTTGGGTTGCTTTTGAATGATTGTTTGGAATCCATTATCTCCAGGAATACATCTCACATTATCTTAGCTTTCAGCGTCAACAAATTTAAATGCTTTAACACCATCAGATCATGTGACTGTTAATGATGTGTTGGCTGCAAATCTCATATACAAGTCTTACGATATGTCTGTGGATCCGTAAGTTTTGTGTACTCTCGAATTTTCTGTCGATTTGCGGTTGAGTTCATACTATTTTTAGATCTCGACTTGAAGATTTCAACCCTTTCCTAGTAAATTTTGCCGAGGGTAGTATTAGACGATTTGTCCGTATGCTCAAAAGACTTCCCTGCTTCAGCTTATTCTGCATCCAAGACCAGTGCATTTTGATTAGACGTAAATTTTGTGACTGCTATTGCTAGGCATACTATCATTGTCAAGAAACTAGCTATTTAGGGTCTTGTATACCATATATGGTTATTCACGGTGCAATCTTTTACGTTCCAAATGATACACGTCTTATCGGTCAACCGCTTGATCCGCGACTTTCTGAGGTTCTACCTCATTGTATAAGGTGAGAAGGAGCTGTTTCCGTAATTCTGTTCAATACACTTTGGATTTATCCAGGTATTATTCGTCATTCAAAGATGAGTTGCGGAGTAATGAGAACATCATGCTAATACTTGGCCTGTTGGTGGTGTTCGACGCAGAATCTGTTGGAATCCAGGACAAAGATGGTGTTTCTCGGCAGTTTTCTTTTTATAGTTCGTTACTACAGAGGTATGTTATACTCGCTGAGTGTTGTGCAGCAATTTCTCTAAGTTGTCCTTTTTTGAGCAGATTACTCATCAGTATTAACTTCCTTTTTTGACTAAACTGTTTTCAAGCGGCAGAAAGTGGAAGACACCTGCGCTGCTATTATGCATCCATGCACAAGATTGCCGTTATTCTCGTTCATTCGTTTTTTTTTTCGAATATTTTCTTCTTTTTCCGAAACAAAAGCGTGAGAATGGAAATACTTCATCTTCAACGAACCAAGCACTCTGACAGTAAGTAGTGCGCTTTACATATAAAGGGTTGGCCTCTTTCGATTCCAGCAGCAAACCAACCATGACCCTTCAGTTTGGTGTTAGAGATATAGCAGAGGTTAACAGAGGTGACTAGAAATTATAATCATGGAACAGCTCTAGCTTACACATTATGAAGCAGTGGAGGAGCAGCGAATCAAGCAAGAAAACCAAATCTGTAAGAGAAGTAATGTGAATTGGGTGCAAGTCTAGCAGACGGGGGAATTGAAATCCGGTATTGAAGAAAGTACCATGATTTTGTCTTTCAGCTGCAGCAAGATCAAGAAACTAGAGGAAATCATGAAGCGACCATAAACCCGTGTGATGTAGCGGAGGCTTCACGTACTGTCTGACGCAGACGTCAAGTATTAAGGGGGACACCGCTCAGGAAATGCTTTGATGTTCCAAGTCCACAACGATCTAACGATATGGGAACAGAGCTGCGCCAGAGATGTGAGCTTGATTGGAAGGGATGGGGCTCTGCTGTGAAATGGTATGAACTTACGAACGCTTTGAGAATTGAAGTGGAATTTCCTCCACTATGTCTGCAAATATGAAATGTTTGCAGACACTGATCGGTGGGATTTTATGGCAAATTCCAAGCGTTCTGTGAAACACACCATTTTGCACTGCCGGCTGCGCCTTGTTTTCGGCGACCGAGCTCTCCGGAAAAGCGAAGGGCTCGCAGAGAAACCCTAAGTTTCGGGGTACGGGTGCGGCGAAAGTCTTTGGACAAAAATAATCGTTCGCTAGAACAGAAGGAAAGGAAGTTGGAAAAACTATCAGTTGACAAATATTTAAGATTTACTCGCAAACATAAACTCGAATTTTAATTGCAATTTCTTTCTTTTCTAGCGGCACAGGTCTGGAGTACCTGAGGTGAGCCAATGACGCTGGCGCGCACACAGTCGAAGTCCAGTCCAATTCATCTCTGGCTTTCTTGGAATTTCCCGAATAGAGTCCGCATTTCTCCTGAGCCATGAAAAGGTCCTAGTACGTAGATTCTAGAAAAAAAAACATTGAAATTTTCCGAGCTAGCTGTAGGACCGGAATAGACGACTGTTGATCCCTACTTTTGCAGTTGAGAACAATGATCACCTCAGGTGACAATTTCCTCTTTCATAGGACCCAAATTAGCGTACCAGTCTGGCCATCCGGCTGAAGGTGATGTGGTAGAATGTCATGGATGGTATAACAGTCACTACTAAGGTTGAGTATTTGGTGCTCTCTCATAGTAGTTAGGCGCTTAGAACAAAGATAGACCTGATGAGGAGCATTTTCTTGCTTCTTTGCACCGGCGCACCTCCATCTGTCGACCCGTTCGAAGGCGTTTACCAACTTTTAGACGCTAACGCATGCTTTCTCACCGTTGAAGACGTATCCAGGTATTTTCTTACTTTTCGACGCCGGCGAATCAGTGTCACAGCAGTGCACCCGTCTCCCCCCACTTTGGNGTCATAATAAACTATACATCGGGTTCACCTATAGCTTACAGCATCACTGTAAACTCTTGAATGCCCCTAAGCCCCAAATATGAAGATTCAATGATGCTCTATGCATCACTGAATTTTCATGTGCCCAGTTTTTTTTGGCTTGCGCACCTTCTAAGTTTTGAGTAGTAACACCAGATCCTTAGTGTGGGTCATGAGTTATTTCGCAAAATTAACCGTAACCGTTTTATCTCGTCTCTTTCTTTCTTCAAAAGCCGAAGAACTCCGCTGATTTTGGCTAAAGTGCTGCAGTGCGGCGCTGTTTTGGAGACTGTTGTAGAAGAACAGCAATGATTCTGGTTCAGTACCTGATCCGGTGTGGTGGCATGTGCTGTGCTGCAAAACCACACCGTCCCCCGCACTTTCCTTCAAGTCGCCGCCTTCAGAAACCCAATACTTTTTGTCGATCTTGGCGATAGTTCTGCAGTGCGGCACTGTCAGCGCAACACCTAGATTTACCGCGCCCCGCACACTCACATGACATAGGGGGTCCTGCGCTTAGATACCTTCTTTACTATTCGACTATTCGAAAATTCGGTCATTCGAATTCTTCAAATATTTATCCCCCATCCCCCCCCCGGAACTGGGCATGTCTACTGTTAAGGCGGTAGCTA
This sequence comes from Ancylostoma ceylanicum, assembly GCA_000688135.1. Lineage (NCBI taxonomy): Eukaryota > Metazoa > Nematoda > Chromadorea > Rhabditida > Ancylostomatidae > Ancylostoma > Ancylostoma ceylanicum. The sequence continues at coordinate 365,397 of JARK01001528.1, forward strand.
TGGTAATACATAGTGAAATTCTTTCTGAAATGTAGAGTGTGGCCATTCATAGCGAATTTCGAGGTGTGAGACACCTCCATGTTCTTTGCTACCTATTTCAATGCTAGTCCTTGACATAAATAACGCCAGACTGTAGGAGATTCTACGGAACGGAGGCATTGCTGATTTATTCGATCTAGCCCACTATCTGACGGAGGTGCAACAGTAAAATACGGTGCCAGTGATCATCTAACTTTTGTCGAGTAGGTTGTTTGAGATTAAATGTTTCTTCACCTGGACCCTTTGCACCGCCTCCAATTAATCTGCCAAGTCGGAATATAACCGCTCTTTCGTATTCTTGCACAACCTAGAAAGATATCACTCATTGCTCACAAGTATGTCTGAACTTCGACAATGTGTACACCTATGTATTCCTGCACACCAATGGAAATTAACATCACCTCTAACAAATTGACTCACCTTTATACAGAAACAAATAGAAATAGGAAATGATGCGAGGACACATAACCACGAAATGAACATGAAGATCCATCCACAAAAACCCAGACCAGCATCGTACGATTCAGCTTAAACATTGGCACACTTTTCTTATAGAAACACGTTCGCTTGTTTTTAAAGTACATATGCTGCGCAGCACGGTGCAATGCTTTTGAGCCTTTTTAAACATAAGAGCTGGTAAGATACATACAGTACCGGCCAAAATTATATGGCCTTTTCAACTTCCCTCCATAACATTTGTTAACATGAATCTTGACTTAACGTGAAGCCTTGAAGTTCAAATTTTTATGATAGTTGGAGAGACTCAAAATTCGTTGAAGTTAGAAATCCGAGCTTTAACACTTTACGTTAAGCCAAGCTTCGCGTTAACAGAGGTTATGGAGGAAAGTTGAAAAGGCTATATAATTTTGGCCGGCACTGTATCTGGATAAAGAATATGTTTTTATAACTTATGGGCTACACTGGCGGCAACGTTAGCATTCTCATGCACCCGGATGAATTAGTGCGCGCTAAAACATTTCTATAATGTGAGGACAAAAGTGTGAGTGAAACTCTGGATAATCGGAAGGAATTAAATGAGTCCTCCCTTCATAGATGCCGTAGTGCTAGAAAACACTTGGTCTAACACCATGCACTAATTTTTCATGAGATCGAGATGCAAAAATGAGAAATAGAATAATATGATTTCTGATCCTTAATTTTGATAACCTTTACTGAATTAGGAATGAGTCCATGTGTTTCACTATGCATTCTCACATTTCCAGATGTCTACGCTATGGAGTCAACAAAAGAAGAACTGTTGCGTCAGAAGGATTCACTTGACGTGACGGTCAGTTTGCTCCTTTTTTTTTTCTTATTTTGATCCGCAAAACTGACGCTGTTATGTAGGCAATTGTTGCTGAAGCGCGAGCTCGAGAGAGTTTGCGAGAAGAAAAAATAAAAAAGCCCTAAGAATCTGCTGCAGAAACAGTTATTGGCATTTCGGATGCCAATAACGGTAAGATTCCGTTCCTCGTTTAATTTTTGTTTCAAAATTCTTTCTGTTTTTATCATGCAGATTATACTCGTTGACACTTCACTTTCGCTTCCTCAGTGCATGGACCCGTTCGAGAGGTATGCTTCCCATTAGAAGTCTCAAATCATTCAGCACAATTCCATCTAAGTTCATGGGCCGTGCCCTTGGAAACGTCACCAAAGAGTTTGTCACAAACTTGGACACACACACATTTTCGTGCAAATTGCCCCTCAGGTTTCCTACACATAGGTGTAGTCAGATTTTTTTCGTGTTCCGTTCAAACAGCACTATTCGTTCACATAATACCGCAAATAGAGCAACTTCTTTGTCGACATGTTCAGAAGGAGACAATTAGTAGTAGTATGAACATGGTTTGTGATCAAAATCGTTGAGTTCTCAAATTAAATCCATTTCATGCCGGCTAAATTATCGTTTATTAATAGAAAGATTATTTTCTCGTGAACATAATTCTGACTCAACACATATCCAGACGATTTCGTGTAGATTAAAATTTTCCCGTTGGGAAAAAAAAGGAAAAAAAGAAAAAAAGAATGTTCCTTGCAGGATTGAGTTTCCACAACCCCATTTTCCGCTTTGTACCATTTAATCTACATATCAAACGTTTTTGGATACCGCCCCGAAAACAAGAGTAACATCTGCTGCTGATCAGATGTTTGAGAATTTCATTTACGTTGATACGTGAACAATATCGCAAAACTCGACCAAACACAGTTCACGTCAAAAACCTAATAGGGAAAATGGCGCATTAGTAAAACCGTTTTCTACTGGTTAGGTGTTTCGTGTTGCGGACAGTGTTTTCGAGATGTGGATCATTCTCAGGCTACTTCGAAACATATTACACACTTATTACGTAGCGGAAGCTCAAAAGAAGACCAAAACGGGGTAATAGTTCGCGTCGGAGGAGCTCTAACCAACCACTACAGGTTTAGACACACCGACGATACCGCGACGTTTGATCACGTCGACGATAACGAGCCGAAGATAAGCCCGATCCATGAGCTGACCTTTGTTTCATTCCGATCCCTCACTCCAGTAAGGAGCTCTAACGAACGATTGGGGAATGATCATTTGCAGTCACCTCACCTGAGGGATTACTACGGGCCCATTTTGCAAAGCGTTCTAAAGTATCTGTTGCCAAATCGATCCTCCCACAACTATTCTATCTTGCCGTTAAAGCGACAAAATCAATATGAAAAGACAAAGCTCTCTTTTTGGGGAGTTTTTCGTAAATCGTAAATGGTGAAAAATTTGCAAAAGATGGCTGTAAATAGTAATTCGTAAATCGTAAATCGTAATTACTCCCTGGTCGGCACGTGTTCGCATTCCTTCATCATGTGCTCAGCCCGTAAATAATGTTCGTAGTTTCATATAAGTGCGCAAATGGTAGTAGAAGTCGCGGTGGGACGCGCAATGCTCTGATTCCGCTGGTTACAATAATGATGGATACGGTCTCCAGTAATGAAAGTGGGAGACTTAGTGTTTCCAGGAATTCGCGGTGGGATCAACGTCCTTTACTGGTAGTTATCCCAGTATTTTATGCTGGTCTTGCGAACAAATTCACCATTAATTCGCCTGTAGTTCGATGCTCCACTTCACTTCATTCACTTGGCGGCATTTAACCTCGCGTTCTGCATTCTATGGATAACACGACGGATTTCGTGCTAGGACAGGAGCCAAAATGGTGAAAACCAAAATATTGGAATCTGTACATCATGGAACTATACACTTAATCGTAAACTTGACTACTCCCAGATCAGCAAAGAATGCGAGTGCTGAGAAGTAATTTGTCATTCGTATAGTCACTACTTTTTCCAAATACGCGCTCTTAGAAAAGCTTTGGAAGCAATTTGGAGATGTAACTTTTTTTCAGCCGAGGATAGTTTTTTCTACAGCTCAATCACAGAGCTGATCCAGCTCATAGAAAGATCGGACCCTCTGCTAATAAGCCCGCATGTAATTTGATTATTCTCACTGTAAAAATATAGCGTTTGTTGCTCCATTGTTCATGACCAGTGAAATCCTTAAGTGCGCGACAATTCGAAAGTGAAAAAATGCGTTTTGTAGTGCAGAACCCAGGTAAAAGTATGCTCTAAGTGGAGAAAAACGAACACTCACGATTCATATGCTTCGGATAGTAGCTGAGTTTTAACTGAGCGAGTGATTGCCTCCTGGCTTCTCTTTCTTCCTTAGCAAATATGAGAGGGTTCAGTGTAAATCTGAAAAAAAAAGATGAGAAAGTGAATATCGTGGTACTCCTCCTTATGACTGGAACTCGCGAACTTATTGCAAATGCGAAATCCGAAATTTGAAATCCCAATATTATCGAACAAGGGTGTGCAGTCATGGCACTAGAAAATGTCCATGTCCCCCTAGTTTATCAAATATCAACTTCATCAAGTTCTGTCGCTTATTCGACGAACCGTCCCTAGTTAGGCTATTATTTGAAAGTCCGAGTAAATCATTCACAAACACTGCTGAATATTCCGGATTGAATTTGATGTTAATTTCAAGGGTTTTCTCCTGGCTTCAATGACTGACCTTCTCCCCATTCGACTTCTGGGCGGTCCGGCTGGCACCTCAATTTGTATGTTGCCGTCATCATCGCTTTCCATCAGTCTCTCGCTCTCGTTTGAAGCCGTCTCAGCTGAGTTTCCAGAAACTAAAAAGGTTCAAGTGTTAGTGCTACCCTGATACCTTATTTTCCGTGCAAAGCACAACAGCTACAAAATCACCATTCTTCTGAATAATTCTAATCTTAGGATACTGTTTGTACTATTCCTATAAGTCGCCCCACGCTTCCCAATTAGCAGAAGTGGAGAGTAGATGAGCTCAAAGTCTCGCAAAAAAGTCGTTATTTCATGTTAAACATTCCCAGCCAAACTTCGAGACAAGCGTTTTCCAAGGTACATACTATACATGAGACCGAATCGAATATATTCGACGGGACTTCGAATTTTCGAATATTCGAACAGTTTATTCATTCGTTTCTCCAAAGAATGAACACATTCGAATTATTCGTTCATTCGGTGTTCCAGAAAAATGGGTTATTTGAACTATTCGTTCATTCGAGCTGTTCATAATAATAGTTATTCGAATAATTCGTTCAATCGATGGTCTAGAAAAACAATTATTCGAACAATTCGATCATTCGGCCGTCCAAAAGTGGGAAATTCGAAACATTCGTTTTTTTTTTTGACTTTGGAACAATTGACAATCGCATAATTATGGTGTGACGGTCCTTATAGAGAGTCATACTCATTCACTAACAAGGTCACGCCTCAAGGCTCGTTGCGACCTCCGATAATTCTCGCAAATCGCCTGATGAGATCCTGATATATCCCGAGGCGGATCTTTGTACGTGCAAGTAAAAATGGTTGATAAAAAGGTTCTGAAGATGAGGAAGAAGAGATGATTTAGATGATCTGGTTCCCTTTGAGGCTCTATCGGACCTTCAACATATAGATTGAATATAATTCTAGTTTATATATTTCTATTAATATTTGCTCTGAAATTGGTCAGTGTGAACAGTTGATGGAACGAAATTTGGATGCATTTTTGCATCAATTGATTGTGATGTATACAGATAATAAAGGATGAATAACACCTTAAAAGCTGCAGTATTGAATCGGTTTTGGACCGAATATTCGATTCGAATCATTCATTCATTCGATGGTTCCAAAAGTCGGTTATTCGAACGATTCATTCATTCGGGTGGCCAAGGAAAGCCTACATTAGAATAATTCGTTCATTCGCACATTTTGAAAGACACCTTACTCGAAATATTCAAAAGTTCGAATATATGAAAAAGCATGATATTCGAATTATTCAGAATTTGTATATTTCAAAACTTGTGTTTTTCCAACTATTCGAAATTCGAATATTTCAAAAATCATCGAATATTCCAATGTATAGTACCTACGTAGAGCTGCAGGAACTGCTCAAGTTTCAAAATCCTTCTCAGTCAGTGTCTACGTAGAGTTAGTACATATTTCCAGTCCTCGATCTATCATTCTTCTTTTGTCTTTACCAAGATTTCCCTATCTATTCTCGCTTCAGTATTAAAATGGTAAACTTTCGCGAATTAGAAAAGAGAAAATCAAATGGTGAATGTCAGCTATACAAAAGAACGATAGAACCACGTAAGTCCAAAATAGAACACAGACTTTGTAAAAACGACTCTCACCTTCGCTTCTTCAAAATCCGCGAAATGGTAAGTATTCTAGGGATTTCTGGTACTATTAGAAGGCTCTTTCTGAGCTTTCTCTATGTACAGCAGGGCAAGTATAGTCCAGGAACTCAACCTCAGAATACCAGTACACACATTCCTCGGATAATCTGTAGCAGCTTGCGACCGGCAACGCACTGTACACGAATATGGCAAGCTTTTCGAAAGACAGTGTCGATTTATTGGATCGATTGACTTTTTCGCTATTGCGCAGAGACAAAAAAAAGCGTTTACTTGGGTTTTCTAACACGCTGATGAAACAGTGGGAAAGTGGTATGGGGGGGGGGGGGGGGATGAAA
>JARK01001528.1:381380-395079 GCA_000688135.1 Ancylostoma ceylanicum
GCCGCACGGCACCGCCGCGATCGGGCATCTGTGGGCCGCACGGCACCGCCGCGATCGGGCATCTGTGGGCCGCACAGCACCGCCGCTATCGGGCATCTGTGGGCCGCACAAACACCGCCGCGATCAGGCATCTGTGGGCCACACAATGCCGTAGGGAGCTGCATAGCACTGCATAGCGATAATCCTGCTCCGTACATTATGCAGCCTGAAAACTGGTAAGCACTCTCTCACTCGTAGGCCGTGGGACTGCCAGCGCAGAAGGCTGGTCCCGTCGCGAAATCCTGAAAGCACTGTCTAAGTCTCTCGCTTTTATCTTTGGCGACTGTATCCATCATCATCGTGACCAACGGAACCAGCGAACGTTGGGTCCCACCGCGAGTTCCACTGAATCCATGCACCTATGATGAAACATCGGCCGACCGTCTCGTAAGTTTCGCCTCATCTTCCAACACGCTCTATCACGTTCTATGGGCTGAGCCCATGATGAAAGAATACGATCACGTGCCGGCCCCCCACGTCTGCGCTCTGGAAAATTTTGTCGCACTACCAGGATTTATACAAGAGGATTTTCGGAGAATTTACCATAATTTCAACAGTATTCATAATTTCGATTGCATGGAGATGCTTGAAAAGCAAGACTGAAAGAGAAATGGATGAGCAAATACCAACGAGTTGAACATAATTCAAAAAATCCTTATCCATCTTCTGTGAACAACTCAAATACGTCCTAGCTTCATTTGAGAGTAGTATGGAACTGAAGTAAACACATGCATCTGAATTGAAAAGTGAAAAAAAGATGAATCTTAAGGTGTTAAATGTCATCAAACAAATGATTTATGTTCAATTTCAACAGTTTTTTCTCGAAAATTTTACTGTTTTCAGATGAGAGAAGTTTAGGTGATATGCGTTGAAAGAGCCTAACACAACGGTAAAGTAAAAAGTTTAGCAAGGCGGAGATGTTGTAGCGGTTAGGTTTTGGGTAATGTTAATTAAACCCGCCTACTCTCGTGGATGTTGGTCTAAATATTCAGTACTTGCTCGCATTTAATCCAATTTCTTTCCGTAGAATACGGAAACAGAAAATCAGATCAAAAAACTTTCGCCGATTTCGCAAACTGCTTAGACCTAGAGTCTTAAGGCGGTACTTATAATCGAGGAGATTTCGTGAAGTTGATCCACAGAAACATCTACGAAATGTTAAACGCGTGAATGTGTGCTGGACTTTCTCAATCTTTTCAATATCTTTTTTAAGAGTGGGATTCCATACTTGCGAGCAGTATTCCAGGTGCGGTAGCACATATGCTTTATAGAGTTCAGTTAGAATAGTGTGGTTAGAGACGTGAACACTACGATAGATAGTGAAAAGGGTGGAATATGCTCTCTTAATTACAGCATCAATATGATGAGAGAAGTTAAGCCGGGTATCTACCAAAAACCCCAAGTCTTGAGCATATTGACATTGGTTTATAATGGTTCCATTTATGGTATGGCCAGGTGTGTCACAATTGCCAAGGTGCAGAAAAGAACACTTGCTAGGATCTGGAGAAAGGGTTCGCATGTGACGACGTTTTGATAGTAAATTCAAGCAAAAGTAATAATATAAGAAACTAACAACAGTATGCCGCTCACAGACAAACTTTCTTGGCTACTACACTAAGGTTTCTATTTGATTCCAGCGAATTCGTTTCATGTTATTAGTGTTGATATGGATGTTCCGTCTCATCCGGCAGTGTGTTGGCATGGTCAAGTCTAGGCGTTATTCATGCTTGCAGCGCGTCAAAATTGACGCGTCGCACCGAAACTGCACGAAGTTTTCGCGTCGCCTCGATGCGGTGAAAATTAAAACGCTGTTTTTTCGCTCGGCAACCTTGGTGTTGAAGCCGGTAACATGTCCCACTTGCTAGGTATTCTCTAGTCTCTCCCTATATTTCGTTGTGCATGGGCGCGTAAGCTTTGCCGCGTCGGGAGCATGAATAACGTCTTAGCTAAGGCTTGCCGTCGTGATGGAGCTGGGTTCGATACTGCGAGCATCGCGATGTTTTGCACTCGCATGGAAAGCCGTAGGTCACACCTAGCTGGCACTTAGAGTTGTCACCTCGCAGGCAAAGCTGCAGTCATGGTGGCAATTTTGATGCCAACTTGCAGCATGAGTTACTACCGGCCTAGAAGACAGGCACGAATGCTGGCTGGTTTCGAGAACGATGGGGAAAGATCGATATTCGATAGAACTAACTGAACTATTCAATAAAACGGATGAACTCTCATGCTGCTTTTAGATCAACGAAACATGTGTCCTCTACTGCCTCGGCTATGTGTGTCCTGGTCGGATCTTCAACATGATGAATGAGCTCGCTCCAGAGTTGAGCAGAAAGGAGTGGGCTGCGTGGGGAAGGGGCTTATAAGAACATCGAAGGAGAAGATTAGAAAAAAGGCAAAGAACATGGTTCTGAGCCCACACACTTCTCTTCCTTGAACTCTCCCACATTACAGTTACGAGCAAAGAGTTTACTGGTGATTCCTAGTGGTGCCCGTTCTGCAAGGAGATCCGAGACAAGGACGAGAGTGTAGAGGAAAATGAGTGGAACAGCCACGGGGGAGCTGGAGTGCTAGTCTCTATCTTGAGATAAAATTGCACCAACAGCGTCCATTTCTTCTCACCTATCAAATCTATGCTGCTTGTCGTATTCAGCTTTGGTGAAGTTTCTGTTGCGAGCAATTAAACTTATCAGGCATACTTCTAATTTCTACTGGCCTGTAAAAACTCCCTATTCCACCTATAACTGAGATTTCTCGCGCAGGAGAACGTAGATAGCACAGCAGTGGACGAACATTTTCGAGAGAATAGTGGTTGCGTGATAAATGTTCGCAACGAATTTCGAGCCAAATCGTGATTGTAGGTAGGGCCATAGTTGTTCATTTAAAGAACACGCGAGCTTTCTACGTACTACGCATTGGACAGGAACGAATACCATCAAAATGATCATCGCCCGTGGTAACCAATATATGGTGTGTGACGAAAGTACATTTTTGGGAATATCGAAGGAGCATATTAACACTCACGAGCACATTATTCCAGTGAAACATAATATCCACATCAAAGCCACGAGACAATTACCATACTGTAATGAAACTATTAAGAATGAACCCCATTGCTCTCTGATGTGAAGTAGGAATTATTGGTTGTTCTGCAAAAGTATGAAATTTTATCTTAAATGAGGGCGTAGACAGGGAGGTGGAAGCGGGCGGAAAACGCGGAGCCTGTTCAGAAAGAGGGACCGATCCAGCCGGGATTTCAGAAGAGGAACCATCAGAAGTTTTCTCTGAATTGAAATAGCTTGTAATAAATAAGTTCATTAAGGAGCGGCGAATTGAAATAGCCAGTCAAAGGCATGCTGATGGAATATTCACTCCATTTCATGGAGGAAGGCTGTAAAATTTGCCTCTCTCTGCATACCCCTTCTTCTTGCGATCGCTACCTGTGATTATGACCTTATCCTTCCGTAACAACGACTGCTCGGTAATATGTATTAGTTGACTTGTGATCCTCATAGCCTAGATTTTGAAAGCACATCGAGAATAGGAGGCAAGCCTGTGGCGAAAAGGCAGTTATCGGATAAGGCAAGGTCCTAGAATTAGCTGTTTGATGGATTAAGGAGCTGCCTATTGCCTCTTGTCGATTCTCTGCAGTGAAAGTACTGCTATTGATAGGTCGGACCCTGCAGTGCCAAAACATGTACCATTTGTTGCTTTTTATACTGGCCGATACACCGATATTAGGAGGACAACCAGTGCTTACGGACAATATCGTTGCAATATTAGTAACATGGAATCCAAAAAAAAAAGAAGCGGTTGATGACTACCTCTCAAACATTCATGCCGTTTTTGTATTCTTTGTTGAACAGAAGCTATTTCCTGTTCTACATATAATGAATACTTATAGCAGGGAGGACCTTTCTGAACGCTGCCACCAGCTAGATAACTACGACCAATCACTATAGTTAAGCTCGCTAATCCTCGAAATTTCAGCGAAGTTTGCGAGAACAACGTTTGAGAAGAGAGTGGACGTATCTTCTGCTTCCAAAAGCGGACACGTCAAAGCGACAATAGGCACATAAGTCGGATTCGATGCCATCGCACGCAATTCGTCCAAAACTTTTAGACACAAAACCAGTGACGAGACAAGATTTTCCTCTCCCGAGGAATATTTAAATACACGAATGGACAGTGCATGGACACTGGGCAGAAGTCCGTACAACCAAGGGGAGAGCAGATAAATTTGTTAATACGAGACAGGAGGTGACTGTACCGATTATTGCAAGTAGACACCTGAACAAGCGCCTATAGATGCAGAGCAAACTTAAAATTTTTAGAAGAAAAAACGAAAATTTTGAGAACTCCGTACATATGCACGTATTTCCTTCCTTTTTTCCTTTTTTTTGCATAATTACGTAAGCTCAGCGATGTCGTACTCCTCGTCAATAAATAAAATGGCTGCATCGCAGGAATGGGTGCTACCGAATATTAGCCTAAACCCAAGTCTTTCTTTCCGAAACCAGCGGTGAGTTACTGAATAGAGTGACGTTTACATTTGCTGCAGCACAATTTATAACCTTTCCCTTAGGCCTCAAAAGCGGGAACCGAAGGCTTGCATAAACGGCAATTTACATAAAATATGATAATTGGGCGTTCGAGCTCTGATACATTACAGATCTGGCTCGGACAAATAGAAGAAACCACTGAGAAAAACGCTAGTGCGTAAGATATTTTTTGCGACCATGTAACTTGAGTAACTATTACATGTTCTGGTTCAAAAAAAAAACCTGGACGAAGGAAATAATTAAGAACGTGCGGCTATTTTGGGGCCGAATTTCTTGTTGGAGTAGCACGGCAGTCTACGAATACAGAATACTGACTACTTGGCGAGCTCTGAGATTCCCACTAATTGTTTTCGCTTCCACTGATGTGCCACACAATTGTGAACCCGATTCGCAATGATGCGATGGTTTTGATGCATCCATTTCAACTTCTTCTGCTTTAGTACATAGTGAAGGGCACAACGAGTAGAGGGTCACGTCCTTTCCATGCTAGGGTTTATTAGAATATGCCCTGGTCTTGTTCATGTCATATTTGATCTCCTTTTTGTGAGAAATGTCAGCGGAATTTTAAAATACACATATGCAGACTCAATCACTAGTAATTGCTCTGCAAATCTCTCACTATTTTTGGTTTCCCTACACAACGGCTTACACAGCTAAGCAAGGAAAGGGCTGCATGTTTGTCTCTACGCTCATTTAAATAAATCTGTGAGCGAGTGACTCCTTCACATTGATTTCATGAGCAAACGGTAGCTGTTACCGAAAAGCGCAAACAAACTTACATCCAAATAGGCCATCGTGAATCTCTAGGAACTCCATTCTCCATGGAAATTAATATGAAACACGAACGTTACTAAAAACATGAATTATCGAAAGTTCTGCAACAGAAACATTACGAACGAGTGATTGCACGATTTGGAGAAGTGCGCACTTCATAGTACAGTTGCTTCGCGGAAGCGTCCCTTTAAATGCATAAAACGTCGGAGCAAGTCAGAGATGATGAGTGAGATGAGATGGCTAACGGAACAAACACATTTTCGTTGAGCTCTGGATTACAAGACTTTCGCTGGCTTAGCACGACTTGGTTCCGATTGTTAATTCAAACGTCATGTTGTTGATTGAATTTTTGGAAGAGAGAGAGGAGCTGCGAGAGAGGGACAGCAATATCAAATCACATGCAAGACGGCACATGTCGAAGCTTTGCGGCAGCTGTGCTTGTTAGGTAATTGCTTATTTTGTGGGCCTCCCCGCCTGAGTATGAGTCATAAACCAACAATACATATACATAAATATATATGTATATTGCTTGCGTTAAGTAAATAAATATAACAAATGTTTTATAATTATAGGGCGCCCCTCAATTTTTCCACTTCCGCCTTTTCTAAAAACCATAGAATTTTTTCCAAGCACCGCTGTGATCAGCACTCAAATAACCGTGTTATCCTATTTTTGAGCTCATGATAGCAACTCTGGTTTTTTGAAACATTATTTTTCCCCTTTTGCCCAACTCGCAGTCGTGATACATAGGCATTGCAATCGAAATTACAAAATTTTGCTGATTTGTTGGGCTTCCATAGAGCACACCGATCCCATACAGTCTGCCACACCCGCTCTCTCTGGAGATTCCGAGCACATCGGCAACAAAAAACATCGCGCATTCAAGTCTGCCTATATCGATATTTTCAGCCGCTCATTGCTTATGCGACGCACTCGAAATGTGCTGACAAGGATGCTCTGAAATCCTGCTCTTGAAATACAGTTAGGGCACTGGGCAGGGGCTGTTCCGTTGGCTTTGCCAGGTGGCGATCCAAGTAGGTGACACGCGTCCGACGCCTGGATATTTCCACATTTTCTTGATAGAAGCAACGAATTCCCTGCTCGAAAAGGGAGGAAATAGTCATAGGTATTTCCTGATGCCCGCATTGTTAAGTCAAATTCCACTCTCTGCCTGCTCGAGTCTCTTCTCGTTATGAAATGATGAGTAACAAATCAAATCTTGCAATAGAGAAAGTTTTCAGATTTTTTTTTCAACTACTGCCATCACTCATGATTTCGTTGGCCACATAGCAAATTCGGCAAATGATGCGATCGGAAGAGTTATTGGCGTGATAACAGGTAAGAGTGAACACCCTCCACATCAGAAATTTCTGCGAGGGTGCTACCGTGACTGAGAGCCCGCTTCTCTACGAAAGCAGACCTGAGCAGACAGAGAGCGGAATCTGTTCCAACAGCGTTGGACATCAGAAAGTGCCTTGAATAATTTCCACCCTTTCGAGTAATGGATTCATAGGTTTTGACAAGAAAATGTGGAAATTTCTCGCTGTCGAGCGAGTGTTGCCTCCGCGCCACCTAACCTAGCCAAGAGAACAGCCTGTAACAACTGCTGACTGTATTCCTAGAGTGAGACTCCGAGGCATCCTTGCCAGCAAATTTTGAATGCTTCGGTTACGCAATGAGCTGCTGAAAAAATCGAGATAGGCAGTCTCAGACGCGTGATGTTTTTCGCTGCGGATGTGCTCAGAATCTCCACAGAGAGCTGCTGTGGCAGTTCATATAAAATCATTATGTTACGTGGAATCCCAGCAAATTATCGAACTTTGGTGGTGCGGCTTATGAAGCTGTTAGAAATTGTAGGTGTCCGACGAGTGCAAGCTAGACAAAGGTGAAAAATAAAGTTTTAAAAGACCAGAGTTGCTGAGGTGAGCTTCAAAATGAGGTACCAGGGTTATTTTAGGTGCTGATAACGGTGGTACTGAAAAAAATTCTACGGCCTGTAGAAAAGCCGGGAGTGGAAAGGTGGGGAGGGGGGTGCCCTATAATTGTGATTCGCACTGTCTATAGGTAGGCCCTGTTTGCCATCTGTGTAAATGCTTATTTATTTATTTACTTACTTATTTATGCATTTATTCATGCAATTATTTATTTATTTAGGAATATAAAATTCAATCTCGAAACATTTGTCACAAGAAGAAGGAAAAACGACTTACTTATGGTGTGGAAAATTCTAAACAAATCCGTTGAAATAAAAAGCGACACTTTGTCACAGTAACTAATTCAAGAACCAGAGGGGGTTCGATTAAATTACGGTTGGAAAAAGCGAGGTACTCGTTGAGATTCAACTACTTCGTTAATAGAGCGGGTTTAGATTTCCTCAAGCTATCCAAAAAGTATGACAATGGGGGGAGCTTCCGTTGTTTTAGAATCACTGTTGACAGATACCTAAGAGAGCAACCCCCAGAGTTTCTTGAAGTAGGTTCTATTTGTTTTCCTCAAAGTTTTCCTTCTATTATCCCATACTTTCACTTATTCCTTTCCACCAATACAATGTTTAGACAGCGTTTTTTTTTCTGTGTTTAGTTGTATGGATTTTTCTAACATGGCTCGACATATAACAAAGATTAGATTAGATTTATTTATTTATTCATTTATTCATTTATTTATTTATTCATCTTGGACACATCTCTCTGTCAAATTAGAATGCGAAGGAAATCGGATACGGGAAAACATGGATATCACTGGAACAGCAGGAGTGGAAGCAGGGAAAAGGAAAATTAAAAATACGCTTAGCCTTCGTGCAGGATATATCCACAGTGATGTTTCCTTAACAACAAGGTCTTTAAGCGTCTTCATTTTTCATCCCAACTTGACTTCGCAAACTCCGCGGACACTTTGGCGACTGCACTGCTAAAAAAGTAAAGCAACTGCTCTGCTGAAGCAATATTTTTCACTTCTGAAACGTCCTGTTTTCGTGCTGCCCCTCACCCCGAAATATCGACTACTCCGAGTTTACGTAACTCGCATTCAAAAACGAGAGCGAACGCCGAAATTAGTTGCAAGACGAGTACTCGCCACCTGCGAATCTCTCACATAACCACACATTCGTCGTATTCCAAGTGATAATCGACTAAACTTTCATACGTCATAAGTACCTATCCAGAGAGGGAAAATTTGCCGGAAATGCTTTTATTCTGACGCAGAGAATGCCGCACCAGAAACAGCGGAAAAGTGAACGCCAATAAAGGCTCTTGAAATAACTTATAAGAGCAATCATAGTTTCAGCATCACGACGCTTTCGTCTGCTAGGGTTCGAAGTAGTTTTGGTATATGAGTCTGAGCGAAATCATTCACAGGAATACATGAGCAGAGAAGGCGTGAGACGGCAGGGTATAGGGTTTTAACTACAAGTTTCGAGACAGGGCAGCAGAAGTCATAGAAGTCGATTAGAAGCGCCCTACGAGGCGAAAGTTCAGGGCATACGTTGTCTCAGGCGCTCATTCCAGATTAAGGCCGCTTCCTCCTGCTAGACGAAAAACTGATAGAAATGTTTTCGTAAAAAGTGCAGTTCGAAACCAGAGTACTCAGGAAAGCAGAGACGCAACAAAGTTAATGAATTTTTGGTTCAGAATAAGGACTAGGGAATGTTTACGAAGCTGGTGACACAGTTCGGCAGCAAATCAGAAAATTATCCCGTAGTATTTCGGATATGTGGAATAGAAGAAAAGCGAATTGCATAATCGCGCCCAGCCTTGGCATGTTCGCTTCAATACAGTCCCGTCGGTGCCGCCTTTAAAATCTGCGAAATAAACGCAATGTCGCGTCCGAAGCGCCGCCTCGCCATAACTTCGTTCATTGTGAACCATTTGCAATGAAAAGCACATGAACGGAATCAGCGCTCTCTGATCTACCTTCCACGCTATGCAAAGGTTGAAAATTTCAAATTTTTTGCGTTTTTGCTGACGTCACAGCAGGCTGGCGTTAGTGACACCCCGATGCGCGTCGAGTCTCGCCTAATTGTATCCTCAGGTACAACAGGTGCAACCGATTCCCCACAACTTCAGGAATTCTTCAAAAACTGGAAATTTATCGAGAACAACTTCCAACTATAAGGAAGATATAGTATTGAAATGGTCTTTCCTCGAGATCTCAAACTTCACTCACACACCTCAAATATCAAACTTCAAATTTTCGAATTTAACACCGTTTCCTTTGGGAAGTCCAGCACAGGATTGAAGGAAACTAGCATTTTCAAAGCTACCTTCTTGCAAATTTGGAGCGACCTCCAATGGAAACTCAATTTCTAGGAAATACATGCTCGTATTTTATAATTTCACCTAAAAAAAAACACGTTTCGGTGGAATGTTCAGGTAAATTATTTATACTTCACTCTCTGAGAGATTGTTCATTTTTTTGGCCAAAATATCACATGTTCAAAGTATGTCTTATTTTTCCACTGTTTTATCTTTCATGAAAAGATTTATTTTCATTCAGTGAAGTGTTCACAGTTTGAAATTTCATTTTACAAATTCACTGTTTCATAGGGCACGGAACACAGTGAACACCGTTTTGTCCGCTTCCAATAATTTTCCACAGTTTTGCTGTCGAATCGCTTCCGATTATGTGCACCCTCGTAATTCTCTGACCATTGCGGATGCCACAGCGAGAGCTCGCTAGCGCGGCCCCTGTGACTGCGCTACGTATCCTGGAGGCTCGCACCGGATTATCGATTGTAAGAATGATTCTAAGGCAACTAATATTAGGTTTCACATTCTGGTATTTATCGTTTTGGGAGCACACTACGTTTGAGATAGTTTTAAGAAATGGTCCTAATCAAAAATCAACATTTATCCATTTAATCCATTTTTATGGCTGTTTTTCATTTTCTCTCGAAATGCCTCAAAAATCGATGAGAAAGTGAGAATATCCGATTCGATGAATGTAGAATTGTGTTTTTCTCTCATTCTTTCTTTTCGCCACTACAATTATAATATTATTTCTACGACCGACTTTCATAGCCTTCACCCATTTTCTCACTAATTCATCACTTTCCTCACTAATCGAAAAAAGAGAGTGGTTGAAAAAGATGAAAAAAAGGAAAAGGAAAGGGAAAGAATGAGAGAGAAAGACAACTCCTACTAAAAATTCTCACTCACTCGTTCTCACTTTCTCATCGATTTTTGAGGCATTTCGAGAGAAAATGAAAAACAGCCATAAAAATGGATTAAATGGATAAATGTTGATTTTTGATTAGGACCATTTCTTAAAACTATCTCAAACGTAGTGTGCTCCCAAAACGATAAATACCAGAATGTGAAACCTAATATTAGTTGCCTTAGAATCATTCTTACAATCGATAATCCGGTGCGAGCCTCCAGGATACGTAGCGCAGTCACAGGGGCCGCGCTAGCGAGCTCTCGCTGTGGCATCCGCAATGGTCAGAGAATTACGAGGGTGCACATAATCGGAAGCGATTCGACAGCAAAACTGTGGAAAATTATTGGAAGCGGACAAAACGGTGTTCACTGTGTTCCGTGCCCTATGAAACAGTGAATTTGTAAAATGAAATTTCAAACTGTGAACACTTCACTGAATGAAAATAAATCTTTTCATGAAAGATAAAACAGTGGAAAAATAAGACATACTTTGAACATGTGATATTTTGGCCAAAAAAATGAACAATCTCTCAGAGAGTGAAGTATAAATAATTTACCTGAACATTCCACCGAAACGTGTTTTTTTTTAGGTGAAATTATAAAATACGAGCATGTATTTCCTAGAAATTGAGTTTCCATTGGAGGTCGCTCCAAATTTGCAAGAAGGTAGCTTTGAAAATGCTAGTTTCCTTCAATCCTGTGCTGGACTTCCCAAAGGAAACGGTGTTAAATTCGAAAATTTGAAGTTTGATATTTGAGGTGTGTGAGTGAAGTTTGAGATCTCGAGGAAAGACCATTTCAATACTATATCTTCCTTATAGTTGGAAGTTGTTCTCGATAAATTTCCAGTTTTTGAAGAATTCCTGAAGTTGTGGGGAATCGGTTGCACCTGTTGTACCTGAGGATACAATTAGGCGAGACTCGACGCGCATCGGGGTGTCACTAACGCCAGCCTGCTGTGACGTCAGCAAAAACGCAAAAAATTTGAAATTTTCAACCTTTGCATAGCGTGGAAGGTAGATCAGAGAGCGCTGATTCCGTTCATGTGCTTTTCATTGCAAATGGTTCACAATGAACGAAGTTATGGCGAGGCGGCGCTTCCGACGCGACATTGCGTTTATTTCGCAGATTTTAAAGGCGGCACCGACGGGACTGTAGTACTCTTCGCCCCACGTTGTCGTCAACAGCAGCGTCATTCAACCATGCGTCAATTAACGCAAGGAAGAGCCCAAGAATAGCAGAAATACGTTCATCAATGCAGATCCACTAAAAAAGTGAATAATTGCAGGTGACTAACGCACATTTTACACCTACAGCGCTTGCGGTACCTCAAGATGGCCAGGCAATGCGAAGATTTCTGAACTTGCAAAATGCAAGGTAAATCGAGAAATTATCCATCGCGGAGAGTTGCTGGATATTCAGATGAATGAGAACCGAAAACATTCAAAATGCGACACAGTAATGACTCATCGCTCTTTTTGGTGGAAATACTCCAATATTGTGATTCACGCGCTGCGGTCTCCTCAGCCGCGAGCTCCGTCGATCATAATGAAATACTGCGTTGCCCCAAGAAAAGCAGCGCCAGACGTGGGAATCGTCGTTGCCTTGCAAGTGACGCCGGCCGCCCAACTTTGGGCTGGAGGTAAGCAGAGCTCCGTGATGTGACCAGCAACTTTGCGCAGAATGCTGTTTACTGCATCCATCCAACCCAATGCACGGCAATAAAGAGCAGTTCTACGCTATTTGCCGGCTGGCTCGCATAGCGAGCATATCCAGGTTAGCCTGGAGTTTCTCTATGCTCATGCAAAACAAACCAATCCATCATCCATCATACTGAGGTAAGCAAATACTCTCTAACTGCGTCATATGAGGCGCTGTACAATTCTGCAACAGCCGGCTCTCGCTTAGAGTCGTTATCAAGAGGTGTTCACTGACACGTTTGCCACGGCAGAAAGCAGAGCATATTCATTCTCACGGGTCGGGGCAAGAAATGATGACATGCAGGCTGAAAAAGGGGTAAGAATGTGGAGACTAAGTGAGCGAACACAATAATCGAGTCCAATATTCTTTGAAATGGTAACCAAACAAGGTACGAGATTTGGCCAGTAACCTGTTCATGTCTTATTTAATTGAGAAATTGAAACTCGCACTGACTATGAGCAAAGAATTAGGACTGGACAAAGGGAAATCAGAGTATGAGTACAGGTAGAATGTAGCAAAAAAGACCACAGACAGAATGCCAATCTTCTTCATATTTTAAATAGAATGAAGACCTTCATCCAATAGAATTCAGAAGAGGGGGATTTGGTGGGTGGCAGCCAGTACTCTTGGAATTCACGAATCATTTAAAACAAGGTTTTTGGGTGACTTATTCCCATAGGATATACAGCATACGTTCTTTCCAGTTTCGAATTTAGAAACTGATGTAGTAAAAAGAGGAACTCCATAATGAGCGTAGTAATAGACGATGCGAAATTAACTGATGGATGCCGCTGCACAAATATGTATGCCAGCATCGGCCAGTCAAGGATTAAAGAGCACTGTTTGACGTGTGGAGCCAGCTATCAAACATGGCAGGTCTTAGTCGACTTTGCTCCGCAGGGAGAAGCGCAGCACAAATTTGTGCAGGTGTAATGAGCTTTCCTATAGCATCGTGGCGTAAGGATGAGAAATAGCAGCAGTTTACCATTTATTATAATGCAGTGCCACAAAGGCAGAAACCGCACTCAGTTTCGGAATATATTTAAACCTGAGTTATGGGTTTTTTCACGATAACGTCAGATCCGAATTTGAGCATGTGCCTCTTAGGAAACGAAGAGATTATTAGGGCACTGCTACGGCTAACCTACTGAACTGGCAGATTTGAAAAAAAAGATACTGAAAGAAGCAAATGCTTTGTCAACCCGAAGAAACTCGACAACACAAATAAAAGAGACTTCATTCAAAATGAAACGGATTTCATTCGAGGCGCGGGAATGGTCGGCGTGGAATATTTTCCCTGCGGCTGATATGAGCACACTCATAATAAAGTCTCCCAAAACTCGATACTTATTTGGTGTACGACTCCTGGCGAATGCCGGGATAGGAGGAGGATCAGAAAACAAAGCACACGATACTAATCGCACCCCACTTGAATACACATACAGTTGCTTCAAAAAATCCTTGCCTCACGCA
>JARK01001529.1:0-12531 GCA_000688135.1 Ancylostoma ceylanicum
ACCAATACCAAGTGCCCCCCCCCAACTCCATTTTACCCCCCGTCCTTACCCTTTTATGCGGTCTTTCCTATAGGGCAATTTATACTGGATGCGTGCAACTGACGCGCGTGCGTCTATATGATGAAGAATAGGGGATAGTCGCATTGCAGTCGCATAGCAGTTGCACGCGCTTGCGGCCTCGCGACGGCGGCGCTTTCTTTTCATTGAGAATTTCTTGCGGCGTTGACCGGTCTTCATCGAAAATCTTTCGCAACTGGATGCGTGCGCCTAATAGTCGCATCTGGTATAAATTGCCTAAATCTTTTCCATTCCAACTGGAGTGTAAACAACCTTCGGTTATTGAAAGAACAAAGAACTTAACATGTTTGAGCATGACTGACGTGGACCGAAACGCCTGTAAATCAAGGTAGGAATCAAAATTTACCACACACACACACACACACACACACACACACACACACACACACACACACACACACACNCAGGACAGGCTAACATATCGACTTTTGTTAGGTGCCCCCCCCCCCAACTCCAGTTTACCCAGGACGGGTAGGATGTATTTATGACAGAGAGTAGGAGCCAAGTGCTCAGACAGTTTGACCGGATTGCCCGACAGCAATTATGAGGTACCGGGCAGGCCTCGGCCTTTTCTTGTCAGACACCGGGAAGGCCCCGGTCAATGGTTTGAATGACGCGAGTATACTGGTGAGGCCGAAAACACAAGTGAAATACCGGCCCCGAGCATGATAATGGTGATCGTTGGAGAGCAGTGAGAACTCTGGGGTTCATTTTATCTAATCCGTTCATGGGGAGCAGCATTACTCTTCATCAGAGAAAAGTAGTTGCAGTTGCTAACACCACAGTGCAAACGAATGAGAGTTGGTGTTTATTGGTCTGTGTTTATCAGGTCAAATACATGATAAGAAGCGGGTGGGTATGTTTCAGAGNTCAAAAATGAACTACACCATTGTGTTCAGCGCGTCGACATATGTACGAAAATGTTGCAAATTTGGATTTTTACCTTGATTGGCAGGTGTTTCGGTCCACTTTCTGTCGCTTGAAAAACCAACAGTTGCTAACACCACAATGCAAACGAATGAGAGTTGGTGTTTATTGGTCTGTGTTTATCAGGTCAAATACATGATAAGAAGCGGGTGGGTATGTTTCAGAGACATGCGGAGGACCAAGAAGAGCGGGAGACAGGAATAATGAATGGAGTTGGGTCCCACGATGTGATAAGGGTGCACCGGCGCCCAAAAGTGGGGAAACGTCTGGAGCTGGGTCACACGGTGTGATAAGATTGTGCCGGCGTCGAAAAGTGGGGAAACGTCTAGAGTTGGGTCCCACGATGTGATAAGGGTGCGCCAGCGCCCAAAAGTGGGGAAAAGCCTGGACACGGATCCAGTGCTGTCGGATGGGTGCGCTGTTACCGAGAAGTGTAGAAATATGCTACCGATCCGGTCCCCTTCCATTGCTGAATCATTTCCCTGGCTTCCAACTACAAACAGTGAGTATAGTCATGGTCATTCTGATTCAGTGCTATTCCTTATCGGCCGTATCACCATACCCTCACCTATCACCAGCGCGAGCCGGTGCAAGAGCGTGAGCGTAGCGGTGGTGCTCGATAAGGGTTTCATTCCACTGGTGAATAGAGCTGTTCCCGGCCGAAAACAGTTACCCTCCCTGATAAATGAGACTATTCCAGGCTCACACCGCTACGCTCCCGCCATTGCATGAGCTCGCGTTGGTGATGCGTGGTGATAGTAGTGATATGGCCGCAAAGGAACAGCATTGAATCGGGATGACCACTACTATAAATGCGAAATAATAGAGCACAGCAGTGGCTCTGTTGTTTGCTAGCTTCTCTTATTACCTGGAGTCACAAATTTTCTGCAATATATATAGAGTATGATATGCAAGATAGGATGCGGGTGGGTATGTTTCAGAGACAAGCGGAGGAAACTGAAAGGCAGAAGACAGGAAGGATGAATCGAGATGGGTTCAACGGTGTGATAAGGGAGCGCCGGCGTCCAAAAGTGGGGAAATGCCCGGGGACAGGTCCAATGGTGTGATAAGGCAGCCCGCAGAGTTTGCTGCCGCACGTGCGGTGCTCGCTTGCGGGAAGTTGATTCTGCGGACTTGCCGCAATTATATAGGTTGTAGGGAAAGTTCTCGCGGTTTTTGAAACATCATGTTTTATTGGCTTTTTAGAAAAAGGAAAACACATTGAGAAATGAGTAAATAACTATCATGTACTACCAACCTTTGCCTATTTTTGGTAACCGTTTCGATGCGCTCGGCTTAGAACTAAACTGGTATTGGCTCGAAAAAGTTGCTCAACCAGCAATCCAAGTCATCTTCATCATCGCACGCTTTCTCTTGCAAGGCGTTGGACAGAGTCAAGAGGAGATGATAAATTCTTGGCACAAGACCAGGCCTGTACAGTGCTGAAGTCAGCACCTCTCATTCAAAGTCGAGTAGCTTCTGGCGGCCCACTCTTATAAGGGGTGGACGAGCAGGGTCGCGCAGGAATTGGATCATGCCGTAATTCAGACCCTTTCCTGCGATTTTTTCGGCCACTCTATGCGGCCGTTGACAGTACAGGTCTACCGTGAGCGCATAGTAGCGTGGCAGTACCTAGCAGTGTATGATGTCTTTACAGTCACGCCAAGTACTGATCATAACCTCCAGAGGGTAAAGACCTGCCTTTGATTGCGGCTCATGCTGCTCATCCTTGTCAAACCAAGGCAGACTGCGCATATTGCTGACGTACAGACACCACTTCTCATCTACTGTGAATACGGGCTTCATCCAGTTTTTCATGCGTTTGTGCGAGGGCAATCCAGTAGCCACCTCGGCACGTCGCGGGAGATCGCTTTCCGTCAAATCATCATTACACACTGTAGTAACTCTTGTACCTTACCTAACTGACGCAGGTGATCGACAATGGTGGTAAAGTGAACGCCTAAGAATTGCGTCCTTCCACACATGGTTTGCCATGGATCTGAATCTACCAGCTGCCGCAATCGACAATTGTCTTCTGCGGATTCGCGCCTCGACTATGAGAAAACATTGGGGTTGAAGTCATCAGCACGAAAGCGTCTGGACCAATCTTGCGTAGGGCGTTTGACCATTGCACCGTGCCCAAATGCAGCGTTAATACGGCGTCCGGATACGATTGCTGATTCACCAGATTTGAAGCCGTATACTAGAAGGCCGAAAAGTACTGTTTTGAAAAATCTATCTTCCTGGTAGGGGTTGTGCAGGAGTTCAAAGTGAGCGACACTAATAAACTTGCACATACCTAACCTCCTTATATATGTAAGAGATAGGTCGCTAAAAGGCAACGTGGGGTTGTAAAAGCACACTTTTGAAAACCGCGAGAACTTTCCCTACAACCTGATACTATTCGGCGCCGCACGCACTTGCGTCCAAGCAGTGGCGCCGCGCGCATTTGCGGTGCGTTTTAAAACGCTGCTGCATTGCGCTTCGACTCTGCGGGCTGCCTAAGGAAGCGTCGGCATCCAAAAGCGGGGAAATACCTGGAGACAGGTCCAACGGTCCTGTTCAAAGTTGAAAAACGACACCCTTCTGTTGCACAGCTTTGGAGCAACAAAGCGTGAGGTTGTGAGGAACGAGAGTTTTGACAAATGTAGAATGATAGGAGTGGTTTGAGGATGATGTCACATAGAGGTAACGCGCGCGAAGCGATCAAGAAAAGCCTGGGAGTCCGGCGTTAGCCGGACGAACAGGCTGGTGCTTATGTGAATTACGACTCCAATGCGCAACCGTAACAAATGTTGTGTGCCTTATTTCTTAGACTATCAATTTTGATAAAAATTCACATCATCAACTAGTTCCGGAGAAAGCATTGCACTTTTGAAAAGTTTTAAACTCTTCCATTTACTTTTCTTCTTAAATTCTCTTGCTTTTAAGGTCGATCCTTGCGAAGATTTTTATCACTTTGCCTGCGGAAATCAGGACAGAGACACATCCTTTTCAAGTGACGGATTTCTTGATAAAAATATTAATGATTACGTGGCTATGTTGAGAGGTGGGTTTCATTGCGCTCATTTGCTACAATTGATTCACTAAAGCTGCTTGCAAGAGGTGTGCACTAACTTGACCAGCGATTTCGAAACGAGACATTTGTAGTTGAAAGGCTTGTCTCGAACGATGTTACAGATTATACTTGAACGTTGCTAAATGGTTAGTATAAGCTGCGTTCGCTCCTCCACGAGGTGCTACTGGAAACTCCTCATCGTTTTGATGAGGCGAGCTGATCGCGGACGATTTCGATTCCGGCGACAGGCTAAGTGACAAGCCGGCCAAGGACCACCCGGTCACGTCAAAAAATGGAGGGAGTTGCCAAAGAATATGGATATGACTACGACGTACCCTGGAAGCGAAGCGCGGCTGATAGACGTGTCAAGTGTGCGAGGGTTACCGGCGTTACAGGGACGGCATCGGCTAAACTGGCCAGTCCCAAAGATCCGTATTGCCTCACTGACTGCGGGCACCATCAATGGATGCTCGCACAAGTTGGCTGACATGTTAAAATGTCGACGCATTGACATCTGCGCCATGCAGGAGACTAGGTGGAGCGGCTCGAAGTCCAAAGAAATTGGAAGCGCCTATAAAATCATCGAAGTACAACGCTATGATGACCGACTGATGAGAATCATGATTGCTTTCGATTCAGTAAAGATCCACTCCTTCTCAGCATATGCTCCGCAATCAGGGCTTTCCAACAAGGTCAAGAATGCTTTTTGGACTCTACTTGATGAGCAGACCACTGCCGTTCCAAGCGAAGATTTCGTCACAGCGGGTGGTGACTTGAATGGTCATGTTGGTACGGAAAAGAACGGAAACTGTGCGCATGGCAGTTCTGGTGTTGGTGATCGGAATGCTGATGGAGAACGAGTCTCGGAATACGCAGATGCACATGAACTCGTGATCACCAATACGTTGTCCTGTAAGCGAGTAACGCACCTCCTGACCTACTACAACGGCACCACATCGTCACAAATTGATTACGAACTTGTTCATCGACGTGATCTGAAGGAGGTCCTCGACGTGAAGGTTCTTCCATACGAAACTGTAGCTAGGCAGCATTGTCCTCTCGTTCGCGCATTACGCATAGAACCACCGAAACAAGACAGCGAAGAGAGCAATGGGCCGAACAGGATCAAATGGTGGTGTTGGAAGGGAAACAAGCATGAGATCGTAGGGAATATTCAACTTAACCTTACCCCTAATGTTGATAGCACATAACATGAGGTTACATAAGCAGTCCACACTGTTACACGAACAGCACTGGGGCTCACGAAGCCTGGCTGGAGAAAAATCGATAAGATGCCTTGGATGTGGACTAACTTTGTCAAGGAGAAGGTGCAACCAAAGAAGCAATGCTATAACGCTTTCCTCGCTAACAACTCACCTGCCAGCCGGCAGTTGCATCGGATGGCGAAAAATGAAGCTAAGAAGGCGGTAGCCGCTGCAAAGGCATCCCGTTTCGAAGATCTTTATAGAAAGCTCGTAACTTGCGAAGGTGAGCGGAATCTTACAAGCTGGCCCGAACACGATACCGCCGAACACTAGATGTCGTCAAATTCGTTGGTGTAAATGATGAAGAAGGGAACCTTATTACTGACCGGAAGAAAGTAGCCGAGGGATGGAAGCGTTACTTTGAGAACTATTGTAATGAGGAATTTCCGCTCCCACACGCAAAGCCGGTATATGGAGCGGTAATGCCAGTCTCTGTGTCTGAGGTGGAAATGGCAGTGAAGACGATGAAGCTCGGAAGGGCAACAGGTTCGGATGACGTGGCAGCAGAACTGTGGCGATGGCGGCACTGGCATCCCGCCGCATGGCTGGCTCAGCTTTCCAACAGGATTATATTTGAAAGGAAGATACCAGACGAATGGAAGCGCAGCACAACTGTACCGATCTGGAAGAAGGGAAGCCCGGTAGAGTGTTGTAACTACCGTTCGATTCGACTCCTCCCACACACGATGAAGATATTTGAGCGATACGTTGACTGACGAATACGTGAAATTGTCGAGCTATCTTAAAACCAGTGCGGCTTCGTGAAAAACTGTGGTACTACCAATGCGATCCATGCTGCGAGACTGCTAGTGGAAGGGCATCTCGAGAAAAAGGCTCCCCTTTACGTGGCACTCCGTGATCTAGAAAAAGCATTTGATCGAGTTCCACACGACGTCATATGGTTTTAGCCGCGAATTCACGGCGTTCCAGAAGAGCTAATAGTTCAAATTAAATTGCTCTACGATGGAACATGAAGTAAAGTCCGGATGCCAAATGGTACTTCGGAAGAGTTTCGCATGAAGGCTGAAGTGCACCAAGGCTCGGTACTATCGCACTACGGTTCATCCTCGTCATGGATGCTATTACGAAGGCCATTCCGGAGTCTGTCCCGTGGACACTCTTGTATGCGATCGACGTCATGCTGGCTGCAAAAACGAAGGTTGAGCTGGAGCAGCAAGTGCAAACATGGCTCGATCGTCTGGCGGACTTTGGCCTGAGACTGAATGTCAATAAAACGGAATATCTGACGACAGACAAGAACGAGCAGGTACGCGTTAATGGTGAAGAGTTGCCATGAACAAATGCCTTCAAATATGTCGGATCGTCTCCGAGTGGAAGATCCGCGCTACATCAGGCATTATCTGTGGCCGAAAGATCAGCGACAACCACAAAGGAAATTGAACGCCGACTAGGAGTAATGGATGCAAGGATGCTGCAGTTGCGTTATCTTCGAGGCTTTCATTCCCACAGCCAAACATGTGAAACCATAGCTGGCACTGCCGCTCACTGATGACGTCCTGCCCAAAAGCATTGCACAAGTCTCGATGAGATTCGGCCGCTGGCTCTCCTCTTTTGAAGTCGTAGAGCGAACAGCATCGAATGCCACTCTCGAAATCTGCCATTTTTAAAATTCTTGAGGATCCGGAAATGAGCGCCGGCAGCAATAACAATGAATGCAGATAACCCACCTACCTTCACAACGGCACTTATAGCTACTTTGAAACAGGATTCATTATATAAAAAATACTACTAGAACCCAACCGACATTTTATCTGTACCGACTAATATTTTGGTTCCTTTAGGTTTCATCGAATGGGTACCCGGTTGCTTTAGCATTATTCAGTGAGATCAGCAAGTGTTTGTGATACACGAAACATGGACTTGTCCATAACTCCTTTGGAGTTCGGATAAGTTGAGAATGAACTTTGAAAAATATAGGATGAGTTGAACCCTCAACCGCTTGCCCGCCCATTCAGTGACTTCCCTCAGCGTCTTCGAGCCTGTATCAAAACTGATGGAGGGTGTCCTATGGAGAAGGGTTGCCTTCTGCTAGTTGTGAGACATTCAACATAAATAATACGACAATGTTCCGATCCACACATTAATTATTTTTCTTGGTGCAGTTTATCTCGTTATCTTATTCTTGGCCCACCCCTGTACATATTCAGTTTGTGTGTCTTGAAAAACAAGTGGGGAACAGAGCAGATTGGTAATTTCTCCTTTGAACGGCTCATGAATGCTGGATTGGCTGCTTTTGTAATTCTGACCAATGATGTTGTAGTATAGTGCTGTCGCGAAGCCTCATTTAGTGTTATGTGTTGATCAGCAATCGATAAGTGCTTCTTCGTTAGTATTCATTCTGTTCAGTAAGCTTCCGGCGTTGAGCGCTTTCGTCAGACCGGTCACAGAGGACGGAGGGTGAGGAGTACGCCATCTCGAGCACTCTGTCGAAAGGAAGATCATGGAGGCCCGAGAAATAAAGCGGCATCGTCCGGAGATTAACAATAGGGATGAGCTGGCTGAGACCATAACACTCATTGCTTGACACCGACCGCTCTACCAGTCCGGGTGTTGTAGTTGTTTATAGTATCTATCATTGTCCAACTTGTTTGTCGCAGTGTGTACTGTGCTCTCACTCCTCACCCTCCGTCCTCTGTGACCGGTTTGTCTCGTGTGTCAATAACTGTTATATGTGTGAGTGTTGTAGCTAGTGTTAATGTATTAAGGTGTGACGAAGGCGCTCAGCGCCGAAATCTTACCGAACAGAATAAATACTAACGAAGAAGCACCCATCGATTGCTGATCAACACATAACACCAAATGAGGCTTCGCGACAGCACTATGCTACAACCCCTCACCCTCCGTCCTCTGTGATCGGTCTGACGAAAGCGTTCAGCGCCGAAAGCTCACTGCAGAGGATAAATACTAACGAAGAAGCACTCATCGATTGCTGATCAACACATATCTGACCAATGAGTTATTTAGTTTTGGAGATTAAGCTGAGAACTTCTTTGAGATATAATTGCTGAGGGAATCCGTTCCGGCGCGTCTTGCCCGCACAGTGAGGCACACAATGCCGGACAAAGTAATGACAAAGCGACAGCACTTGGAATTTCGCGCCGATGCCAAATCGTTAGTTCACTTCACACAGAGCTCGATTACTGTTCTTCTCATCGGGTTTATTCTGCACTTTCTGCAATTTAGTGAGTTCTAACAAGCTTATAGGGATAGAACCTTGTGTGTACATTTGGAAGTGTGCTTTTGTAAAGAAGTTAGCGAAGGTATTTCATGTCAGTACATGGAACTTGTTATTCATGTAAACAGCGTCAGTCGGTATAATGTGGAGCTGCAAGAACAATTCGTACTTCAAGACATTTTGTTACATACAGTCGCTCCAAAGAATACTTGCCTCCGGCATCCACCACCCGTCTGCTGAGTCGCGCCGCGCCTTCTATGCATTATCATACGTGCTGCGACGTGGCTCAATCGATGCT
The DNA here is from genome assembly GCA_000688135.1 of Ancylostoma ceylanicum. NCBI lineage: Eukaryota > Metazoa > Nematoda > Chromadorea > Rhabditida > Ancylostomatidae > Ancylostoma > Ancylostoma ceylanicum. The sequence goes on from JARK01001529.1 coordinate 8,823, forward strand.
CAGTTTAGCGGGAGGCAAGAATTTTCTGGGAAGACTATAAGAATACTGCGTACAAGTGCAGTTTCCTTAGACTCTTCGAATGTTTGTAAAATGAGAGCTATCAAAGTGAAAAAAGCTAGTTCTGAAATTAGTTGCGTGTTTGTTCTTCTGCAGGTATGCTAGATCAAAATGTAGAATCCGCCGGGAGCAAGGCTATGAAGATAGCTCAATTGTACTACAAAAGTTGCCTCGCCAGCGGTAAAGAACTGCCATCGGAGAGCAGCCCTATTCAGTTAATCCTCGGAAAGATTCGAGTAAGTAGTTTTCCAAAGTTCATTTTTTTCTCGCAAAATCAAAGCAAATTGATATTCAATATTTGAACTGTGCAAACAAAAAAATCATGAATACAGTAACGGGCGATTTAGTTACACAAAATATTGACAGTTTATTACAAAGTATTGGCAACACTACGCAACTGCCCTCTCCAATTTTACCTTTCTGATCAATGGTATTGCTTTTTTCGTCTACTGAATATCTCCTTCCCATTCTCTGTCAGCTAGCCTGAGATCATGCAGAACTTTGAGAAATGATCTAAAAAGCAATTAAACACATATTAAAGGAAGTGTGTCAGCTGGTCACAATCCCACATCATCTGAATATATTCGGGCTGCTGAGCACATAGATGTTTTTTAAATTCCAAAAGGACGTCGAAAACCCCAAAAATACGGGATCCTTTGGCCGAGAATTCCTAAATTTTCGGCCAGTTGGACGAGAGGATTCGTTTCGCAGTGGAATGCTTACTGAGGGTACGGCATTGTTTTCCAACATGTGAATACTTGTTCTGTCCATAATAACTGCTGCTGAGAAGTTCATTTCGACAAACAATCTCAATTTCTAGCCCGCTTCCTCCTTTGCGGTCAGGGAAACTCATCCATGTCAAGACCACATTTCGCCTAAAAGTAGGGGTTTTCGATCGTTTTTTCGGATTTCGAGAACATCATTGGAGTTAGGGCGTCGAGATGAATTGGATTCCGTTGACATCTCGATGCCCAAGACGAGCTGACTCACTCTCTTTAAGTGAGAGCCCAGAGGGGAAGTGTTCAAAACGAAAATATAGAAATGTGGGTTGAAGAATCGTCATGTCGACTGTATAGCAAGTGAGGGCGCATATACTTTCTAAGGGAGTTATTCAATTTGACACCTTCAGCAATTCGGGAGTTTCCCGTTAATTGACAAGACCTGGTCATACGGAAACAAACTCGACATAACTGCCTTGCTCACATACTTCAATCAGAACAGAACGGCGACGACTGGACTTGTGCCTGATATCCGTAAAGATATGGTCAATTCGACACGAGCCCGTATATATGTGAGTGATGAGTTATATTATAAAACAGTGACTATCGAAGGCAGTGAGTTTTTTTTTGCGGACCTCGCGCTGAAATCCTCGCCGCTGCAACAGTTGTGCAATTTTGTTGATGGTCAGTCTGTTTGTTTGATAGTTAACATCGAATAAGGTTAAAAAACTGTCAAGAAAACCCTCATTTTCCACTATGGTGGCGATTTCAGCGCGAACGGAGCAGCCGCGCTCTTTGGTTCAGCTATCCGCGAAAAACGCATCGCCATGGACGCTCACTGTCCGGAACGGAAATAAGGAACGTAAGCTATGATGCGCAGCCCAATGGATCTTCAACCACAAATATCATGACGGTCTCGCTCCAGAATAAGAATTTAATATATATAAAAATACGAGGGAGGTATTCCTTACCTGCGCCACAGTGGAGAATTTTTTCAATTCATCACTATTGTCTGATGTCAAATGGGACTCCTTTAGAAGCGCGGATTTTGAAAGCAAAGCTATCCGGTGTCCCAGTGTCTGTTATCATTCCGATCCACCGTCTGGCTTTTGAATAACGCTAACACGTTGGATGTCAACGTATTTCGTGCATTGACTTCACATATACCCACTAGTTAATATTGAAGAAGCTCTATGTACAGGGCTTTCGTCAGACAGGATAAGTTAATAATTTATCTTCTTTCACATTTCAGTTCGAGCCGACAGACAAATTGCTTCATACTATAATACTGGAAAAGATATTCGATTTTGATTCTAAGGCGTTCGTCGAAGCTTTAGGAAACTTGGTAAGATAAGCTGCGCACAATGCGTAAATTCAGTTCTATCTCTTTGCTGTGACTCAACTAACTTTTGTTTTTTAGATGATTTTTCAAATTTTTCTTAAAATTTTTTATGAACATGACCATAAGAAGATGCTGACCACCGTATCATATGATTCTCCGCAAAATCTGCGAGTACCTCTCCTGCGAGGTCAAGGTTTGGAAAAACTAAGGGGAAGCTTCCGCGTGATCGATTTTTTTTGTGAGCGCGGTACAACTGATCGATACAATTTTGACTCTGCCATGCTTAAGTATGTGGTGTCCCTATTCAGAATGTACTAGGAGCATGACTGTGTCATAAGTCATTGATGGTACCGCCGTTTCGGAAATACTCGGGCAATGTGGCCGGTGCAAAGGCGTTCGCAGACAACTATTAAAATGTCGCAAAAATAAATGTGGGCTGAGACAGTGGATACGCTTTTGAGGCTGAAATTCATCTTTCTCCCTGAATACGTCCTTCTGAGAATAGTAAGTGTTCAAAGTTTCGGCCAGGATTCACGTGTGATGTTTCAATTCTTGAAACTGTTCGACTACACAATGTAAACAACATCTGAACATTTAACAACGAAGAAACATTCGAAAATTCATTAGTGCCTTGACGAACACCTTACACTCATACTCAGACAATGATGGTATACGCTAACAAAACTTTCCATTGAAGTAGACAGGAGAGCGAATGTAGTGGTCAGAGTGGTTATTGACTGCTCTATTAAGCATTTAGTGTGAAAAGAGTCGATCGTTTATTCGTTAGTGGCGAAATAAGCACTGCAGGTGAGCCGATGCCGACCGCTTTCTCCTTAGTAAGGCAAGCAGTTTAGAAAATTCTTGTGAACCTAGTGGAGGTTTTTCCGATGTCAGTAGTAATTTGGAAGCTGTTTCTGACCTCTCATCGTCGTAGTAGTCAAGAAGATTTCTTCAAAACTTTCTCAATTTTTTTTTAAAAACTTTCAAGGGGGAAATATAAGGTGGGTCATAAGTTAATGTACAAAGCTTGATCAGTCATCAATCAATCAATCAATCATTTATAATTTAAAGTGCTCATCATTCCGGTGATCACCTTGTTGAATAGTCTCGTTAATCTTCTTTTTCATCCGCGCGAACATGAAGAAGTCGTTAAAACCAATTAGTCGATAGTTTCTTGCAAAATAGTTGTCATATTTGTGTTAGACATTTTGGAGAACCCCACTAACCCCACCTGACGTGTCTCACCCGTCCCCGAGCATAAGTGGAAAAAATCGATAAAGTCAATAAATAGATAATTTGGTGCAAAATGGTTGTCATATTTGTGTTCAGCGTATTGAGTAACCCTAGTAAGCATGTCCTTGCGAGGTGCTGAGTAAAAACAGCGAAAAATCAATAAAATCGATACAATAGATAAGTTAGTTGATAATTCCGATCGCAAAGTAGCCTATGCTCTAATGTTAAATGGCAATACATTTTACGGGACTTCGTGTTTGGCAAGACAGTTCACGGGAGAAAATTTTGCTTGGCAATACATTTTACGGGAGAATGAGTGAAGAGCCTGTTTGGCGATACAAATGGCAAGACAGTGTGT
>JARK01001529.1:12762-29723 GCA_000688135.1 Ancylostoma ceylanicum
AATGTGTTTGGCGATACATTTTACGGGTGTTTGGCGATACAAATGGCAAGACAGTTTACGGGACTTCTTGTTTGGCGATACATTTTACGGGTTAATACAGTGCGTTTCATAAATATGTAGGCACCCCCAAATTTGTCGGTATCGCCATATTGCGCCGATTTTCGGAAACTCCCACCAACTCTGTTGTATTTGGCATGTCTTAAAACCTCTTGTCCGAAATTTTCATATCACGAGCTCAGAAGCCTGCTCCACGGTATCAAATTTTCTATATCAGAACGATATCAGACCGTTTCATAAATATGTAGGCAGTCGAAGAAGCTAACCATTTATTTGAAATAAACATAACTTAGTACTTTGTGGGACCTCCTTTGTTATAAATTACTTCAAAAATTCTTCTTTGCATTCCATCTACGAGGTTTTTCAAAGTGCTAGACTCTATTGAATCCCATGCTTGTCTCACAGCGGTTTCCAGCTCGGCGACGCTGCTGTACTGGCGAGCATTGGCGTATACACGCCGCGCTAGTATTCCCCACAGGTTCTCTATGGGGTTGAGGTCTGGGCTGCAGGCTGGCCAGTCCATTAGCCGGATGTGGTGCCGATTGAACCAACTTTTTGTAGAGCTGGCCACATGGACTGTTGCATTGTCCTGTTGAAACGTGTACGCTCGTCGTCTTCCGCCGCTCAGGAATGGCAACAGATGCATGCGCAGCACATCCTGATACTCCTCTGCATCCATTCGGCAGGAAGTGACGGCCAGCTGCAGCTTTCCAGACCTACAGAACGCAGCCCACGTCATCAAACTTCCCCCTCCAAAGTTCCGACGCGAGAAGAGGAGAGGCTATTTCCGTAAATCTCTCCAATAACCATGTGCAGAGTCGCATCCGTCCAGATTCCACTTTTTTTCGTCAGAAAAAATCACTTTGGACCAATCTGTGCTCATATTGTCTTGTGCGAACTGCAGACCGCCCGCCCTATGTCTGTCCATAAGTCTGGGCGCTTTTTTCATGACTTGCCTTTCGATATTACTGTTTTTTTCTGATGGCGCGCCATACAGTAACCTTCGAAACATTGGGAACTACGTGACTTCGGACCTGAAACTTAGTTGATTTTCGTTATTTGAGACGAGAAGCCCTTAATTTCTGTTAAAAATCATCTTCAATGGCAGGGTACCTGACTAACTGTTAGGGTGGAGTTGGACGTCAAGCGGGCAATTCGCCTTCTATCCTGGCCAGACAGCAACTGTGGACGCCCAGGAGACTTCTTCTGACCGTACAAGGAGGGATTCTTCAGAAATCGGTCGATACAACCGGCTGAACGGCGAAGGCGCTTGGCTATGGCACGATTCGAGAAACCAGCAGCGTGGAGAGCTTTAGCTTGTGCTTGCTCGTCAAGAGAAAGACGTGGGCCTCGCACCATGACGCTAATAAGGTTCCCCTACTCATACCTTCGTTTTTATACCCTGGTGTAGAAATAATATCGAGTAATTCAAGCTTATTGCTACTGCCTACATATTTATGAAACGGTCTGATATCGTTCTGATATAGAAAATTTGATACCGTGGAGCAGGCTTCTGAGCTCGTGANAATGCGAAATAATAGAGCACAGCAGTGGCTCTGTTGTGTGCTAGCTTCTCTTATTACCTGGATGCGGAATACTTCGGCTGCAATTCATAGTAAGAAAAAAGTCTTCCGGCCTGTCTGTAGCCATGGAATGAATGTTTTGACGCCGAGAAATGAGATGATACGAAGAACATGAGTATCGATAGGATGAGGAGTGGTCGACGTGGTGTGGGGAATATGCCATACTAAAACATTGCTAGCGAAGCGAGGGCCAAAAGAAGGCTGAGAGTCCGGCGTGAGCCGGACGATCAGGCTGGTGTAAAAAATTAGTCAAATGCGCAATGAGAACCTGCGTTGAAACAAAGAGCTGAAGTCGTCATCGGCCTCAAGAAGCGAAATAATTATGAAGAACGAAACTAACCGAGAAATCAGTAGCTTGCTCGTGCAGTTTTGAAAGTCGCAGAAAATCGCCAGAATTTCCTACTGTTATATTTTTGCTTTTACATGTGCTATCATTCCCACAACTACAACGTTGTACGAAGATAGCAGTAATCGACAAAAGGTGGAACCTAAATAAACTCCGCATTTACGCCATTTCAACCAAAACGAGAAGCCGCACAGATTACATGACCAGGGCCAGTATCCAGTCGAATAAACACGCTCTAGCGGATATGTACAGTGGTTTAGAGAATCTGCTATGCAATAATGACCTATCATTGGATAGGCAAATACACTCGTTTTACTGCAGGCTATCTTTATCCGGACGATTTCACCATGATAAAGATCCATGACCTACTCCTTCTTCATTTTGTGCTGACTCTCACCGAGACACCGCACTTGCGCCAAGAAATGAAGAAGTAGATGGATTAGTTATATTGGATGGCAAAGTGGATGAAAACGGATGGGAATGGATATATAGTATAATAGTAGTCATCCTGATTCAGTGCTGTTGCTTTGCGGCCATATCACCCACGCATCACCAATGGGAGCTCATGCAGTGGCGGGAGCGTAGCGGTGTGAGCCTAGAATGGTTTCATTTTCAGTGAGGGTAACTGATTTCGGCCGGAAATAGCTCCATTCACGAATGGAGTGAAACTCTTATCGAGCACCACCGCTACGCTCACGCTTTCGCACCAGCTCGCGCTGGTGATAGGTGGAGGTATAGTGATACGGCCGATAGGGAACAGCATTGAATCATAATGACCATGACTAAATACCCGCTAGGTTTTCCCTCCTATGGTCAAACATATTGGACACGGCTCCAAAATTCCCCGTGATTTAGGGTTAGTGCGTGTTGCTCACGAAATTCATTGACATCAAATACGCATCTAAAGGGTAACTTATACCAGGCATAAGCCGTTTGGACAACTTTGCCTGGCTGCCCGTTTTATCATTCTCACTTATTATGTTTATCCACCGCAGTAATCCTTAATTCGACCGCTGACTGCCGGCTTGAGCGGCTGAATAAGGATCTCAGAAATGAACCCACTTCAAAGCGATCATCTATTTCTTTGCAAGGACGTTGCAGATTTCCGAATTTTAAGATATTTCTCCTCTTCTCACTACTTGGCGCAGGTGAGGAAGGGTGCACCGGAGTCCAGGAAGAGGAAAACAAAGTTGCTCTAGGATAGTATCAATAGGACTTTAACCACTCAACCAAAGATTGCTTATCCTATGGATCAGGTTATCATCGACGATTCGATGATCCATATTGTACTCATTATCGTAACTCATAGTAAGCCTCCTGTGGAGGGGGCGGGACTGACCCGTCTAGTGCTCGAGATAGTATTCACTAGCCAGAAGGAGGCTGTAAGCCGCACAAGGCACACTCTTCTCACATTTCTCACTATTTCATGCACAGTATCTCTCTGTAATAAACATATCCACTGAACCACCGCGTTTACGCATACGGACAAGAATACTCCAAGAGTCTAAGGCGCCACCATACGCCAATAAGTCGCCACACAGGTAACGTTAGCATGTAAGATGCAAAAGTATAGTCAACTCCAAAAGTCCGTAGACAAGAGTTGGGACCGCGGCGCGTGTTTTCCTCCGTGTCTCTGCCCAGCAGGCCCCGCTGTCTGCGTGCAGCAGCCGTATAGCAGACAGCGAGAGAGCCGCGCCGCGGTCCCAACTCTAGTCTACGGACTTTTGGAGTTGACTATAGGTTTTTCAACCTGGTTCCGCTTCCTTATGCGTTTATGAGTTCTAGTCCTAGAAATCCACACTCCGAGTGCTGGAATCCGCCTGCAGCTGAAACGCTGTCGAGTGAATTTCCTGACTCTTCGACCAATCCATGTTCGATTCCTCCTCCTTGCATCTGAGTGAGATCTACGCTTCTTCATCGCTTATATACCCACGTCAGCCGTTATAATGTGTAATACTCGACAACACATGTGAGTCAATGATAGGGCAGCCAGGCAAAGTTGTCCAAACGGCACCTCTCCTTATACTGGATGCGTGCGTTTGACGCGCGCGCGTACATGTGGTGAAATATAGAGCGAGTCGCATCGCTGACGCAGCTCAAGCACACGCATTTACGGCCTCGCAGCAGCCGCATGTCCTTTTCACTGAGGATGCACATGACCGCGTTGAGCGGTCTTCATGGAAAATCTTTCGCAAGTGGACGTCTGCATCTGACGCACGCATCCTAGCATAAATTGCCCTTAACGAAGAGGGTATTCTGAAACGCAAGAATTGACTAACCATTGTATTCGACGCATTCAAATTCAAATGATGCCTACTGGCCACCGTAAGATGTTTATAGTCGATAAGGAATGCTACGTTTCAATGATTAGGGACCATGGATTAAACCACGATAATTGGTCGTTTTCATTCGACGTCACATAGACTATACAGCGCTCATCCCCATTAGTTATTCTTTTTGTGAAAGCTCTAAAGCATAATCATTTCAATGTTGGAAAATCCTACAAAATGACTACTCAGGTCCATGTGTGGTCCGGAGAACGGGCCAACTTGGACTTCCAAAATGTGAGTCTTGGTTTTCTCATCCAAGCAACTTGTGGAAGAGCATTGCTTTTTGTTTTTATCTCACACCTTCAACGAAGGTGCTTCGGAGATGCGACTACGCGTATCCTTCAACATACAATGAACTCCAAACGGCCGTAGACAAGAGGCGCGACCGCGGCGCGGCTACTCTCGTTGTCTGCTGCACCGATGCAGAGACCCTACTGGGCAGAGACACAGAAGAAAGCCGCGACGTCGTGATTCCCCGCTGCCTGGAGAGGTGAAGTAGAGAACCACAAAGCTCGCGCCGCTGTCCCGCCCCTTGTCTACTGCCGTTTGGAGTTCACTGTAGAAACACGCGCGTCGAACGTACTCATCTGACACAATTTGTCCTTATCTCAAACTTTTCTGCAGTGCTTACTTCCATGTAGAATTATTTATTAAACAATAAACTGATAAACTCGTTTCAATAATCTGTGTATTCAAGAAAATGTGCATACGTATACTATTAAACACATTCATATAGATGATTTGACTCTGAACATTTGCACAACACAAACAGTTTCCAGGAGGTAAACTTGTCGAAGGAAATAATGAATCCTATGTCTCAAAAGGCGAACAGGAGGCCGAGCGATACTTCGACGCTTGATTGCATATCACAGCTTTTAGAAACCGGAGTGTCGAGACAAAAACGAACGCAACAGATTGAACGAACAAAACGACGCACATATTTTTGAGGGAAACGATTAAATAAATATCTTCAACAAAGCGAGAGAACAACTGTTACAACTAAGTGCAGACAGACGATGGCAGTGGTGTTCTCAAGGTTCAATCAAAGAATGCGCAGCAAAGAATTCCCGTGTTGGAGAATGTTAGCAACATTTCCATTCCGCTTTTATCAATGTTTGGTCGCTTCCTGGTAATTACGCCTTCAACAGAAATGGTAGATCAACTCCTCTTCTCACTATTTTTCCGGCAGAACTCAAACAAATAATACAAAGGGACGATTTGTGAAAATAGTCTCTAATTCAACTTGTTTTTGCTTTTCAAAAGTTTCAGATGACCAGTAAAAGTTTGCTGCAGGTGTTCTTAACACGGAAGAAACAGGGTAAACGAAACAAGCTTCTTTTCTCTTTCCTATGCTTCTTATCTCACAAGCTCCAGCGCTAAAGTTTAATAAATCTGCAAAAACTTTTCTAAACACTAATTCCGAGCCACGATAATACCTTTAAAACCCACCACGCATCGTCAGAAAACACCAGGTATAAATGAAAATCAATGAAAGATGGTCACACCCGCATCATATTTGGTTGCCAGAGGAAAATATACCATGAATAAAGAAATGAATCCCGAAGATGATACGCCAGTACACTCGTACATAATGCTATGAAAAATAGAACTAGACTTTGAAGACAAGAGATTCTCGGAGTGATCACCTTGTTAGAAATAACATCCATAAACATGAAACCATTCCTTATTGGTTATCTCGCTTGTTTCTACTCCTTCTACCTTTTCTTTGATGTTGTGTGTTACCAACAACCACAGGTGCACTGCAGCTCGGCTCCGCAGTTCCACGCATAGCTGCCGTCAAACTCCCCGGAGGATATATCGACATTACATTTGGCCTAGGTATTTGTATTCGATTGAGTAATAAAGTGAAAGAAATATTAAACTGTGAACCAGTTAGTGGTAGGAACTCACCCATATGGTAAACTGGATTGTTGTTGTTGCTGCTGTTGAGGTATACCGTGACGCACTTGATATTGAGCAGGATTGTGTACCACATTCTGTGGATTGTAATAGCCTTGTCTCATCCCTGGAGGAGGAGCTACCGGCATTCCTGTCGACGATAAAGCTATCTGTGGATTTATAGCCATAGAAGGCAGAGCCATGGCTGGAGGTGGACGTGTTGTATCGATGTATGGCGGCACTATTGTCTAAAACAAGAGGATTTCAGCAAATTTTTATCAGCCTCAGAGGACCATCTAGACATCCATTTATTTACCCCACAACCACGTGAGCGCACTTGTGAGTGCTGTGAGGAACTTCAGGTTGCGATAAAGGACAACTGAAAGCGAAGGAAGCCGCCTCACCACAGCGCATTCGCAGTGGTTGGCTATAAATAGAACCATTCGTGCGGCTCTTCACCCAAAGATAGCTAATCCGAGCAAGAAGATGGGAGAAAAATGAAGCGAAAATCTATACATACTTCCTTTGAACAAAGGATCAATAGCGCTAGAGAATACGCCACTTTCAATGAGTGGGCGGCATCCGCAAAAAAAAATTAAGATTGTATCTCCAGAGGTTTTTCGAATTCGAATTTTTCGAGTTCGAATTTTTCCCACTCCAGACAGTAAAAAAAAACGAGGTAACGTCGGGCAGAGGTCAGCATCGAAGCACGAGTTCAAGGATTTGGCTCCAGAATGCCCGACCGTGCATAGGAGACGCATGACGAGCGAATAGATCCATTCAAAACAGGCACACCCTCTATCCACAGCAGTAACGATAGTATCTGTTACCTGTGGATCCCAAAATTCCCTAGGATTAACACTAGTGTCAGGTGCATAATGCTCAGTAGACATTGAAAACAACCCGATTAAATTAGCTAACAACACGTGAATCATAGAATTTTTACGAAATCGAAAATAATAATGCGCTGACACTTCTGGAGTTTTTCTCGCAAAAGCACATATAAGGACTGAAAAACCATGTGTTACCAAGAATTGCTTTATCGAAAAGCAAAAGCCAGAAAAGTATAAGTCTTCAAAACTGTGGGTAACAGTTGGGTGAGCTCCTTATCCATAGCTTGAACACTAGCTAGGAAAACCGCTAGAGATTTTCTCAGAACTTTCCCTTATGTTCAGCGGAGAGCAGAATGAAAATATAGAAGAGTATGTTGAACAGAAACGGATAATCTTCTTTCACTTCGCGATTTCTCTTCGGAGATTAACCGCATCTAGCATGCTATAGAACATCGATACCAACAACGAATCCGTGTTATCATTAATACCATGTTTTTTCAGCAATCACAAAGGCTGCAAAAAAATTATGCAGTATGCATGAATGCTAAATATCGCCACATGTCAGAGAAACTACATGCTTTGTTTCACTCCGAAAGATCACTAAAGAGATATTAGAGAAAGAAGGGCAAGAAGACGTTTGTGAGATTTCGAAAGGCGTGCGGGAAAGCCGGCTCTGTAAGGGGAAAAGGAGCTACAACACTAGTTCGACTATTGCTGAATGATTTTGACTCCTTCAAATTAACAAAATTACATTTTGAACTAATTTTCCAAATAAAAACAACCCTATCACTAGTTAAGGAGGTTGCTGGGATGTACGGAGCACTTCCTCGAAAAAAAGACCGTTTAATATCTTCCACGAAATGAAAGGCGATTTCAACCTCCCGCCCTTTCCTTACCAATCAGAATTGCAACACCAATGAAAAACAAAGCTGAATTTTCTAGGGAACTTCACAAAAAAAAACTTAACCAACCTGTTTTGCACCGAGGGTCATGGCATATGGTATATGTTGTTGAGGTTGAGCGATCACGTACTGCGGATATGCATTCATCGGCTGTTGCGAGGGTGGTGGAGAGGTAACCATACAAGGCTGTTGTTGAGCAATCACATCAACCTGTTGACCAATGGCATTTGGTTTCTGGATTGGCAATCCGACAGGTGGGCTGGACATTGTGAGCAGAGATGCCGGCTTCTGCTGAGAAGTCTGCTGCTTCTGCTGAATGGATGCAGGAATTGCGGAAGGCGGAGCAACTCCTTGCACATTTGCCATAGGAGCTATCATGATGGGCCCTCCTAAGCCACCATCCAACGGCGGTCCTGCTAATGGCAAGTCGGTGAAACGGGGGACACGGATCTGCTCCGGAGATTTGCACCTGAACGTTAAAAATGACAATAATAAGAATTTTAATAACAGCAAGATAGAATTGAGATATGATTTCTAGGAATGTCTCCAAAGATCAACTTTCTTGAAATTCATACGTTGAATGTGCTCTCGAGTAGTATGTTGTTAGTATGGTGGATTTCGCGCCTATGGAGTTATTTATGCTTGCCGCTAACGAAAGCCGCGTAGATGGACAACGCAAAATGGAGAGAGAAAAAAGAAATCCTGGTAAGTAGGGAATGTTACTGGCTCCGTCGTCGCGACCGATACGCGAACAAGCTACGTTTCATTTTCGTGGAGTTTTGATGAGACGCGTTAACTTTGTCGCGCAGCGAGCATGAATAACGCCATTCGAATTCGATGAGTCCTAACTCAAAGCATAATGATTACGAAGAAATAAAAATGTGCAAAACAAATGAAAGTGAATGCTATGCTTGATTTGTTTAGGAGAACTTCTCCGAGAGTGTTGAAAATCACATACTGGTAGTGCTAATGGTGGGAAAAAGAAAGAAAAATAGAAAAAGTGGGAAAATTGAGATGATGGAGTATGTATGATACGGCAGGCAGAACCTGACAAAATGCATCTCACTTCGTTGCTCAAATGATCACAGTTCTGAACTGCCAGATTTCATGCAAACTGCTAGGTAGACGCACAAAATGGAGTTCAAAGACTGACTTTGGATTCAGTGATAACATTTTATGAGAGAGCACATCCTTTTCAAGCCACTATAAAAAAAAGTCGCTCTGAAGTTAGTGCTATAAGACCACCTCAAATACAATGATGAAATCACCTGCTAACAATCGCAACATTCTGAGCACATTGTGTGTTATCCGGCTTGTACTCAGGTCCCATTATACGATCACGTGCTTTCACATATAAGGCTTCCTTTTGCTGCAAAATAAAATTACAGCTGCTAACAAAGAAATGTATGACATACACAGTTAAGAACCTCAGGAGTAAGTTGATTCCTGGCTGCTTCCTCTGCTTTGGCTCTCTGTGCCTGGAATTTTTCTTCACGTATCTTCTCGCTGCTTTCTGGACGTCTCAAAATCCTGACAGGAGCCTGTGGGGCACCTCCAGGACCTGCAGGTACCACTGATGGTGTTGGAATCAACGACGGACTGGAAACAAGTTGAAGAAAAATCAATAAAATGTGGCGAAATCTATGTGTACCCAAACTCACTTTAGCCGAGCTTCCTCTTGACATCTTGCTGCCTTTTCCTTACGTGCTTCTTTGTCAGCTTGTGCTCTTTGCAATATACGAACCTGAAACAGACAGTGTGTAAACAGGCCATTATTTTACGAGAGATAGAAGAAGGATGTGCACTAAGAAGAAGGATGTGCACTAAAATAGTAATACACAAGATTCTATGGAATAGTAAAAAATGATGAGCTATGAAAGGATGGTTGAAGACAACATGTGACGGTCACCACATGATTAAAGGTGACGGGTGGAAGGGAGAGGAGGAGGGTATGTGACTATTTTCATACTGGCACGTTTGTTCGAGAAATAAAGTTCCACTCAACCTACAATGCAGGACGAAACATACGTAGCAGAAGCTGTATTTATACTGCGTCGAAGTACGATCCTATCGGATAACAGAAGGTGCATACCGATCTCCGACGCCTGCTTTTACTTGATCGGAACGATTCGCCTGCGTATCGGTTTTGAATTCCGACGTCGCATCTGAACCGTTAGCGGATGGGATGCGACAGCGGACTCCGACGAATCAATCGATCCAAACATAACGGACCGACTTCTCAGTTGTTTTCGCTCCAATTTGGCGCTTTTCACCTCTTCTGTCTTAAAACTGCCTGTTTTGCAAAGAAAACATGCAAATGCGAAATTGTGCCATTTGCGGATTATGAATAAAGCAACGACGCGTCTTTCCGATTTCGCATACGACCGTAGCCATCCAACTCCGATGCGAATCGGAGTCCGACGCTCACCAAAAAAGCAATTCTTGATAACAACGCAGCGACGGTTGGCTATGATACGCAAGCATTAACGACGCTATGAACGCAGGGTGAGCGTTGCGGAGGGACGCCATCCCAAAACTAATAGAGCGCGCCTGGCATTGCCATATGGCATCTGTCATAAATAGAAGTAGTTTTGATACTACTGAAGCAGGCGAAATTCATGCAGATATGAACATGATGGGGTCCGAAGCCTCAAGAAAGGATTAACCTCGTGAACAACTGCAATCATAGTACAACTACAAAAAGAACAACTATGCAAACGCGCGATGATGTATCTATGATAACTACAACTGGGATTACTATGCAAGCGCTGGCACAAAATGATGTACAATCTGTGTCGAAGCAAGTCACAGAGAGAGTCCGCGTGGACACTCCGACCATACCCAGGACGGCTACATGGTAAAAATGCAACAAAAAAGAAATAGTTATCGAACTAAATCACGTACAAATCTGTTTGTAGGAAAATCGGAGCACAGCTTGTGGAAGCACAACTTGTGAAATCAACGCGTATTTGTTGCCGATTAGTCAGGCCCAATTCAACAGCGAATCAAAGTCACTCAAATGACCTACTTATAATATTTACTTATAATAAAGTTACCTTTTGGTTAATACTACTCATAATAAAGTTACCTTTTGGTTGGGTTTCGTTCGCAGATTAGAGGATTGGTGTAGTGTGGGAGCAGATACACATTCAAAAATACAAAGGAGCACTAAGTAAGGTCGGAGCAGATGTCTCCCCGAACTGATATTGCGTTACTGTTACTTTATACTCATTGCTCACATATTTTGATGTAACAGAAGCCTCTCTCGTCGTGTTTCTTCATGTTTGATTCTTCAAGGATCACAATGAATATTTGCCAACTTGGATCCTTGAGAAAATAGAACAGGCCCCGCAATATGTACAGTGAAATCGCCAATTCTAGACCATAATCTATGGTATAACCGCTGCCAAGCCCACAGGTTATATCAGCATCCCCCTCCTCGCTCCCTTATGCTACGCATGATTTTCCTTGTTTTCAATTTTTAGCACTGCTAGATCGGACTCCTATGAGAACAGCACTTGATAAAAAAATCAGCAAGCAAAGAGGAAGCAGGAAAACTAAGAGAAAGGATCAATGTTCACCAATACCTGCTTGAAGCGTTCGCTGAGCTGCTTTTCCATGCTCTCACTTGCCTCGTCATTTTCCCAATCTTCGGCGACATCTCCAGGAGAAGAATCGGCACTTTCAGCTGGAAATCGCTGTATTATGGAACCGAACGTTGAATGTCTGAGAAAGCTGTTGCCTTGAAGAAAGTAAAAACAGTAAAAACTATCAAAATTTGGCAAAATATTGGGCCTTTTTGAGGAAAACACTTGAAAAACTGCGTCGCCTCTATTCCAAAAATTTTCCAAGCCAATTTGTGAAAATAAAACAAAAGCGAGAGTTTCAGTTATTACTGAACACCAGAAAAGAACCATATATGAGCGAACACTATAAAAAGAGAGAAACAGCAACAAAACTTACGGAGAGCAGGATCCGCGGTGCTCATTCACCTCGATTGACCGAATTTTCAGAAATATTGATTGAATAAAAAAAGTAGTTACTACAGGCCCCAGCAACAAGTTTGAAACCGGATTATAGTCGAAGACGATCTAATCAGCCGAACTGAAAATCAACAACGCATAAGGAAAATCGGCAATACAAAAGAAAAGCGGCAAGAAAACGAAAATTTCAAGGGAAGAGACAGTTAGCATGATTGACCCGCACAGACACACACACACACACACACACCTTCGGCATCATTCACAAAGTTTATCAATTCGTGTCACGTAACATCGAGCGAACGCCTGCCGTTTAGCGTCGCTTGGAGCGACGTGCGATGATTCTCGGACAAGGTGAACGACTCCATGCTTTTTGTCGCGTAAAGTCTTTCCAGGAGTTAGTTTTCTCATGGCTCATCCTCTCATGCCTTTGAAAATAACCGTCTCATCCAATTCTCACCAGATTTGACCTTCATTGGGGAGGATCCTTGCAAATCTCATGGCAATAATGTCTGGCTACGGTATTGGTTATGAATTGTGTGATGATGATCCACGGACACAAGTCTGCCCTATATACATATACCGAGAGCTAAAGTCCTTGTCGAAAAGATAGACGGATTCCACGTGCGGTTTCATAGCGTTGCGGCCGCTGAGTCGCGGCAGGACCTACTCAACCCTCTCACTCGACGCATGCTCTCTCCGCATCACTCGTCGAGGTCCCGCCGCGATTCTGCTGTCACGGAATCCGTCTATCTTTTCGACAAGGAGTATATGCCTTATTCATGCTTGCCCATGTCACGAAGTTGACGAGTCCCACTAGAATTTCAGGAGATTTTCGCGTATATTTTATGCGGTGAAAATGAAAACGTAAAAGTCTGTCGGCGCAGCAGTCGTGGCGGCCAGACCAAGAACATTCCCTGCTTGCTAGGAATTCCCTTCTCCCTCCACATTTAGCGTTGTGTATCGTAGAGTCAACTTCAGCGGTTACGCATAGTATTCAATGTCCACACTAAAACAAAAGATTATAATGCACTAATCCACTTGTTCTGCCCCAAAATCTCAAAACTAAAAAATTCTCCGAAACTCCGTCTACGGGATATATTTGATGTGCTGATCACGAATATCACACTGATTTGGCATGGTAACCCCATTTTCATTGGGTAACGGTAGGGTTAGAGTAAGTATGGTACCTCAGAGAATCTCCTGAAATTTCGTCTACGGG
The DNA here is from genome assembly GCA_000688135.1 of Ancylostoma ceylanicum. Taxonomy (NCBI): domain Eukaryota; kingdom Metazoa; phylum Nematoda; class Chromadorea; order Rhabditida; family Ancylostomatidae; genus Ancylostoma; species Ancylostoma ceylanicum. The sequence goes on from JARK01001529.1 coordinate 25,915, forward strand.
GGCTATTTGACATGCTGATCACGAAAATCACATTGACTTTGTACGGTGATCCTATTTTTATAAGGTTGCGGTGGGGATAAGGTAAGTATGATGTCTACTAAGAGGCGAGCCGAAGTGCTACGACACTCATCCTTGGTATTAACTAGCACTACATATATGTACTCGTCTCTTGCAATGAAACGCTGAACCCCCATCTCTTGTGATTTTGATGCAGGGCCTAAAAACCCTGTTCGTTGTTCCCGAGCAGTCCACCCTGTGGACATTTCTGGGATGGTTCCGACCCCAAAGTCTTCCTGCGCCCCCACAACTATTCTAAGGGCATACATACACATTTCGTCGGCTATCGCAACGATTGCGATGGTGAGAAGCGGCAAGCGCTGAAGGGATGAGATCCAAGCGTTGTAGAGTGACGATTCTTGTGCTGTGGAAGCCTTGCTATACCGTTGGGATCTCTTGCTCTGTATTCGCTCTAAGTGCTAGTAGTCTGGACCTACCATGTCTCTCATCAAACCCGTATCATTGCTTCATTCTCATCTTTCGTAAAAAAAATCATGCTACAAGTCTAAGCTTATAGTCCTTCTCAAAAAGATAGACTGATTGCGCGAGTGCACCATCGCGGCGGAACCTGAACGAGGGATGCAGAGATAGTATGCTCTAAGTGGGAGGGTCGAGTAGGTCCCGCCGCGAATCTGCAGCCGCGACGCTAAGAAACCTCACGCGCAATCCCCATCTATCGTTCTTGAGAAGGACTGTATGCATGGTATAGCACTTGATTTGGTCTTGAACATGGCTACATACGGCTATCCATCGGAATCAGACTGGCGTTTTAGAAGAGTTCGTTGTCATCATGGAATTTCGATCGCGCACCACTCCAGCAGACGCTTTTGATACATGACCAATTTTTAGGTCTTATTGAAGCGTCATCTTGGCGCTGTTAATTTTGAACTAAAGGCATCAAGGTGTGTTCTCCCCCATAATGCTATGAGTGAAATTCAGTGTAGCCTTGATGTGGTGAATTACAAAAACTTTAAAAAATCAGCTCATACTTATGTACACGCCCTTTACTTGAAAATTTCTTGAAATTCGGAAAAAGAAAGGATGGTGGAGTCGCGGTTCATCCGTGGAATTCCTCAATGTCTTCTACGCCTACTCCAAGGTTGCCAACGGTGAACGTGTTGACACCTGTGCTGACGAAGGGTGAATTTGGGCTGGGTTAGCACGTTTACCTTGGGTAATCTCAGTGATGCATGCGGTCCTCAATGGATGCCAGAAAAAGGGTATTTTTGAGCTTTTCGACACATTTTCCATGGGTAATCTCAGTGATGCGTCCGGGCCTGGGTTTGTGGACTACTCATCGAACAGTTTTTATCTGCGCTTTCGCCACTGGTGCCTTACCCCAATCCTTCCCAAATTGTGTAGTTTAGATGAGTTTTTTCTCGGCATTTTTGCATAATTCATACAAACCTTTTTCCTTGGGGGTAGGCCTTGCATAAAAACCTTGAGGTAGAAATTAATTGCAAGTTAGGGCATTGTCGTCAATGGCTTAGCTATCCAGGGATCGTATCCAGTATACTTTATCCAGACGGATATACACGCTCTAGTGGAGGCTTCTGTGGTCCGGATTTTCTGTTATCCAGCGACAACTTGTCCGCGGATGTGTGAATCCACTCGCTATTCTGCAGGATACCTTTATCAGGATGTTTTCCACTGAGTAACGATCCATGATGCACTTTAACTTCGCTATGTGTTGACTCTTGCCAAGACACGGCAACTGTGCCAAGAAATGAACATGTGGATGGGGTACTTTATTTAATAGGGGTAATTTGAACTAGTCAATCGCACGCGTTTACTTCCGGAGGATTTTCCATGAAGACGCGGCATGAAATCCTCAATGAAAAGGTCGCGCGGCCGTCGCGAAACCATAAACGCGTGCGTCTGAGCTGCGTCGGCGATACCACTCGCCCTATCCTTCGTCATATAGACGCACGCACGTCAAACGCACGGATCTAGTATAAATTGACCCATAGCCGAGCGGATAAATACTAATTAGAATGGGTATCGGGTTGTATTTTCTCTCCCACGGTTAAATTTTTTGGATACTTGCCCAGGAAAAGGCTCGCGGGATAAATATTTTCCGAGATCCCTCTCGCTTCTATTACCTTAGTTTTCGGATTTTTTCGGCTCACAATAAAAGTGTTGAATGAGAGTAAAGCACCGAATAATTGGACAAACACAGCAGTTAGTTGAAGTTTCACAGGTTTTCGTCATAATATGCCAAGCATCTGGAATTCTCATCGTTTAGGTTCATATTTTTATTTCTCTCATAGTGTGAGAAATCCAAAGTCTGGACTTATAATGTTTTTATTTTCATTTTCTAATAAATAAACAATGTCATAACAACTTATTACATAGTTAATTCTGTCATAGTGCAACTGAAATAAGTCATCTGAAATGAAGTGCTCATGGAAAAAAGTGAATTGGGTGTTGGAGCAGAATTATGGAAAGAACTGGAAGACACATTGGCACATTGCGGAGGAATCACGGTAGAAAGACAATCGGGATCGGGAGTGACGAGGTAGGGATGGGAGCGCGCTCAGTTCATATCACTGACTCGTGCTTCCAGGTGCTGCTGGGACGAATCGTCTGACCGGTGATGAGAACTGATATGTACGACGTGATCAGATCGTCCATTTTGTAACCCTGAAATAGTGGTCCCTTCAACGGTTACAGGTCGTCGTTAGCTGAAACAACTTACCATAGTGGTGTCAAGGAGAAGCTTTTTCCCTTCGCTACTCCTTATTCCATTGCCAACCGTCATATTGAAATACGTGTTGCCGCTTGTCCAATTGCAAATAACATTGAATGGGTACTGTAATTTAATGCCTGTGATTGTAGTAATGCTTCCAATACATGCGTGATCTATCGTGGAATAAACGATGTGTATCATCGTGAACGAAATAGGGGTATAACTAGGCAAGCTGGAAAAAGGGGCGTGGCTACGCGATTTTGATTGGCGCATTAGGGTCGCCCGTCACGCCCACCTGTTTGAACTTGTACGGCGCTATGCACAAATACATCTTGTATCACAGAATCGAGCCCATACAAGTTGAAACAGATAGGCGTGATGGGCTGCCCGAATGCACCAATCAAAATCGTCCGGTCACGTCCCTTTTTCCGACGATGATGCACTCCTTTGGAAAAAGAGGTGGCAGGCGGACTGAGAGGGGGGGGGACGAAGGAATGAGGGATATATTTCAGAACTCACCTTAAAATGCGTTTTTCTTTTCGAATAGTTTATCCCAAAATTTTGCTTGGTAGGAGAGGCTTAGAATATTTTAAGGCCAGGGCCTGGTTGCATCATTAAGATTACCCAGGGTAAACGTGTTCGTGCCCATGCTAACGATGGGTAGACTTGTCTGTTGCCAACACATTTACCCTGGGTAATGTCAATGATGCATGCGGACTCAGGGGTGTGTATCATCGTGAGGGGAAATGCGGCGTGACCGGGCTACAATGATTGGCCTGTCGATTGAACGCGCCAATCACAGTAGCCTGATGACGCCCCATTTCCCTCACGATGATACACACCCCGGCCTCAGAGATGGATCCACACACGTTTTTTTTTTGCTCACGTTTGGGGAAGCATACATACTTAGAGGTAGAGAAAGGTTTCTTTTGTTTCTTTCGTGTTTATAGTTTCAGCAAACTGATCTAAGAAAGAGCAGTAGTTTGTGAAGAGAGCACAGACAGGTAGAGACACACTACTGCTCCGCCCCTTCCACTCGTTCTGGTAAGGGAGGGGGGGGGGG
>JARK01001529.1:29847-88233 GCA_000688135.1 Ancylostoma ceylanicum
GGGGGGGGGGGTAAAAACATGGGAGTAAATTGCTGGACAAATCAACAAAGGAATGCAAATGCTTCAAAGAACACACTTTGAAGCCAAAAATAAACAATAAACAAAGATGCTCACCTGGGTTATTAGTACTTTTGACTCTGCATCATAAAGATGTACACCGTTCTGGTTAATTGCAATTAATAACTTGTCAGGCAAGGACAAGTCGGAGTACTGGGAAACCTGAAAAAATTTTCCCATGAATGAAGCAAATTAAACGAAAACAAAATAACTCGTTTGAATCTTTTTTTTTCGCTGAAGTTCTTGCTCAAAGGTGATTTTCTTCCAGTTGAGGGCTAGTGGTTTAACTCTAATTCGAAAATCTCTTGCTTTCATGGATTGAAAATTACCTACCGGGAAGAAAGCAGAACCGAACGTTTCCTTCTTAGCTATCAAGGTGAGGAAGTCGATCTTTGCTTGGTCTGATGTCAGATGTTCGACTTTCACGTATGCGGACGAGATCAACTGAAATAGTCATGGTTCATTCTATATTTTTATGTACGAAATAATAGTAAAAATTAGGAAATAGAAAAAGTGGGACATGAGCTGAAGATCCTCCGAAGTCATTAGAAAATCCAGAAAAGATTAACCTTTTTCCATTCGCTGGACGACGACAACTTCATCATATCTTTCGGGACCAGTTCACTCAAGAGCTGCGGTATCTGTGCTAGAGGAGCGTTCTGAAAGGATTACTAGGATAAAATCAAGTGGATGAAGCTTCTTGAATTCTTCAAGGGAGTGGCCAGGCAGAATTTTTGATCTCTCGAAATTGGATTTTTTTAGCTTTCCAGCTGATTGCGAAAGTATAGACGCTGATACATGAAACCTCGGAATCAGGTGGAGGAGTGCGATGGACACGAGTTTTCCACGAACGCATACGTTTTCAGGCAGTTTCACAAGGATTTTGCCGGCAAGAAATCCGCTTTGAACAATAATACGGATGCTTTTCCCTGTAAAACCTCAGAATTAGCCCTTTAACCGGTAGAAAATGAGGATGGACGCGAGTTTTCCACAAACGAATACGTTTTCAGGAAATTTTACAAGGATTTTGCTGGGCGGGGGATTGGCTTTGAACAGTAATCCTGAAATTTTCCCTGTACGCTGCCTCCAAGGCGTCTGTGAAGCGAAAAACAAGAAAATAATTCAACTAAAACCTTAGAGTCCTTCGTTATCGCCCTGAGGATGATAGCAGCCAGTTCGATCGCCTCTTGTTTAGCAATTTTGTGGTAACCGAGCAGGTACTTTGGACATTCCTTAAATTTAGGATTTATCCACTTCAGGGAATGGGATACACGTTATCCCTATGGCAGTAACCTGGTGGTAATGGAATATCAAATCAGCGTTTCGATCATCTCCCGGTTTCACGTTCATCCATAACTTCCTCATGAAGAACACTTGATAGTTCACAGGTATTATTGGAGTCTCCTATAAAATAAATTCAAATCCTTGGGTTAGGTTATTAGCTGTACTTCACTGTGGGTTTTTATCATCGTGAGGAAATGGGGCGTGATTAAACCATCGTGATTAGTACATTGACTAAGTGCGCCAATCACAGCAGTCTGGTAACGCCCCATTTTCCCTCACGATGATACACATCCCTCAGTTGTCCTAATCATTGCCCCTACCTTCAAGGCATGGTTGTTCTGGATCCAGTCCGATAGCTGACGTACAAAATCGAAGAAGAACTCGCTCTCTGGGACTGCTAGTACTGAAAAAAGAGAGAAATCATTGGTGGCTGTGATATGTCCATGATTTGATCTCTAGAACTTTCCAGAAAAGTAGCAGAAACAGAAAATTCAGGTTCACAACAGCAGCTACTATTCGAGGGTTTTTAGCCCATGAAAGGGTGTGACATTTTTTCTCAAAAAGTTTCTTTTTAGAACTGGGAAAGAAACTTCATTAGCACACAGTGATCTTCAATTTTATCACCATCACTCTTTTACATATTCATTCTAGATCGGTTCATTCAATTCATGGGGAGATTGTGGGCGGAGCCAAAGCGAGACTACGGGGTTCCTCCACCCTGCACTCCCGTGTGGCCACATATAACGTGTACCTTCTATCTTTGAGAGAGTAGATGACAAAATTCTCGCGAGGAGTACCAATATCCTCGGCAAGTATGTTCCCGAGTGTTCATTGATCGGAAAGCTCGTACACCGACCTTGGCTCCGCCCACAAGCTCCAAGAAATTTGGGGCTCGAAAACGGTTTTTTCGACGGTTTTGCACCGAATCATGCATATCATTGTAATCAGCGGCTCCTGCAGATACTTTTTGTAGTAAAAACTCTGTCAGAATCAGCATAACTGTGTGTGGAGTTTTCAGCAGAAATGAGTACAAGTTTTTTAGCCCTCTTGCATTTAATTATTTCTTTTTGCAGCTAAAATGACTCTTTTCATCATCAAAGGCTTAGGAACATCTATGAGGAGAACAAATGTTCTGTTACGTACATCTCTGGCGAAAAGGAATAGGTCTTGATCTCAACTGGTTTTGAGGTTAGAACTCAGTGTTAGATCAAGAGGTCAAAAAGGTGAGTCCTGGCGTTGAATTCTGCTCTACGAGCCAGAATGTAGAAAAATGAGCAAGTGGCATTTCGTCCAACCTTTCTCCTTTATCTTCACAAAGAGTGAAAATCCATCACGTTTCTTCAACGCCAGTCGATGAGCTATCCGATGGCAAAAGTCTCGAGCTCTCGTTGACGATTCCACCTCGACCGCTTCATCTGATTGGTCGGGGAAGTAGACCTAAACGAGCAGGTCATGTGGGATCTCAGTACTAACATACTGTAGATTGCAGTCGTCGAAACCACTGTGGTTCTCGGTTCAGCCAATTTTCTCATAGTCGTTCTGCAAGGAAGGAAAAATCCTTACTTTGTGGAATATCTGTGTAGTTTTATGCTGAATCGCTTCGACTTCAACAAGATGTGGAGGGAATTTCCGAGAGCAACCTCTGGAAGTTGAGACTTTGTGCCATTAACTTCCAAACCATCGTGGAACTTACTTGTTCATCTTCATTATCCTGGCTAGACAGTCGTGAGCCACTGGATGGGGCCGTGATTTGAAGAATTGGATTACCTAGAATGTTCACATTAGATCAAATTCTCACAAGCACTTCAAGAGTATGACGGACGCTCCTAGGGGTAGATTTCATAAATGAGGGTGGAGGTAAACGTCTACCATGGGCTATGAGACCCTGACCTGGAGCAGGATGCATCAATGAAATGTCTCCTGGTAAACATGCTTATGCTCGTGTTAGCGGTAGGTGAATTTATGTGATTTCAATACATTTACCCAGGGTAATATCGATGGTGCAAGTAGCCCGTGGATGCATTATTTAGATTACCCAAGGTCAGTGTGTTAATACCGCACGAATTTTCTCGTCGTCAGCAAAGGCGTCAACATCTGCACCTCAATAATGCATCCATGCCCATGTGGTAAAGTTGCAGGTAAACATGGATGGAAGTTATCAAGCATTTACGCAGAGCAGAATGGCTGCGGCTATTTTGTTTTTTTTTTCTTATTCTTGTCAATGAAGATAAATTTTCTCACAAGAATTTTAGGGGATGTGGATGAGATGTGGATAAAATTTCTCATAGGCAATCTTTTCTATTTTCTATCGCTTTCGACTGATTGTTTGAGCAAATTTTCCGTTAGAAAATTTTTCTTTCTTCCTGGGAAACTGGTAACCTGCGATTACCTCAAAAGTGTCTTGGTTTCCTTTAGAAAGCCGTAGTTTGCCCAGAATTTCAGAATGGGCGAGTTCCTTTGTATTCAAAGATTGGTATTCTTTGTTTGGAGATCTGCTAACAATACGTATGGGCAAGTACGGCAAAAATGACGAAACGTTCCAATTTCTGTGCTGAACACAGCCTTCCTAGATTAACTGATGGGGTACAACCACCCAGAAACCTCCAAAAATCCCTTTATTAAACGACAATCCAGGAACGTTTGGAATTCCAGTTACAGGATTTAATACAAATTATAGACTCTTAACTATTTTCCACATCAAAATATCACCTCTTTCATCAAGCTGGTGCTCGGCGCAAACAGACCAGTAGCTAACCATACGAGTTCCCATCCTCTCTCCTCGGACAACATTGATGGATTCATGGTGACTTGTCGAAGAAGCTGACAATACAGCTCATCTCGAAGAATCTCCTGGAATCCATGCGGAAGTTAATCGCAGCATTATCAGGGCTACCGCAGAAACAGCGAGGTACAGCGCGTACATGAGCGATGGCCGGCTTGAAAATGTTATCCGTGAGATCCGTCCCGAGCCTACTTCTTCGAGATGGTTGGTCTCCCATGTATTTCATTACGTAAACGAACATCGAAATGGCGTCGCGACATTGCTCATCTCTGGAAATATGAGCAGTGAGGGTTGAAAATTGCCAAGAAGGATTTTTCTGAGGAGGACCATCACCAACCTTCCCTCCAGCTTCTTCAGCAATGGAACATCCAGCGGCTCACGGCTGTATCTCCAACGAGGCAGCGGTGCGACATCTCGTCGTCGCAAGGTCATCAGGGATCGTTGTGTGGATTGCGGTCGGGTGGGAGCTCTGGAAGTGCATATTGTTTGCTTATTTATTTATTTATTATCATGATACACCAAAGAGAACACCATAAAAGGTTTGAAAACGCAAACACAAGGCTCGACAGTGCTTGACCCTCTAACCACCCAAATAACTAATCAACGTAACCCAAAACCAATTATTTAACCAGGGACCATAGAGGACACATTTGGGGAGCCCAAAAAGGGTGGATCAGCAATTCTTCCCATTCTTAAATGGCTAAAATGCCAACCCTACTAGCGAGACGAGAAATGAATGAATGAATGAATGAATGAATGAATGAATGAATGAATGAATGAATGAATGAATGCAACGTGCTCAGAGAGAAAAGGAATGCTTAAAAAAAGACCTGAAATTAGCGGCTGCGAACTGTTCGAGAGTATGTGGCCGACCATTGGTCTGAATCACGACGACCTGGTTGTTGTTGAGGATGTCCAACGCCATCTGTTCTCCTTTGGAGAAGAGTTGCTGAAAAAAGACATTGGAGAGGTTTCTGTGGATTTCCTACTGAGGCAGAAATCCGTGAATTACCAGGGTATTGACGTTAGGCTTGACCAATGTAGGCAAGACGTACACATTCTCGGTTTGAATCAAGCCTTGTAGACAAGTTCGAGCACACTCACCCTGAAAACGAAACATTTCCAACACGGGGGTCCGATCTCCAAAGCCATATATGAAAGGAAATAGGAAACTGTATATCACTGTACCAAGAGCGATCAAATACTTTTTTAGGAAAAGAAATCCAGGAAAAGACACGGTGTGGAGCGGGTTTTCGGGGAGGGCGGGGCGGCTGAGTCCCATGATTGGTCAACCCGAGCGACTCACCAATCCCTGAGCCCGCCCTTTCTCGCTACAATTTCCGCGCAGCAAAAACATGGGAAAAAGGCCTCGTATGTTACTCGAGGTAGCTCCCCTCACCTTGACAAGTTTCTCCGTAAGCAGGTCCTTCCCCGTTGTTTTGTTGAGAAGTACTAGAAGATCGCCACACTCAAAGTCCAGGAGATTCGTGGAATCTAAAACTTTCTCCTTTCAATGCCCTACACAAACAGCAAGAACTGCACTCACCGCTGCCTCTCTGAGGTTTCGTGGCGACCACATATCTACTCCTCTGCTTTAACCCATCAATGAATGTCGACACCAAAATCTTGACGTCTTCTGCATTCGGAGATTGGAACGAATACTCGTCGCCAGTCACCGTTTTGATCGTACAGGTGTCAAAACCAGGCCGAGGTCCTCTGGATAAATTTCCGGATTATTTGATTACCTTATCAAGCCCTGAGAAAAAAATTCACAGGGAAAAACCTACTTCTGATGGAGTACCCTGGTGATTTCTGGGAAGCTGAATTCAAGGAGAACATGTTCCTGATCGTCTACCACATAAATACCAGTCCAGTTAACAGCGACGATGACGTCATTGCGTGGAAGTGGAGGTCCGGAGAATTTCGTTGCTTCGTAGAATCTGAAGCTTGTACATACATATATGGTCCGTACCAAGTTGCGTTTGTAAAGGCAAGTTTATATGTTTGTATGCTTGTTTGTAAGCCTCGAATAGGAATCCCGGACGATGAACGGACCCTCACCAAGCTCCCCACAAATTTTCTCATAGGCTACTTTACCCCCGGAATTATCATCTAGCTTATTGATTTTCAATTTTATTGATTTTTTGTTGTTTTCGCTCAGGGTTTAATGGATACATATCTAAACGGGTTGTTCAGTAGGCTGAAAACGAATATGACAACCTAATTGATAGTAATCGGTTTATTGATCTGCTGATTTTACGGATTTTCACCAGTTTCGTTTGGGTATGGGTAAGGACATGTCCAAGGACATGTTACCCATAGGGTTAGTGCGAACAGTTTTGCAAATAATATTTCTTTTTGGACAAATTTAATAGCATTGCCAATTTCCTGCATAGTTGTGGCAAAGCCAGGGTTGGTCAAACTTCCACGAGAACTAAGACGGGGGGGGGGGACCGTCTAGTTCTCGATAATATTCAGAAATGAGGTTGATGTCAGCAGTGTCGAAGGAGCCCCCCCCCCTCCCCTTCACCCTCCCGAAAAAATATCACTGGTAGCGTTTTTTTTTCTCAGAAAACCCTTCGAACATTCAGTTGCAAATGACAAAGGAGAGCAAACATCTTGTGCGTGTTTATCCATCTAGAAAAAATTTCAATGGAAAATCTTGGATTTTTTTTCAAAAAGACGGAAAGCGTAGTTTTTCTTTTTTAAATACCTCGAAAACAGCAATGGCCACTTGAACTTTGCGAACGACACGACCTCCTCCTTGACATGGTGCGGTGAGGGAGGGTTGACGCCGAATTTCTGGAAGATGAGCTGTTCCAGTGATTCTATGCATTTTTGGGACCAATAAATTGGGACTTACCTTCCTGTAGTGATACATGATAGACTGGATCCATCGCTCTCTGGCCATTTCCTTTCCGTTCAGCTCAAAATCGGGCAGGTAGTTGTGCAATTGGCTTTCAAGCCTATTAACGTCTAAAGGACCCTCTTCGACGAAGTACTGCTGGGCGGCCAGCGCGGCAAGATCGTCCTCCTGGAAGATGTTTGTTGAGCTGAGGACGTTTCCGGATGCTATTTGTACTACTCGCCTTATCGCAGCGATACTCTCCATACTTGATGCCTCGAACCACCTGTTGGTAGATTAGGTTCGTGCTCACCGGATCTTCCCTAAAAGGCAACAATAGATAGCTTGGAAATACGTAGTCCGAGGAATTCCTCACTTGGAATCATGCCAAGGTGTGAAGATCTCTTTCCGGAAGAATAATCGCCATGGAGCGTTTCGTTCCTGTCGACCTTGTTCCTTGGCGTACTGCTCACACTGCGAAATGGCATCCATCACATGGTCCGAGCCAGATCCGAGAGAGGACACCTATGAAGGGTTGGATTCAGTGTTATGGGGGTATCCCAAAACGAGTGAAAGAGGATTACCTTATCAAAGAGAGCTATGTACAGGCTGAAACCGAATTTCTCTTTGAGACCGACTTTCTGCGCCAGCTGCGTGCATAGTTCGTCTGCAGTTGTCGCGCTATCGGCGCAGAGCGTTTTCACGGATCCATCCATGAATGTGACCGCGAGCACAATTGGCTTTTTGGATTTGTTTGCCTGTAACCAGCACAGATATTGGAAACGATCATATAGGAGTGGGTGATCTTGGGTCATACGCACGTTTGAATTACCCAGGGTAAACGTGGTAACATTCCACAAATTTATCTATGGTTAAAATGGGGGTCAACACATTTACTCGGGGTAACCTCAGAGATGCGTCTACACCCAGTTAGGTTTTCATTCAGTTCTTTCTTCGAATAAGGCCTCTCAAACTTTTAAGTTCAAGACCAAAGCGACCCCTTGGACACTCATTCATTCATTCATTCATTCATTCATTCATTCATTCAATCATTCATTCATTCATTCATTCAATCAATCATTCATTCATTCATTCATTCATTCATTCATTCATTCATTCATTCATTCATTCATTCATTCATTCACTCACTCGCTCACTCATTCATTCATTCATTCGTTCATTCCGGCTATTTAAAAGGAACCCTGCAGACATTCACATTCATACACTCAACACTACTACATATATGTTGGCGTGTTCATGACGCACATTTTGAAGGAAATAAATGAAATAAGAAACTAAATGGAAAAAAATAAAAGTTAATAGTTACGACTCGAAGGAAAATCAGCCCCGATTTGGACAGGAAAGGATTCGTCTCCTTAATCATGAAGTCTCTCACCTGTAACTCAATGTAGCTGGGTGGCTGATGCCTGCAGCCGTTCAGCTCGGTCCGTTTCAAACGTTCCTCCATGTAGGCTGAGTACCCTGCTCCGGTAGGGCCACGTTCACGTATGAAGCAGTACAGGTACTTGATAAATCTGGAAGGACCTATCTAACTTACAGTAACTTCCACTTCTGCAAGTCTGGCAAAACTTACCGTTCGCTGGGAGCAAAACACCCTACACACAAGGACAACAGGATCCAACCACGAGCAGCCGACAACCTCGATGGATTTGAGGTGAGCTGCTTGCACAACTGGCAGTAGATTTCGTCCCTAAAGTCTAGTCATCAGATAGGCGTCAGGATTTTTGTGACAATTGAGTCCTAACCTGAGTTCCTCTCTCAGAATACCCATGCCAATGATATAATGGAGCTTGTCTAACGACGTCATTGGCCTGTTCTCCATCAGTGCGTTCGACGACGAAGTGGACTCGGACGAATGGTCGGAGGAAGACGAGCTCATTGCTGAACACATGCCAATGTTTGTCTTACGTATAGAAATTATGCGTGGTTACGTATTTGGAAGCATACCTGACAGTTTTGACTTCCTCTTCAGTGTCATGGAGATCAGCTTCTTGCCCATGCTCTTCTTCAACGTCCTGCCAACTGCGTCAAACTCGTCGGCGTGAGCAGCTTCTTCGACGTCCTTGTGGCTGTATTTCCTGCCCAGAGTTTCGAATAATCGGCTCATCACGGGAGTTTTATCCTTAAGAATACATTTACTATAATTATTTATTTACAAAATTATCATAGCTGTTTATTTTTTAAATAATATATTGTGAAGTCGGATATATATAGTGGAATTTGGAGAGGTTTCCAGACATATCTGACGAATTTTTGAATATATTTTGCTCCTGAACGTTCAGAATTCCCAGGAACTTCTCCAGAAAGTGGCCCTTGTCGCTAGCTCTTTTCCATACGTTTATTTATGTATAACAGCTACTGTGGTATGTACTCCAACGACTTCAGCACTAACAAAACTCACCGCAACTTCCCCATTATTCGAACCATGCTTCACGTCTGGTAGATCACCCATAAACCGAAGAATCGTGATCCAGACGGCCATTGCAGCCTAGATGCGAACTTTACAACTGTTATACTACCAGTTTTATGGACAACATACCAACTGCGTCCCCGGATCCTCATGCGAGAGAAGCGGTGATTTCAGCGGCTTCTTCGAATGAGTGGCGGTGATCTGCGATTGGAAATAGGTGGCAGCGAATTTGCCGAATTGGTATTTCTCCAAGTCGCAGGCATCGATGGTGCCATTAGCCTGGAAGAGTGTTGAAGAGGCATCCTGGGGTTTTATAGCAAATTTTTCTCAGGGTACTTTACCTGAGCAGTAGTGGGTATGATGTCACTGCTGGTCGATTCATTGTCTGTAGATGTTTCCGGTCGAGAATCGGTGGGAAGGAAATCGAAGAGTTGGCCGACCTAAGTGACAATTATCCATGATAGCTGGTCAGCTGAATGATTGCCGAGCCAAAAAAAAGTAGCCCAGTCACAGAAGAGTGGAAATTCAAAGCAAATTGACACATCATAGAAGCAAAAATAGAAATGCATGAAAAGCAGGAGAATTCTTTGAGAAGCACTGCCATGCTAAAATATGTGATCTGTGGAGGAATAGAAGGAGATAGTGATTGCACGATTGTCACCTAGGTAAACTGACATAGGCGGTCAGCCATCCTTGCATCACAGAATACCGCCCGTCTGCTCTGCCGCGCCCCAGCACCTCTGCATAATTATGGCGCGTCGCGGCAAAACAAACGGGCAGTATTCTGTGATGCAAGGATTGTTGAACGCCATTGTACATACTTTTCTTGTCGTGGCTCAATCCCCAGAAATCCTCCTATATAAATCTCAAAAACAAAAAATATTTGTCTTAACTGGGTGATCATTATGGCATACGAGAGCATTAACTGATGATTTCCAGCATTAAGTCCTGAACCGGGCCAAAAATCCAAGAACATCCTCCAAACAGCTGTAAAATCCCATACTTAATTACATTAACTAATACTCAATTAATTTCCGCCTCAATGGATGGAAGTGATTATCGTTCCGTTTCAATAACTCCTCATTATTACATGTAAAAAATTAAAAGAGTACTGTTAAGATAGTCACTGTCATCTTAATCAAGCTTCGTTTCCTTTCCTGACGGCACGCAGCAACGGTTGAGCAGTACCCGCGCAACGCAATTTCGTTGCAATCATCAACCAATTCTGACACGTTCTGACAAGTACTGTCCGTGTTCAAACTAAGTGTGACAGGTGAGGATCACCAGAACTTGCTAGGATACACGTGATACACGTCAGATCGTGTCATAACCAACACTTCATCTCGGTGGGAAGAGTCAGATCAGTGCTGCAGAACAGTTGCGTAGCGGCCTCAGAGAGGAGCCAAAACTGAATTGGGGTGACTGTGACCATACATATGTGTCGTCGCAAACGGCATTACTTTTAACAGGAAAAGGTCGAGATTGCTGGAATATTGCGATACTTCTAGCTTAAGATAATGCGAAAGCAACCATTCTACATATAAATAGTCTAAAATTACTGATTCTTCATTTTCGTTGAATTTTTCAAGCTGAATATTTCCTATTCAAGTCATTTAGTTTAGAAAATGGAGCTAAATTAATTTCATTTCATTTCCCTACTATTCCTCACAAGTGTTACCGGCTCTAGGCATATAGATTGCAATACCATCGGAACACTTTTGCTGTCGTTTGCTAGGGAATTCAGACGTGATGTCTTTGTTATTTTCCACAAATTTTTCCTTTATTAGACAGTTGTTTTTTTTTTCTCCTGAACAGTTGTCATTGGTTCACACTATGTTCTCGAATTTTTTTGTTCCATTTGGTTGTTAACTGTTCGTGAGCACCTTAGCGTGCATAAATAAATAAATAAATAAATAAATAAATAAATAAATAAATAAATAAATAAATAAATAAATAAATAAATAAATAACAGCAAAGACACTGCAATTCACACAGTTTACCTTCGAGTTTCTTCCATTAAAAAGTAGGATCTAAAATGTATTCATGGTAATTAAACGGATTTTATTACTCTGAGAGACTCCAAATCCTATGAAATATTTTTTTTCTGCTGGACACCACTAAATAGTAAGATGAGTACCACTAAGAATCTAATTGTACTGACCAACTCTTCCTCCTTGATGTCCTCTCTCTCCTCTTCCTTCGGTTCCTCGTGGACTTCAATAATCCTTTCTTCTCCTTTTCGTTTGAGCTCTTTAATCTTGGCACGAACAATTGCTCCCCGACAGGCGGCCTAGAGTTTGAAATATTAAAATATGTATAACAATATGTGGTCTAAATTTCTTGCATTTTAGTCTCTTAATCATTTGAACATATAATAACATAACATAACATTAAATAACATGACATAACATAGCATGACATAACATAACATAGATATATAAAGTATTTATAAAAGATTAAAAGTTTAAAATATGCAAAAATGTTTGCAGCTCCATCTACCTGGAACTGTATAATGTTATGTCGAAGTGTCTGGTAATGTTGGACGAGTTGTCGCGAGCGAAGAACGGCCTGGAGACGGCAGAAACCGGCCACAATCTGAAAGATAGCATTTATGCGCTAGGTATCCCAAAATCCGTAGCGGCTTCTGAACCTGGTTGTAGCGTTTCTGTTGGTCGTAGCGTCTCCAGTGCTTCTGAATTACTGTCGCAGCCTCCTTCTTCTTTCTGAAGGATCGTTTCGCAAGCCAACCTCGCACGTTTTTCTGGATGACGGTGGCGCGGAACGCCAGCATGCGATGGTACTCCTGGAAAATTCTGAGTTAATTTCATTGGGTGGCTTTCTCACAGGTGTTGTAGCTCATTTCAGTAGTTTGGCTAGGGGCGGAGTTTCCCACGCATCCCTCTGATTGGTCTAACGCTGCTGCCTTCTGAAGCAAATGACATCCGACTGTCCGATTACTAGGAGAAAAAGAATAGTTTCTGAAAAGGCTGCCAGTGAGACCGCTACGCTACTACATGAAACCTCCGCCCGAGTCCAAACTTCTGAAATGAGCCATGACCAGTATTTCACATACCTGCTCAAGATACAGGTCGTGTTTTTCCTTCAGGAACACCTTTGTTTTGCCCAGCTGAAATTCCGAATTAGAACCTAGCACCTTCTTGCAGATCTGTTCAGCGGCGGAGCGAACATCTATGCGATGCAGAGGCCCTGTAAATATCGTTAAGGGAAAACTCGTAGGAAATATTCAAAAGAAATCAAGGATTTACCAATTCCGTTGACCAGGACCCGATAACGCCGTACGAAAGGCTCAAAATCGTGCCGTATTGGGTAACCGTTCCGCCGGATTTTGATCGTTTCCATCATTCCAGAGTATTGCAGTTGCCGAAGCACTAGATCGCGGTCCATCATCTGAAAGTCAGCTACCCGTGAACCAATTATGGCAAAAGCCACCGGCCTTTATAAAGGAATGAGATAACAGTGTCTGATGTAATGGCACTTTTTAGTGGAATCTGCCGGTTCTGAATGGATCCAAGGTAATCATCTTCGTTAGCCGTGATAACTTCTGAGGCAAGTCGGACTGATCCTGCTTTAGAAGACGGGAATTCTTAGTATTGTGTGGGGAGATCTATCTTGGTATAAAATGAAAACTTATATCCCTTTTCTGCCGTGAAACATACTTCAATTCTCTTAGTAATGAACAAATAAGAAGAATAATATGAATGGAACTGTGACCTCTTCAGAAGATCCTCTTTTTTTCAGGTGGAGAAGTCCCCGCCAGGGCCCTCAGCATCGGATTCACGAAATACATCAACATGGGGTTTATTACCTAGGGTTCTCCTTACAAACCTAGGTATACATACAGTCCAGGGACCGCATGCATAATTGAGATAACCCAGGGCAAACGTGCTAATACCCCATAATTTACCCATCGTTAACAACGGCGTCGACACCTTCACCTTATATATTCTCAGTGATTCATCTAGGCCTAGGTGGTAACGGCTGCAGGAGATGAGATGCTCGCAAACGCTCAGAAGTCATTACTGTTCCAAGAAATAAATCTTTCAGCAGGACGGATACCTATTCTGTACCTCAAAGTTGGTTCAAAAGCTTGGCCACTATGTATCGTTGAGATTACCCAGGATAACCTCACAAAACATCCGAGTTTACCCATTATTAACACGTCGACCAACATGTTCACCCTGGGTAATCCCAGTGATGTATGCCGGCAATAGGTGTGCACCTACTTACCCAGTCTATCGTCAATTCCCTCACAACCTATGTACAATTATTATAAATACTTCAGACATGCATTTTGAGCACTGTAGGGCACTGGCCTGACAAGATCTGTAATTCTGCTGTCTACCTGAGAACTTTTCTCGTAAACAGACTAGGAAAAAATTCTGGATGGCATGCTGATCGGGCGGCAACCCTGCTGTGGGAAGTTTTCACCTTTGCTTCCCTGAGAGAAGAGGAGCTTGTGGAGAACTTCACGATGGATTTTTCTGGCAGTAGCTTTTTTTCTGGCTGTTTACTCTCCAAATTTGGATACCAAAGCTTTTTTTATTGAAGTTTCTGCAGCATTTGAACACACGTCAAAAACCTGTGGGTCACCCTGTACACATTTCAGAACTTTTACTGAGTAAGAATATAACAAAATTGATATTAAACCAACAGCAGAAGTTGAAAGTAGCAATGATAATACGTTAGAAGTATTAAGTAATAAATAATTAATTTTATTCGCACTTACCAATGCTCGTTTGAACTCATTCGGCTTTATACAACGAATGAAAAACGGCTCCGTGTGGTTCAACTGCTGCATCAGCTGATCGAGAGACTTCCGGAATTGACCGCTCACGGTGACGCCTTTACCTCTGGAAAAAGTAGACCATATTCTTCCAGGTAGATGTTACAAATTTCTCGGTGCGAGAGTATTTTCCAGGCACGTACCTTATGCTGCCACTGATGGTGCCGCTTTCAACGTAATCCACGTTGTCAAAAATTCTCAGCAGAAGGTGCATTTTCGACGATTGCACGAGGGCATGCAGATCAGCAGAGAACGCGTCGCGGTTCTTCTCGAGGAAACCTGGAAAAGGCACCTTTTGGTATTTCCCTGGGAAAAGAAAATTTTCCTCAATGAGCTTCACACCTTTAGTGTGGTAAAAGACAGGTCCAGCAAAATGCTTCACTCCAAATGAGCGCTGCAGGTCAGATTTTGGCCGAAGGTACAACGAGCCCTTGGAGTGGTTGGTGTGCAGCTTGCTCAGCATGGATTGGTCTGTGCCCTGAATTGAATTTGAACGTTCTGTGGAACGTGCACATGTGTACGAATTGCGCACGATACCTTAGGGAAAATGCTTTCCTCGTCGATGATTGAGAACACGTTCATAGGACGGGCTGCAATCATCTCAAGCGTTTCCTGGTTGTCAACGAATTTTATGTGTCGCCAGTTGATTTGCTCCTTTAAAAGGTAAAAAATTCTTCATTTGGGTCAGGATGCATCGTTGTGTTACCCAGGGTAAACGCGTTGACACCCATGTTAACGATAGGTAGACTTGTGTGGTATGACCACGTTTATCCTGAGTAATCTCAGTGATGCATGCGACCTCTAGTTGTGAAGTGGAATTTTTCCTGGAGAAAGAGTCGAGACCAGTATACATCTTACCCGATCGTATTCCGCCTGTTCGATTTTGAAAATATGCTGAACAAAGAATTGTTGTAAGCTCTCATTAGCATAATTTATGCACAGCTGCTCGAAACTATTCGTCTCAAAGTTCTCGAATCCGAAAATGTCAAGGACTCCGATGGAATGGCGATGTGTCGGATCATTCCGTGGCCTGGAATTTCCAAAAATTAGCACTCAATATGGTACAAAGACATAAATCTCCTTGACTCAAATTCTGATTGCAATTGAACCAAGAATTTCTGTTTTTTTTTAAACATCAGAGCTGGCATTGGTCCAGGAATCGCACGGTTTTTGAGGGTGGGGCCTAGAGTTTGGAAAGGGCGGAGCGATTAAGCTCTGCGATTGGCCAGTTACGTCAATTAACCAGTGGCAGAGCCCCGCAGCACCGTCCCTCCAAAGTACACCACTCATATGCTGAAGTCTATGTGAAAGACGAATTATTTAATGAATTTGACAATTAACCAAGATGATGGCTCGAAAAAGATCAAATATTCCAGAAATAATAGAGTCTCATACTTTTTCCTTTTTTCATGACCGTAATCGTTTCTCTTTCTCAAGCATTCAAATTTTTCAGTTATACGAAACCGGCTTAGTACAGTGAGGGTCGATGGAATTACGTTTTTCGCGGACTGAGAGAGCACGTGACGCGGCCGCGCCGCTCGCGCTGGAATCGTCGCCGTAATCACAAAATATGATGTTTTGTATTCTTTTCTATTTTTCAAGCATCCAAATTTTTGACCTATTCGAAATCGGCTAGGTACAGCGAACTTCAATGTAAGTGCGTTTTTTGCGGGCTCGGGAAGCACGCGTTGCGGTCGCATCGCTCGCGCGGGAACTGCCACCGTAATGACAAACTATTGAGTGTATCTGCTAGTTTTTTGTCCTATTCGATGTCGTCTACTGAGGAAACTGAGTAAATTTCAAGAAAATTTTATGATTCGTCATAAAGGCGAAGATTTCAAAGCGAGCGGCGCGGTCGCGACGCGTGCTTCTCAAGCCCAAACGCAGTTAAATCGACGCTCATTGTGTATACGCACACTAAATTAGCTTCTCTGGTTTTAAAATGATTTCATGCTGTCTTGAAAAGGTGGGATTGTCGGTTATTCTGCCTCGGACCAAATATCAGGAAATCATTGCGAGTTCGAATAATTTCTTGTAAGCACGAACCGAAATAATGGACTTCTATACTATATTCTTTCTCCATCCCCATTTCCACTCTGGAACTCACTTGTAAATTGCATCGTTGATCCTCGTTACAATATAGTCGAACAGTCGTCCATAGATGCCTTTTGCCAAGGCGTCACGGGCGTCTACAGCCGCCCGCGAAGACAACCTCATGACGACTCGTTCTTCCCTTGTCACCATTGTCCGCGTGGTCATCGTGCTGAGTAGGGTCTGCTCTGATACCTGAAGTACAAGTGCTACGAGGTCCTTTGACCCAAACCCAAAAATATCGTTCACACCTGCAGTAGCCGAGCTATCCGTGCTACGTTTGCCGCATCGCTGACTTCTACGCCTTCTATGGTGTCAACGACGGTTCCTAGGATAGGTAGGTTTAATTTCTGGGAATCCAGAGATTCTGGAAGATTCTTACCTCGATATTTGACGTTGCCAATGTGGAGGAGCGCAGAGAGAAGCTGGAAAATTGCCCCAATCTCCGGTTCCTTGAACAGCAGCACCTTCATCGCTGACCGGATCTCGGCCAGATCCGCGGCATCGTCGCGACCGTCGGCTTCAAAGGATTTTCCCTAAAAAAGTGGCCAAGTTGCTTTTCCTCAACTTTTTACCTACCCGCATAATTTGGGTAAGGTAATACCTGCGTCAAATAGAAGTAGTCTGACGGCCGGGTGAGCTCGAGATGTTTCTTCTCCTCCGCTGATAGGCCAGCTAGCAGACAGTAGAAGATGTGATAGTTCCTTTCACCTTGTGACTGTGACACGATGCGGGATTTCTCCAGCAGATACTTCTCAATTCGGGCTCCTAGAGCGGTTGATGGGTAGCTTCAACCAAATACCCTGTTTGGGTAATCGCTTACCTTCAATGGAACCAACGGAGTTGAAGTGCACATCGATGTATTTTCCAAAACGGGACGAGTTGTCGTTTCTCACCGTCTTGGCGTTACCGAAGGCTGCAACAAGATAGTTTTAGAGAGATTGGTGATAGGGCCACACATGGATTACCCGGGTAAAAGTGTAGACACGCACAAATTTACTCATTATTGACACGGACGTCAACACCTTTACCCAGGTTAATCTCAATTATGCATCCAGGTCCTGGAGCTTTACCTTCAAGGATCGGATTCGCTTCAAGTACTTGTTGCTCAATCCAGCTGTGCTGACCGCTGATGGTGGCAAGGAATTGCAGGACCAGCTTGGTTGATTCCGTCTTTCCAGCTCCGGACTCGCCGCTGAAAAAGGATTACTATTCTATTTGCCTCATAGGTAAACATATTTCTGTTTTATTGATTGGTTTTTAGATCTTGTAGGGAAGAAATATTCCTGATTAAATAATTTGCTTGGGCTAGGTTGCAGTGGAAGTTTCACTTCATCGAGCTTCGAACTCTACCCAACGGCGGCATCCATGCATCCTGGATGAACTCCTGGGTAGACTCTAAGCTTCCCATTAATTCATAATGGACTATTTCCTGGGACCTGGGCTAGGATTCATGAACGCATAACCGATGGGAGCCTGATTAGCAAAGCAACTTTTGCGTCCTGGGTCTCTCAACCAAACAGACTCTATACGATAACCAGTAACACTAACCATCCTAATGAGGTTTCGTGAATCGTAACCCTGGGTAGATTCTAATGGGTGACGCGAGCAGTATCACAACTGATCATTATTAAGGAAAATCAAGCGATTTGCCAAAATATGCATACTTTGAAGGGGTTAGCTCGTTCGCTCCAGGAGGAAAGAAAACGTAATTTTTCCCGGGAAAATTCCTGAATACCGCTTCAACTGTGCCCGTACTCATGAACATTCCTTAGAAAGTTGTCTTTTGTAGTGGATGAGTTTCCAGGTGGAAATGGGTAAGTTTTTTTGAAGCTATTCGTCTCAATCAGCGAGCACAGGTAAGGGCAGGGTTAGTGAAAAGTACAGCGTTCTACTAAGGAAACTCGTTCACCTCATGTGGGCGGGGAGGCTGGGTAAACTTGTCAACCTCGCACAAATTTACCCATCGTTAACACGAGCGTGAAAGCATTTACCCTGGGTAATCTCGACCATGTGTCCAGGCCCAGGACCGAGTCATTGTATCCCCTCTCCTAATTGCGGCAACTAAACCTGGAGATTTGGGTTGCACGAGATACGTTCCCCAACCAAGACCGGCGCCGGCCGCGCACCTTTAGTCCTTTCGCTCTCTGCGTCTCTTATTTCTAACGGGTCCCTTTACTGCTTCTACCCACCCTCCCCCTCTCTATACTCTAGCCGCTCGCGGCCGACGCAACGCAGCTGGGGAACGTATCTCATGTAATCGGAGATTTGTCTCACGTAAGTTATTATATTTTCACGTGATTGCAGTTTTTTAATGTAGAAGAGCGTTTCATTGCCAGACAGAAAGCAGGAGAGGATCATTTTTCATAAATAAATAAACAAAAAAAATGGATAAATAGATAATACTGCGAAGAACTCATCCTGATAGAATAGAGAACTAATGCAATGAACTGACCTGATGACAACGCTTTGATTTTTACGGTGCTTCTTCATATTCGAATAGGCGTTGTCAGCTATCGCGAATATGTGAGGTGGTAGTTCACCTGAAAAAGTAGTCACAATCCCGAATTTTCCAGAAGCCACATTAATACCACAAATTTACCAATTTTCTTCCTCTTATACATGCGAATCTGCTCAGCAGTGTAGATCGGAATGTCCATATATGGATTCACTGCTATGAGTATGGACCCGGTGTAGGTCTGAACAAGCCTAACTATGGTGTGGATCAGCACAAAATCTATTCAGAACCCACATAGATGAGTTTTTCGCGATATCGCACGAGAATATTCCTCAGTATAGCACTCTCATGATAGTCACCGAGTTTTGTCATGTCCTCTACACCTTGCACGGATGACGGATGCATGATGCGGACTCGTCGATCGACGGAAAGCCATTGCTCCTGAAAAAAAAACGCTTTACTGTCTAAATAGTGACTAAAGTGTCCGTTTCAGAACTTCTTATGGACCGCAGTAGGGGGCATTTACCGCCATTAGGCGACGGATCCGAGAACTTATATGGTAAAACTAGTTTAATTGGAATGAAATTGCGTTTGCGAGCATATCCGCTTCTAGCAGATAAAAAGGGCTTTAGTAGCCAAGTAATCATGAAAAAATAAAAGAAAAACCGCGTCATTTTCAGTTTGAGGACTAAGACTAAAGATGAATCTACCAAATTGTGAATCAAGGTGTTGTAATTGCCTACTTTTGCGAAGCTTTTAGTCTTGACCGTTAAGATTTATTTTATCGGATTAGTAGGGAGGTAGGAGGGGGAGGAATAAAAAAGCAAATAATGATAGAACGGACATGGGATTTCCGACAAAATATGACCGTTTCTCGGATATGTTGATCATGCAGAATAAATGTACCAACATGGTTACCAATTACCACGTTACTCAAGGCAGGATGCATATTGAGACCCGGGGTAAACGCGTTGACGACTGCGGTAAAATACCTTGAGTAATCTCAATGATGCTACCAACTTATAATGACGCGATTGCAAGGTTCCGCTGTATCTAATTGAGGAAAATGTTCCAGAAAAGAGTAAAATTACACGTAAAAATAAAAAGAGTGGAAAAAGAAACAAACAGAAATATGACTTTAGCTACTAGGAGTTCCGAAAATGGTGAGGTAGTCTGTGTAGGATTTTTGAATACGGTAGTATTCAGGTATAGGTATTGTACTGGGAGTACTCTGTAGCCTCATTCAGTTGTTCTGATATCTCCTAATAAGGTTGCATTGCGGTTGTGACTTGTGCTTGAACTCCTGGGAATTCTTGGGTGGATCCCAGAGTTTTTGCTAGAGGAATTCCACCTATTCCTGGATGAATTCCTGTCGAGTAGAAAGTGCCTAAATTGTTCGGAAAACCTTTGAATTCATTTGAATTCCAAGCGAACTCCTGTTAATATCGGTTCACCGATGTGAATTCCGTTCATAATCCGGGCAAATTTTTAGTACTTTCTAGGAACTTTCGGTTATATCCTCCGGAATTCCCATATAGAATTTAAGTGTATGTAGCTTCGCGAAATTTAGGAGCAAACCACAAGTGGAAAATCACTCTAGATCCTTGAATTTCTTGGATGAACAATCATAAAGGATATCCTATAAAAAGGGTCACAACGACACTACAAGACAAAGAGATGAGAGTCCATTTTCCAGGTTCTTCATGGGTTAACCTCGAGGTTTCCGGAGATATCTCTTAGTGCTACTGATTACTCACCATCTTCACCCCCTGGAGGATTCCCTACCACGCTGTCATCACTTGCCCTTTAGCCAGAGGCAAGTGACCGAGAAGGACACGAGAACGCTCGAGCTTTTTTAGGGCCGTTTTTTGCGCACTTCAAGTGCGCAGCGTGCTTTTCGCGTATTATCACCCATTGTCAACTCATCACCCTTGAAGACTCGTTTTTTCCCCTCGAGTGCCCTTAATCGAACCCCTTCCCCCGTCTCCGGACATGCTGATAAGTCCATCGGTTCCCTCGCGTGGCTGATAGTCGCACCGGCTATCGCTGCCATTGATCAGACGGCGCCGGCGACGAGGCGGCGTCTCTGAGAGGGTCAAGGTGGCGCCGCGATGAGCTGTGCGGGTTTTGTGGGATGTTAAATGAGGTGAATTAGAAAAAAAATGTGTGAAAAAGAAAAGTGGGATGAAAAACGTCAAGGGCACTCACCTGTCCGAGATCGTCAACGACTTTCAGGCGTCCGTGATCCTGGTCAAGCACTCGAGCGCCTACTGGAATCCCCTCTCCAGCCAGGGGTTCTATCCATATAAAGTCTCCCTGAATGAGAAAACAATCTTTTTGCTACCTCTTTCATCATGTTTATCCCAGGATAATATCCTAGAACTTATACAGGATCTTCTGTGAGACTATCAGAAAGCAAAATAATATGGGAAAAGATTTGTAAAGGCTAAAAAATTCCCCCGAATTCTAAGTCACAAATTCTCGATAGAGTAGAACTCTTTAGCTTTTCTGAAATTATTTGTGAATCGCTCGAGTTAGCTGCAGTAAAAGAGACAGTTAAAGAGATAGAAAGAAGAAAGAAAGAAAGAGGGATGGATAGAGAGGCTGATGGACACAGAGAGATTCAAGGTTTTTCAAAATGGGGTGGTCCGAAACCTCTAGTAAAAACTGGCCGAGTGCCAAGGTTCCTGAGATGATTTTGAGAACTCATTCCTCGCGTTCATGCGAGCTTTGTTCTTAATTATTCGATTTCTCGAACAAATCTGTGCTCCAGTGTCAATATCTGCTCTGGTTTTAACGGGCACAACGCCCTTCATACCAAGCTCCTAATGCTCGGAACTACAAAAGCCGCCCAGCGATAGTCCTTGAGAAGAATTTGCATTCTTTAATGAATGGAATTTGCGTTCACGAATTAATGGAGGCAATAACCACGGACGGATGTCAATCGTCCGGTCGTTAACCCGACGAATTCCTACAGCGTCGTCATAGGATTGCAGTAAAGACAAATGTTGTTTTAATGGCAAAGGCCCAAGAACATCTAAAGTATTATACTTCCACGGATTGAAAGGTCAGCATCATAAAAATGATATCTGAAGTTACTTAATGCTGATTGAGGTCATATGGGCGTGCTGGTTTTTGAATGAGACATTTTATATGCGCCCAGAAAATTCCCATTGGTGAAGGGAAAAGAAAATCAAGGAGAGTTTAAAGAAGATTCTACGAAATTCGGAGTTTGGAGTTGGGATTGAGTATGAAAAGCGAAAAAATAATGAGAAGGAAGTGGAATGGGTAACGGTGGATAAATGGTAGTCAAGTTCGATCCCCGACAATTCACACAGAGAGGAGTACAGGGATTTCCATGGAAACTAGAAAACGAACCGGATGAAAATGGAATATATCTAACTAGTTTGACCAACAATTCGAAGGGAAAAATCAAACATCCCAACAATACAAAGCTTCACAACCCTTATTTTCTTTCACGCTAGGATGTAGGGCTCTCATTTTCTTGATCATTTTGAACCTCGACTTTTTCCAAAATAAACTATTCAAATAATGAATTTAGTGGATTATTTTTCGAATACATTAACGGAAATTGAGCAAAATGAAAGCTGTGCTAGTATTTTAATCAGTATGGTTCACTTCTACAGTTATATTTTCCGAACAAAATGGAAAAGCAACCAAAAGTGAGGATGTCTGTATTGAATAACACCTATAAGGATTATTCCGTTCAGCAGGAGATCACGAAGTAAAAATTTGTTGCAGTGGGGATGAGTAATGACCCTCTTGAAATTCGCAACACCATTCACATTAAGGTCATTTTTAATATAAGACTTTTCAAAGAAAAGGCAGTTTTTTCGAGAAATGACCGGCTTTATAGGGAAATGAACATTACTAAAAGCAATATCAAAAATAATTGCATGATGTGGTGAAAAAAGGAACAGAGGGCTATGAGAGAAGAAGTTAGAAATAACGAAATATGTACCAAAAAATGTACAAATGTCCATAGATATTATAGAATGAAACTTCATAATCAACGAATAAGCATAATAACTCACCTTACTAACTAAAACCATGGTAAGCAGCTAGGACATCACAAGGCAACGTCTGAAATTGGAGAAATTCAACTAAAGGAATCCAAGACAGACCAAGACAGCGGCTAAATCAATTTTTCGAAAAAAATGGAAGAAAAAATGATTAACGACATGAAGACGCCAATAAAAGCGAAAACCGGAGAGCGATGCACTTTAAGAAGGAGATATGTATCAGCAGATATTAATACGATCAACATTCCTGTGACTGGCTTGGATGAAAAACGGGGATTGGGGAGCCCGGAAATCCGTAAGATTATTTTCTGATTGTTTGATGATGTCAAGTGTTGACAAAACAACAACAGACTGTAAGAGTTGTTTGACAACGGTGAGATGATCCGGACTAGATGGCTTACAGCACATGGAACAATGGGGACAACAATATCTACTGACTCGGTGGTGATGCTTGATCAACGGTGTTATTAAGAAGGTGTACAGAAGATGACAAAAGGAAAGGAAAGAAAAAGGAAAAAATACCTAACTCTCCAGAGAAATGCCAAGTAATTCAGTTTTCACCACTAAAGCTATGGGATTTGTGCCAGAAGGAGCATGAACCATCGGAGTTATGGTCCTAAATAGTCACGTAGAAATCTGTCTCTCCAGGCGTCTATTTTTCCATGCGTTTGTTTTTTTTTTCAATTTTAATACATTCATACTACGACTACACATTTATACTCCATTTCATATGAGTATATGTGGGATATCCAGAAATTGCACACACTCCTCCTCCAGCAACACCATCAAGGAAATTTTGCTCCAAAAATTCTTCTGTAACAAAAACTAGCCTCACCGCTCTTAATTTCTAGGGAACTGTTATGTCTACAAACAAGGAATGTAAAAAAAAAGCAAAAATCGAGGAAAAGAGAAGGAATAAAAGAAAAGTGAACCCAGAAAATTTGACAATATTTAATAGTTCCTGAAATATGGAGAAGATGCCCAGGAAGGACTTTGTTTTTCCAGAAATTTCGTTTTTTTTTCTCATAGAAAGATTTTGTTTTTCTAGAAACTTCGTTTTTCTACAAACATGTGAAATTAGTGATAGTTTGTACTGAGAAGTGGTGAAGTTAGAATTACTTCTCACTATTAGCAGCCTTTCCTATCAACAAATTAAATTCACTTGTTAAATTTTCAAGAAAAAAAAGAATAAACCTAATTCGGTCATAGCTCTCGGTTTCTCTTTGTTTAAGGTCAACAAATTGATTTAATTTGTCACTGTCCAAGATTCGGAACTTGCCCTCCAGACCTATCATCGGAGAAGGGGAAGAGAATGTCGTGTATTGGTGTCATCGATATAAGGAGTCCGAGAAATAGGAGTATTCATGAAAAAAAGGCGTGGCCACACAATCTCTTGATGAATCAAATTACTGATGAAATTTATTTATTCATTTATTTATTTATTTATTTATTTATCTACTTATTACGTTACAGTAAACGTGCTGGATAAGAACAAACAGAACACAGACAGTAACAATTCACAACCAATAGAAACTATATATTAGAAGAAAATATACATACAAAGGACAAGACAGCGGATGCTGAGGGTTCTTGAGGATTTTTTTCCACATGTGACAAATCAAACTCCATGAATTCTGACTATCTTTGCACGAAAACCACTACGGTTGATCAGAGAGGCCTATCCACCAAGAAAGAGCAAGTTCATCCAGACAAATTTGAATGAATGAAGGTAAGTGTTTGCACGGTAGTAGTACGAAAGACCTTAAAAATAAGACAAACAAAATTTTTGTAGAGAAAATATAGAAACAAGCACTTTGTTCAAGAAATAGTTTTTAGAAGGCTCCATTTTTACTAGCAATAAGCATTTTCCTATTGTTTTGTTCACCTCCTACCTACGATAACATCATGGACATGAATTCTAAAGTGTTTTCGATCTACATATATGGATTGAGAAAAAATTGTGCTAGGAATCGAATTATGTATGTAGATAGGAAGAAAAAGAAAAGGAAAATTTGCACTTGAGCACATCATTAGGGTATCCCAGAATCCACAAAGTTTCTTATTTCTCATCAAGCTTCTCGTGTTTAAGAATAAACGCTGCTACTTCTCCAACGGTTCCAAGGGTTCAAGTACAATACATTGAAAGTGATAAACAAAAATAGAGAAAGCACGTATCATTGGGCTTACCCAAGTTAATCGTGGTAACATCACACAAATCTACTCGTAGTTAACATGTGCGTCAAAACTTTTACTCTGGGTGAGCTTAGTGAGGCACTAAATATCAGATTTCCTTACTACTATTGGCAGTAATACAAGTAAGAATCAGGCACAATTGTAAGTGCTCTGCGGTTTTTGAAAATACATGGAATAGCCTAGATGAGATTGGGGCATAAATTGAAGGGGGGAGGTTGTATGTAGATAGAAAAAATATTTAAAAAATAATGCTGGCAGAGGAAACAAATTTGGGTTAGGTAGTTTAGGTTAATTTGGGTTGATCACGAGCATACAACCTAAGGCGTAACCGGTATTTTTTCAGTAATGTAACCAACTAGCAGAAAAAGAAACTCGAGGAGTCACTAGCACTTAGGTCTGCACTAATCATTGCCTTAGTGATTCCATTGTTATATGTGCGCGTAACAGTAGAGTGCAGAAAAAAAAAGATAAAAAAAGAATATAAAAAGTAAGTAAGACGTCGAAGAACGTATTGATTCAAAATGGAAGGACATGCATCGATTCCATGTAAGCAATAATAAGCAACATGTAAGCAAAGCAAATTTCTGCAAGCAATTTCTGTCCTTCGTTTCTGAACGTGGAAACCACTGAAAAATAAATACAGTTCAAAAAGATCAATTCTTACAATACCAGTTCATGTAATACGGGTAAGGGCATGGCAGTTACAGCAGGGATCAACAGAGGAAAATATAGAGGCGACCGGTAATGTGCACGTACATATAGGAAGAGCCCAGCGCCTAATTCTCTAGTTGTTTCTTTCGACCAAGTCCCAAAGAAAATCACACAAAATTTGGAAAAATTTTCATATACTTTGGTTACCACTTTAACTAGAGGTAATCAGCAAAAAAAAATTGGACAAAGCTATCGATTCGAATGCTATCGAATGTTCGAACATGTGCTTGGCTAATGCCAGTTTGGCGCTAAGTGTTGAGTGGCTACTTATCGCTCGTAGAAGGCTTCATAAATTCGACTTCAGCAGCCATAAAACGACAATTGCTGCGCTAGGCAGAGCATCGATGTTCTATCCTAGGGCCAAGATCATTTAGGGGGGGGGGACAGGGTGATATTTGACCCCTTCATCATCCTGGCTCTCCGCCATGCATTGCCTTTGTGGGTTGACTCATACTTGAGCCCTTTTATTTATTCGCATTTTCACAACAAAAAAAAGGAAAAAGGGATATGAAAAGCAGGTGGAAGTTTTTTAACTTTCAACAATTTCATCATATTGCCACTGTGGCAAAATCCGGAAAATTCCTCGGAAGGTTTAGAAATTCCCGGTCATTTAGTGAGTACGAGCCCCCCCCCCTTTCCAATCAGAAAGTGATACATCTGATTGATCATACCATTATTTTTTTGTTGATTATTGATTACTTGTTATCTCTGATTGGGAGAACTCGCTTTGGCGGAGTATTCCAAATTTTTTCTCAGAAAACTCGGCCCAATTTGAAGAGTGGACGGGTCAGTACCCACCCGAGAACGTTAACGCGGCACAGGCACTGGTCTAACAACAGCTACATAGAGCGAGTGATTGAAATAAGCCCTTTAGGAGCCAAATGTACATTTGAGATTACCTAGGGTAAACTTATTAATACCTCCTCCCCGTGAACAACGCTCACGAATACGGGCACTGGTCTAACATTAGCTTTGAACCGATGGGTGAAATAAGCACTCTAGGGGCCGGATGCATCATTGAGATTACCCAGGGTGAACTTATTAATACCCCTTCCCCAATTTACCCATTGCTAGCGCGGGGTCGATATACTCACCCTGGGTAGTCCTGATGATGCATCCAGGGCTAGGATTCATGAAACGCTAACTATGCAAATCAAAAAAGAATAGCGTGATGGGATATCTTATAGACAACGTGATGTTAGGAAACGCAGACCGTCAGAGCTTGTTTTTTATGAGTCCCAGTTCGGGGGCTAAATGCATCAATGGGATTACCCAGGGTAAAATTGTCAACACCCCCTCCCCTTAAAATTACCCACCGCTATTATGGGAGTCGACACGCTTACCCTGGGTAGCCTCAGTGGTGTGGTTTTAGGTACCACAGCTACAGTAACGAATCATGCGTCTGGTAAGGTGGATGAGGTAAGGTAATCTTCTAATGATATATTCAGGCCTAGGAGTATTTGTCAAATTACAGACGAAGAAAAAATCAAGGTGTTGGGCAATGTGCGAACGTACTGAAGAGGGTTATGTACTTCCCTTCCTTCCAGAAGAAAAGGTGTGAAAAAAGAGAGAAGCGAGAAAACTGCACATAGTTTTTCTAGTGATCACAGCTGGAAATAATGAGGAAAGAACGAGATGCGCGGAGGTCAGTCAGTCGAGGCGCTTTGTTTGTGTGTGCACGCCGTACACGATGTTCGGCCAGAGCTTCACCAAACATAGAAAGTGTTGCCGAATGTGAGCGCGCCTTTCTGACCATGTACAGTGCTCGTCGCGGCCGTCGGCGGCGGCCGGCGGCGAGAAAACACGAACGGAACAAAAGTGGATGAGGCTGGAACGATCGGCGGGTAACTGGCAGCTAATAGCCGGTGTTGGCCGGAGGATGGAACAATTACGATGCCAAATATGGCTTTGAAATAGCAGAGCCTAGGAATAATTAGGAGCTCCAGAGATGTCGCGACAACTACACGAGAAGAGTACAGTCTTAGAAATTCTCTCTCGTAACGCTATGTCGGCTGTCTCTAATCTGTCCTCCAAAGCGGGTCAGTCAGCCCCGTCCGCGACGAAGGCAGTTCGTCGGCTCGAGAGGGCGCAGCGCGCCACCCCCGCGGCGGCGGCGGCGGCGGCGCGGACATCTGATCAGCCGACGGTTAATGGTAAGTGATAAATCGATATTCCTGGAAGACTACAAGTGAACTCGGCCCCGGCATGGATTTGGCCGGGCGAACTGGCCAAAATGCTTGAGGTGAACGGGCCCGCACGCCTGCGCAACGCACGGATCTCGCCACGACGACTATCGGACGCAACGTGCAGCAGCCGCCGGCCATTGGAACGAGTTCCACAATGAGAAGCTGGCTGCTTGACACCATACTTGGAGTTCTTCAGCGCTAGCGCAATCGTATTAGCCTATACAAGACGGAGAGATTAGTGCCATGCGATTAATCACGGATATTCCCCATGGATCATAAGCTGGATTGTTTTCCTATATAGTTCGCAGATCAAGGACAAGTTTCCCTGTTCATTGCTTCAGGATTTCCATGGAAATACCGTAGAATTCATCAACGCCCATTCTTCCATTTGCAAAAGACGGTTAAACGGGAATTGCATGAGATTTGCAGACACTTTGTGCGCATGCATGTCGCATCACATCAACATTTTTATTATGTTTGCATGACGTTGAACAGCTAACTCCGCCCACGCACGTTGTAGGAATCATGCAAGCATCAAGTATCAAATTATATGTACGAGTAGAGAGTGGAAGGTGTCTGACATCCGAAACTGTTCACATTTCCTTCATAGTCCATAAAACACTTCCTATTTGCATCACAATGCATCGTTATCAGCTGCAGCTGCATGAAGTTTGCATGAGATTCGCATGACGTATACATGGCGAAAAATTGCTGCAAATCCTACGCCAATCCATGGTTTTCCTGTTTCCTCAGACACAACTTATAACGGAAGGATCCTCAAAAATCGTTTTGTTGTCGGATCTTTCCGCAACAATTTTTTTCTGAAATTTTAGAGATTGAGTTTTAGAGACGAGATTTTGAGGGGCCACCGATACCAACTCCTGAGGCCACATGTATCGTTGAGATTACCCAGGGTGAGCGTGGTAACACCCCTAATTTCACCGTTGACGCGTTTACCTTGGGTAATCTCAATGATGCTTCCAGGCCTTGTAAGGCGCGATCTCTCTGTACCAAATGCCCACATGCGTGTTTGTTTATATGTGTTTACTTACTACGAGCAGCGTGGGAAAACTTTAGCGCGTGGACCATGCATGAACTACGGCATTATGGGACAGCATCAACAGGGTAACTCATGTAATTCCTTGAAGGAATTATTTTTACGGGAAAGAGAATATTACGCAATAGCTGGTTCACATATTCTCAATGAGTGAGGAGAGATGTTTGGGCCTGGATTTGGATGCACCACTGCGATTACCCAGAGTAAACGCATAACAGTGGCGGGTAAATTCGTGGGACGCCTGAAGTTTATCCTGGATAATCTCAGTGATGCACGCAGCCCCTGCATCGGTTTCTCTTCCGTTTTCTCAAGAATCTGACCAACTAATGGGATTTGACGGAAAACGTCCTGGAACATGTAGCAAAAATGTTTTTCCTGAAAGGACGACTGTTTTTAGCAGGGAACATGCGATATGGAACCGCTGATTTTTGCCTTATCTGAACCATTATTCTGTGCGAAAGGGGGTAGCGGTCTGGATAATGGACAGGTCAAAACCTACTGGTAATAGGTGAACAGATAACCAAGTACGGATATCTTTAATGTCATGGGATGTTTCGACCTCCTTCCCGGTAGACACTCCCAGCGGAAAGTAGTTATTTGTTAGCTCATTGATCTCTTTTCAAAGGTGTTCTTACGGATAATTTTGACCTGCCATTTTGACGTAACCTATGGTATTCGAGCCCAGTGAACACTGTTGAATCTCCAAAACATGGCAGAGCTACGAAATGCCTAAGGGTCGGAAACACTCAAAAACTGTGACACGATAATTATCCTGGGTGCTGCCTTTAGGAACAGGATCGGATGACGCCATCAGATATGGGACATTATCGGTCTTCTGAACAGAAAACCATTTAATGGAGGTGTTATGGCAGATCTGGGCATGATAAGTGCCGAAGAAGCGAATTTTGAGGCAAAATAGCTGGGCCACTCCCCAGTAGGTGCGCCTCTAACACACATTTCTTTCTACAAACTGGAAATGCCACTAGAACAATAGCAAATAACCACAAACTTGCAATAGGTATGCAACTCAAGAGTCTTTTGCAAGTCTTTTGCAAGGGGTCTGAGCAGTCCTTGACACCTTTAAGCCGAGCGGCGACAATCATCGCAAACATATGAAGTCGGCTTGGATCACGTAAGAACAACGTGGTGGTGAAGGTCGCGCGGATGGTTTATTCTGCGGAATCCCGAGGTTCTTGCACTCCGGACCCGCCGGCCTTCATTGATCACATGGGCTTGCATAACGGCGATTTGTGGCGGGGGGGGGGTTCAGGCACCAGGATCCGGGAAGAGTAAATGGGCAGAGTGAAAACGAGGAGGTGGATGTCGGAAGATGAAATGAGACAGGAACATACGTACTACGTATTAAATAAGAAAATAAATAAATATGTAATTAAATACTAGGTTACCGCGAATAGGCAATATGCACAGTGTGTGTCGATAGCGGTGATCCATCCACGACAAGCACGCTGCGCAACCGTGCCGCACGCGCAGGAGTTGTTGTCGTGAGCAGTCGGAGTGCCATTTCTAGGCGCTTTTCTTCCCTAGTTTGGTGATCCTTTCACTTTTTTTCATGTTTCATAACGAGAAATAGCATAGTGGCAACAAACAATGTCGATTCCGGCGCGCGCGGCGCGGTTGCGCGGCGTGCTTTTCAAGGCCATGAATGGTCACCGCCAGCGACGCTCAATGTAGGTGAACAGAAACGTAAATAGGTAAGTAATTAAGTGAATTAGGTACAATTTGGAAGCTTGCATGGTGACAAAGGCCAGCAACTTGCCAAAAGCTGTGATTATGAGTTCCCCTTGATTCCTATGGTGCGCGCGGCTGACGGGCGACTGACGCACGCACTTAGTATAAATTGTCCTTATTCGCTAAAACGAAATGAAAGCAGCAAGATAAAAACATGCTATTGTAATAGAAGCCATGGCAAAACATACATATAACAGATAAGGAGATGAGAAAACGACCTGATAAGGTTTCTATGACTGCCTTATTTGGAAACCACGGAGAAAAACATGTACTGTATATCTCTCCTGACGCTATGATTAAAGTGATCAATGGTGGCTGACTAATGAATAGGAGAAAAGTCGAGGAAACATGTGACAATTGGCTGCAAGTAAAGAGGGACTTGCAGAAAAACAAAGCTAGCTAGAGAGACAAGTGAATAACTAAGATTACCCAGGGTAAAGGAGGGCACAAATTTATCCGTTGGCAACGTGTTTACTCTAGGTAATCTCGATAATGTAACCAGGAGAGAATGAGGCATTGAAGTTCAGGAGAAATGGTTGACGATGAGCCAAGGAGGCGGAGACAACAAGGCCAGCTGCTTGGTGTTTGGTTGTTTACTTTATGTACATTCATGTGCTTGTTTACATTATTGCTTATTTGGACACCTCTTGCGGTGGGCTGATCTTTATTCGAAAAAGCTGAAGTCGTAAGGATAGGAAACTATTGTTACTATCCACATATGCTCAAAGCCTTTTAGGTAAAAAGTGAACCAAGTGAGCTACGCTGCAACCGGTAATTATGAACTATTGAAGGTCCCTATCCAATCAATTTTATGCAGTCGAATAAACGCGATCCAATGGTAAATTGATCTGCTTTGGATATCCTGCTATCCAAGGAAAATCTTTCCGTGGATAAATGAATCTAATCATTTCGTGCAGGATATCTTTATCCGGTCGATAACAGAAATAAAAATCCATGATCTTTTCTACCTCATGTTATCTTCACATAGTACCGCCGAGACACCGTATTTACTCCAAGAAATGATCATGCGAAAGTATGAGTCATATAAAATCGGAGAAATATAGGATAAATACCAGTGGAAACGGATATAATGTATCCGCTACGTTTTCCCACCAACGGCTAAATAACATGGACACGGGTACAGAAAGTTTTTTATTCGGCCGCATAGATGTAAATGATTCTACAAGCAGCGAATAGTGCCACATGTACAATAGTTGCTTTCCCCTCACAAGGTTGCACGCAACTTGCAGATTCACGAGTTTTACCCCTCGGGGTTCATAGACCCATAAGCAGGCGAAATTAGGACCTCATACCAACTTTCAAGCCCTGTATTCCACAACATTATGGATTGTATAGTATATAACCAATTCCGCTAACCATCGTTCATTTATGTGCTTAACAGCACCCTGATCTTAACCCAGGAAGGGAACAGGTAGCCTGAAGATATCCACATGTTAGTTACAGAAATATTGCATGTAACTTGCAAGTACGATGCATATAAATTTCACAAATGGTGCACGTAATTTGCGGGAAGGATTCATGCAACATGGAAAATTGTCGCATGGATACTATAGTGTTTCATCATGGAACGTAGCAGTGAAGTTATTAGAGAAAGAGAGAATGCGAGAAATAGTGCCGTATTTAGAGAGGCAGGCGAGAAATAGGGATTATGGGCACACTTATTGAACTATCGCCATTTTTGAAACAGGCTATAGTCCCGTTCGCCACATGGAACATTTTTTGCAAGCAGAGCTACCATGAGTTACTAAAATGGTAGTAAAATTCTTTTGGCTAATTTTTTCCCAAACTGTGAGGTGCAAAAACCAGCCTGATTCACCGAAATCCGGGAATATTAATGAAACATTACACATAATCTAAAACAAGCAATTCACATTCTAAAAGCTAGGATCATGATCGAATAAGCAGTATGCCGGACATAACAAAGCGATTACAATCAAAATGTAAAGTCATAGCAGCCGAATATCTGACCCAGTTACTTGTAAACGGAGAGCGACGAGATGGCGATAAGCGGAATTACTAGACGAAGCCTGCGAAATCCCCGCAAGGAACATGTGCTATCGAACCCTTCGTGGTCACTTACTTTTGCAAAGGGGGAAGAGAGCGCTAAGAAATGGATATGAAATACTGGATAAACATAGAGAAGGTGGAGACCGCAGAGAAAAATGTGCAGGTGTGCATGAATTTGTCGCCGCCCAACAAAAGGGTGTCGGCCGCGGCTTGAGCACTGGTCTCTGACAGCAAATCGAATGAGCAGAAACTATCGAAATGGACGCCGAGGACAAACAAAGTGAAGTGGTCATAGTTTCCGTGGTTTTGCGGGATAACTAGTCCTTGGTTAATTGGTAAAGGAACACAACGAAGGCAACGTGTTCTATTTTAAAGCAAAAAAGTTTTTCTTTACTTGTGGTTCCCCTACTAGTCTGCTAATCATTGACAATGTTTTACTCACAGTTTATTCACACAGGCAAGTTCTTTCCGTTACGAAGCAATTGTCATTTTTTCCAAATGCCAAACCCAGGAAAAACCCAAATGCCAACCATAAGACCCAAGAGGGTTATCGATGTTCTTGCAGCATTTCCTGTACAATTTTGTTCTTGAACAGCTGCTTGTATCTCAATCATATTGCTTCAAGAACATCAACAACGATTTTTTGGTTGTTCCAAGGTCTGTATACATCATTTAGATTACCTAGGGTGATTGCGTTACAAGTGGGTAAATTTGGGCTGTTAACACGTTTACCCTGGGTAATCCCAACAATTCACGCTGCTCCTGGTTTTAACCCCTAAGACGTGAATAAAAGGTAAACACAGTGTTGGATAAACACTCTTCACGGAAAAATTTCAGAGATACAGGAGGTCCTGGGTTTGGATCATTGAGATTACCCAGAGCAAATGTGCTGATGCCCGCATTAAAGGTGGGTAAGTTTGAGGGTATTAACAAGTATCCTGATATTTAGTGGCATGGTAGTGAGGAAGTCGTCAGCTACATAGTAGATCTATTGATATAGGATGTGGGTAACTTTGGAGGTGTTAACATGTCCACCCTAGGTAATCACAATGATGCACGCGGCCTCTGGTTTCAACCCCCCCCCCTCAAAAAAAACCTAAGTAACACGTAATCTTTATGTCTTATAAGCTAAGTGTGAACTTTCTTTGGGAAAAAAGCTCTACTGATGTGGGATACATTGCCGAAACCTAAACAGCAGGAGGGGAAAGCTACAGCTGCAGAAAAACGTGCGAACTTCCATATATAATGCTTTCATTTTATGGTATATGTCTCAGAAAAGCTGAGAGAAAAATTATCTCATCAGTGAGTGATAGATTTACTGGAGGACAGTTCTCCAGAAGGATAAAAATACCGAGGTAAAAGAAGTGGTAACAGTATGACGGAAAAAGGCAACAGTCTGAGCATTTACGTGCCTTCTCACCGTTCTCTCCTGTCACAATTTTTCATTCACAGGAAAAAGGAAACGTAATGTAATGTAATGCAATGTAACGTCATGTGGTGTAATGTAATGTAATGTAATGTAATGCAAAGTAATGTAATGTTTATTACCGACTAAATTGAAAAAAAAGGATAAAACTCGTGTGAGAAAATAAGACTCCGATAAAACGTAATGATTGGGAATATGGGAAGAGAGTGGGATAGATACTTTACCCACCCGAGGAAAAGTTCTACAGAATCATGTGGAAGAATCAATAGAAAAAGTAATTGACAGAGAAGTAAAAATAACTCTAACCAATTGCTCGAAAAATCTTCATTCACTACGGCGGTGATTTTTACCGGTTATTTCAGGATCAGAATCAGGTATGTAGTACATCACCATCGAAAAAAACCTCGCCAAATCCGCCAACGACTTCGTCGTATGGTTCAATTCATAAGTACATCCTAATTACAAAAATTGATTGCAGAAACAGCTGAAATTTCAGAATACTTGGCAATATAATGTAATCTTCACAGCGTTACCATTGATTAGCAAGCGAATTTATCCTTGACGAAAAAAGCTAGGACAGCAAGAGTCAACAAATCGCCGGAAGGCATTTTCCACATCATCCTCTTTGGCTTAAGCTTTCTGGCAGAGAAATGCTTCTAAACTCCAGGTAATCTGCTAGAAACAGGTCTGGAAATTGTGCGGGATGAGGTAGTCCCTAACGCCTAGATCAATAAACGTTTGTTTGCTTGGAGGTGGGACTTGCGAACTAGCGTTATCTTGCAAGAGCTCGTGAAACATGACTGCTCGAAGATCGCACTTGATCATGGCATGGATCCATAGTTGAGATTACCCAGGGTAAGCGTGATGACGCCTGCGTTAACGATGTGTTTACCCTGGGTAATTTCCATGATGCATGCGTCCCTACTCCTCCACCCATTCACTCACTTATTTATCTAATTGAAGCCTCAGTCTGACGTCTCACTTGTGTTTGAAGGGTAGCGTGTCAATGGTGAAAGGGGTAATCGACCCATAAAACAGTTCATTTTCATGGAAAAATCAGCAAAGGCATATTCGGTAAACCATGAGAAATTCCCTGAATATTTAATAGGTAAAATTAACAATTTCTTAACGTGGCTAACATCCTGTGCTTTAAAATGGCCCAAAAATTAGCCACCCACCCTTCTTGACGGTCTCTGAACTTAGAAAGAACTTTAACTGAAAGACGCTTCTATTTTTGGATGAATCTCACCTCGAACAGCACTCGGAGTAAGACCCACAGAAAATGGCAATTTATACTAGATGCGTGCGTCCGTCGCGCGTCTGGCGTACGCATCTGCTTGCGTGGGCTTCGCCCTAGCTGCGTCATTACCGCGACAGCGCCTATCATTCATCACAAAGATGCACGCATCTTTGTAAACCGCCTTAAATGGACATTTTTGGGAAGTGGATTCAGTTTCTTGTTTAAAATTCGAATTTTTTAAAAATTTTCAACGGCTTTAGTCATAGTTTCCTATCCAAGCGACAAACGAATGCCTCAAGCGCAATGGTCTGAATCAGTGAATTGGTATGGATTGGTCAGGAGAAGCCGAATTTCTCAAGGCTTCTAGTGGCAGCAGATACCTCGA
This sequence comes from Ancylostoma ceylanicum, assembly GCA_000688135.1. Classification (NCBI taxonomy): domain Eukaryota; kingdom Metazoa; phylum Nematoda; class Chromadorea; order Rhabditida; family Ancylostomatidae; genus Ancylostoma; species Ancylostoma ceylanicum. Next base: position 65,618 of record JARK01001529.1, read on the forward strand.
GCGCATGGATCAGAATTGTAGGCTGAGTAATTGGCGCGGATCAAATTTCATTTGGAATGCTAACCTGGGGCAAGCAAGCAATTCACGTGATCGCTGTGAATAATGAGGGAATAATGCGACTAAGTTTATATGTTGGTGTATGCGCCTGTCTATCCTTCTGGGATGAAGAAATGCCCTCTTCTGAGAAAGCACTCGTATCATCCCTTGTAAGAACATAGAATTGTAGCAAAGACATCAGAGAAAAAAAGAGGAAAAGAAAATAGAAGAAGAAGGAGAGCGAGTAAGATGTGGCATTCCAGAAGACGGAAGCAAATTTTCATTTATTTTTTGACGTATTTCCATGCTCTACTCATGTCAAATGATATTTTAAGAAACTATGATATGAAGTGAACGAAATGCTGATCAAAATACTTTTTATTTCATGGGAAAATCTGATGTTTGAGCTAAGTTACACAACTTGGAATGTGCACCTCGAAAAACGGCCATTATTTTTGGGACAACTCAATGCAAGCTGTGTGAATCGGGCTTAGGTAGTTAAACCTGAAATGGCGCTATGATTGGCTCACTGGGTGAACTGACCAATCGCAGAGTTGAGCTGAACTGCCCTTTCCAAACATAACCCTCTACACCCATTCAATTATTGGTAAGTGCTGCTCATGAAAAGGAGTTTTCATGACCATGAAAAATAGTTCGATACTCATTGACCAAGTCAAAATTACTACTGAGAGTTCGAACGAAAAAAAAAAGAAATTCCTCCAAAATTTGTAGTTATTGAAATGCCTACTTTTCCATAGAAAAATGCTATAAAAGCACCGCCATGTAGCCACAACCGAACTCCCGAAAGCATTAACGAATTCTAGAAACAGCGAAGAAAGAACTGATAGCTTATCGCATGAGTCCTTATGAGTTGTTAACTCGCTAATTGTCCTGACATTTAGCAATAAAAAGGAAAGTGACGTCAATTATAGCATGTAGAAAGAGCCTATGAGAATTGCTAATGTTCTAGAATGTATAATTCTTTTAATTCATGGAATGAGCTATCAGTGGGCGGATGGGTAGATCAAATGAGTAGGCGTTAGAAATAGATTTCAAAAGGTAAGTGCTAAGTTAGTAATAGAGTGAGTGAGGTAACATTTAGAGCAACTGCCCTCCGATTCTTCCAACAGTTCAGTCTCACTCCAGAGCCTCAATTACAGCAGCCATGGTAATTTTGCCCGAACAGATTGTGTTAGAATCTTGGGTATGATGAGGTGAAAAAGATCTACAAAAGAGGAGATTTTTCTTGCCATCTTTCTTGCCCATAGCCGAATTACAACTTGTTTCTGGGTTTTCTTGTCGATAAGTTGTCGACCCAAAACTTGCGGACGACTTACAATGCCAACGGACATCCAATTTGCAAGTTATCGACAGCATTTGGAAGGTAACTTGTCGACGAGAAAGGATGAAAGCAAGTTGTCAACAACCTTTGGGCCCAGCTAGTTTCAGACAACTTGGATCGTTGATTGCATCGTACAACTCATGTTGCTGGAACACTGGAGAGCATCTAATCTCTCTATACCTTGAAATGCTGATGTTTACTGCAGTTAAATTTTCATGAAATTATCGGGACCATTGCTCATTAGCGCATTGGAAATCTCAGAGATGAAAGTCTCGGAGAAAAAAATATTCAAAATGTTGCCGATGAAAATTGTCGTGGATGATGGCGTTGAATGGAGGAGAACAATCCTTCAGGGCGATGGTTAGGGCTTCTTCAAGGCAACAATTTTTGCTAGTTCAAAAAACTAGCCATGTGGAAAAAGTGATCAAAAACAAGCCTAAGATTAGTCAGGCCAGGCAATTAGTATCACTGTCGTGAATACTAGCAGCTGAGCTAAACGCCATGTGAAAATATGGATTGTTGCTGCTTACGCCAGGTACTCCTCCAAGGAACCACTTGAACAATGTGAAATGGGATATCTCTGCGAGATATACACGATCAAAGAGCAGAAAGGATAAATAAATAGCGCCAAAGTATCTGGAGGGTGCTTATTTCTCCTATGGCAATGAACTAAGGGCACAATTTGTTTACAAATTAGTAGACAAACCAGGAAATATTGATACCTGGTGGGAAAAAGTAAATTCAAGTTAGAAACATAGCGCTATAATCATTATATCCCCTCTTTCAGAAAGTAGTAAGCAAGTTTCCTCAGAGATATTTCACTGCAAGTTGCCTTTCCGTATCTGTACTGTAATTGCGAGAATAGCAGAGGAAATGTCATCAGGAAAAATATCAGGAAAAAGACAGAAAAAGTACAGAAAGAATACAATCAACTATAATTGTCCCTAATAAATGCCAATGCCATCAAGCCTAGCAGTAGTTTCCCTAGTTCGTCAATGTGTGCCGAATTCGCACGCAGTGTCACGTTATCTCGACAAACACTAGCTGACGTCAGACTTCTCAGAGGTGTTGACTGCATCGAACAAAAAAGCCGTAGAAGAAAGCGTTAACAACGACGAAATGCCGTGAAAAGCCTCCTACCGGACATTGAGGACAACTGCGAGGAAAAAGTGATGAGGTCGGGATGGACACGGTTCAACGAACGAGAGGATAAACGTCCACTGAGTGCGACTGAACAAACAAGCGGACACGAGAAAATACGCGCGTCAGGTTACCACAGATGAAGCGGACAAACAGCGAACAAACACCGTTACTCAAGCTTCTTAGCTTCTGTATTCTAAGGTTCGAGCCTGGTCACTTCTACTAAGCATCTCTCTTCCCGAGGAGAAGAAGATGGGGTAAATAAAGAGGCGGAACTCATCGCCGCCAATCCTCATCTCTTCCATCGCCGAGGAGAGACGATAGTTTTTCGAAGGAGCTGAACTCTTTGTATGTCGAGTGACCATTTTTAGCCCATCCGCTGGCAACATCGGGTAAAACATAGTGTTTTCATGAGTAGTTGAAGGTCGTTTGAAATGTATAGTTCCGGAAAACGCAGATAATCAACATGTTTTGAAAAGTTTGCAGCAGCACAGGTGGTGGCGCAGTCAAATGTGTATCGGTAGCACGATGCAGTGTGAAAAGCGTGGTGGGACCCACTCCAGTGCGTTACATGGGACGAGCTCCTTTTGCACCCTTCGTTTGGGTTTTTTTCGCACCCTCCGAAGATTCTTTGTGACAGCACTAACAAGTGAGTTTCCTTGCAATCTGTCGTGTTATTCTAACCCAGCGATTGCTTTCTACAGTGCACTGACAAACTGAGTTCTACAGTGCACTGACAAACTGTTTCCCCGCTCGTGTATTCACAGTAGCATTTTATTTTACCTTTTTCTTCTGCAAATTGTGATAGTTCTGATATGTCTGCGAGAGCCACATTGCTGGACACATCAGGTGGTCAGGAGAATGACAGGAGTATATGGGTTGGCCACAGAAGATCATGCCATGGTGGACACTCATCATCTTCGAAACCAAAAACATTAGCAAACAAGCAATCCTTCTTCAATTGTGCTGGCATCAGTAATAAGCAGGTATTTACACGTATTTGCAAGACAAACAAAAATCGTAGATATTTTTTGCAGGTTTTCCAACTCTCAATCTGTTTGGCATGGAAATTTGGTCTGGTAAACGATAAAGCGTACGGGGCCGAGGAGGAAGAAAAGACGGCCAATACATTCAGGGAAATCGTGCGCTGATCCTTGGACCGACCGGATGTGGATGAAACGCTTGTAACCAGGAGGAAATGTATGCGAGGCCGAGTGGCACGTCACCATCAATGCACGTTCGGTGGGGTAAAGCGTAGCAGCATGAGATGCATGATGATGCTCGTCAGAAGTATAGGTACAACAACGCTGCTTCGAATCCTCTGTGGATATGTTTCACCCGGTTCTAGTACCATAAGTGACCGTTGGAGAGCGAACAATAATCTAACTCGCCTTCCGCAAGGTTACCAGCATGCCATTGTAAACCACATCCTTTAATGCACCCATCCAACGTCAGATGCACACACGCGGCCACTGCGGCAAAAGTTCAAAACCGTGGCGATGAGGAAATAAGGTCATCAAGGAAGACGCTACGTGACTACATCCGCCAAATTCTGTGGAGGCAGCACTTCGGGAGCAGCCAAGAGGTTGTCTTCAATCAATGGGACCACATTGCTCGGTTCTACCCCTGTTGAATACTTTATACATCACATTTGACGCCGTGTTTCACATGTTTATGTATGAATGAAGTATCTATTATTAGACATTTGATGGCCTCCTCGGCATATTCGCTTGAGAATTAACCCAAATTTACTTGCAAGTTTTAGTTTTTGCAAAAATCGATAAAATCGCCTTGAATTGCCATGTATGCAGGTTTCCAGAGGAATCCATCACTTCGAATCTGGGATCGATAGTGGATCCGCTGCAGTTCAACTGTCCCGAAAAAAAAAATACTATTATTATAAAGGGTCAAATTATTTGGGCTTGTTCTTGAACTTTCTCTCAGAGCATGGCTACATTCATCCATACAATTCTTAATTAGTTCCTTCTATGCAGTTTTCTTGAAATTGAGCAGACAAGGTAAAAATATTTATTTTAAAACATTGTATATATCGTGTTTGATTATTGTTTCTCATGTTAGGCAATATAATCTCAAGCATATTTCCAAAAGACGGTGAATAAGAGAAGTCGAGGAGATTACTGATTCTTCACGATGACCCTGTTACAATAATCACCGTAAAGTGCCAGGCAAAAATTAACAGTGATAGCTGCTAGCGTGGTTGCATAACATATAGTCAGAATATACAGCTGGAACATATTGCTGAACGGGAGATCCTGAAAAGTTCCACATTCAGAGGGCTTTCGGTTGGGAGGACAGGAGATAGCTCACATGCTGCCCGGAATGCGTTGCGTTGATCCAGGCGATGTCTGCAATTGGAATATTCGGGCCGATAGATGGAAACAATGTACACCATTTAGAGGACATTACCGTAAGCTTTTGGGTTCGTGCAGTGTTTGCCTTTGCAGCAGCAAACGTTTAGAATTAGTGAAGATTTTCTTTGGGCTATTGATACTTCTGCAGCAGAGCAGGTCCCAGAATCGACGCATGATCTAAATAGAAGTTCTTGCCTTGGCAACTAGTTTACAGGTATTGCAGGCTGTTGTTGACATCCAAACATAACCTAGCGCCCGTTTCAAGCTTTCACTCACCTTCCTATACGGAAATCATTGAGATCCACAACTTCCACAGTGTTTGGGCTATCCGAAGCTTTCTGAAATCAAAGTGCAAGAGAAATAAAGCGATATAAGTGTTTTAAGCGAGATCTCTTTTCCAAGCTGCTCAGACCAACTTCTAGCGCTGCCCAGAAGTAGATGATACGTGCTTTGTTACAGCTATTTGTGACAGTAACACACGGTTCGCATGAACGGTGGGCGCAAATTTCGAGTTCATGCTAGCCGAACATCATGAAAAGTCGTACCTTTGACGTACGCACGTAGTGAAGATGATTTGCCCTACAGTGAAAGGATTCCGAACGTCTGAACCGCAGTGGCCAAAATTTGCGTAGGTGCAGTTTTGGCCGGACACGTCAGCGTTGGCCAGATGGTAACCATACAGTCATTCTGAATTATGTTTGCTGCTTACCTGGAATTTCACTAGTTTAGAGCCCCTGTCGCGGATACATCCTGATATCACCGCCGTTGAGTTGAAAAATGCCATGACGCAAGAAAATCCAGCGGAAAATAAGCAGGGTACGAAATGCTGAAACAGTATCTTCACCAGAACATGGCCACGTTATTCATGTTGGAGGGTGAAGCGGCGCTAACTCACCTCGACACCGCTGCTGTCTTTGCAACTTTCATTCACTGTTGTATGGAAAAGCATTGCGAAATCTCCAGGATGTGGTTGAAACGGGCACAGACCATACGACGGCCACTTTCTGTAACAGTACGCCGTCGAAGACCTGTTATCTACTAGTTTTGGAGGTGAACACTTGCGAAGCAATGACTTCCTCGAAGCACATCCGACCTACAGGGCTCTGTTGCACTCGGAATGACGAGACTGCAGGTGATCACTAGCACCAAGACAGCGACATGCATCCAATGAGAAACCCTTCCCATTCTAAATACCTTATCTTGTTTTTAACAAAATCACCCTAGTTGATAGTAATCTTGTTGAAAGTAAAATTATCATACTCTGTGATAAAATCGTCGTTAGAACGGACTTCATCCTGAATGTGCAAAGAAACGTAATCATTTTCAGAATAAACCATCCTGATCGTCCGGCTAACATCCGACTCCCAGGCTTCCTTTCTTGCTCGCTTCGCTCGCCTTGCCTCTATGTGGTATTATCCTCACACCACGCCGATCATTCTACATTTGTCAAAACTCTCGTTTCTGGCAACCTCACGCTTTGTGGCTCCGAAGCTGTGCAACAATAGGGTGTCGTCCCTCAACTTTGTACAAAACCCTTGGACCTGGCTGCAGGCGCTACTCCACCTTTTAGCACCGGCGCGCCCTTATCGCACCGTTGGACCCATTTCCAGGTGTTTCCTCGCTTTTGGACGCTGGCGCACGCTTACCGCACCGTTGGACCCGTCTCCAGGTGTTTCCTTGCTTTTGGACGCCGGCACACCCTTATCACACCGCTGGACCCGTTCCCGGGCGTTTCCCTACTTTCGAACGCTGGCGCACCCTTACCGCACTGTTAGACCCATCTCGATTCATCCTTCCTGTCTTCTGCCCTTCTGTTTCCTCCGCTTGTTTCTGAAACATACCCACCCGCATCTTATGTTGCATATGACCTGATAAGCAGAGAACAGTAAACTCCAAGCCTAATTCATTTTCACTGTGATGTAGACAACTGGGGGTATTCCAAGCAACTAAAAGTGGACGAAAACACCTATCAATACATGTAAAAATGAAGATTTGCACACTTCTCAGACATAACTTTTGACGCTGAATATTGTGATATAATTAGATTTTTCAGCAGGGGCTGGTTCTCTTGCCCACACATAAAATGCCAATTAATATTAATTGTAATATTGCTGCGAGGAAGGCACTAGAAGCTGCCTGGATTTCCACCAGAAATCCGGGTATGAACAATAGAAATGAATGTTTATCACTAACGAGTGACCTTCTTCCTTTTTTATCGCTATGTGAGCTATCAAGTGTACGTAGATCAAATAAGATCCGAGCGCAGGGTAACATTCACTAGTCCAAACGAAGAGCCCAATGTTTCCCACGAAACGGTGGGAAACATTGTCTCGGGTGTTCTCATCGTGCTTTGCCCTGGACATCGCCGAAACTAGCAGAGTAGGATGAGGCGTTTGGTTGTGTAGTGCATGGAGACAAACAAATGCTGGAACCACCTTCAGACCTCTGATGAAGACGATTTCTGCCGAAACATGAGGTCACAATGAAGTTTTCCACCATAGCAACCAGGTATGGTGTGGCAAAGAAAACTTTATGAATTTAACACAAGACTGGAATTTGGTGTGGCTACTGTTCTTCTCATGGGCGTTGTTGGAAGGGTATTCTCCAGTCGTTCTGGATTTCTTTTTGAATTCACATTGTTCACTCTTAGCTATTATACAGTGCGTATCATAATTATAGACGCACCCCCAAAATGGTGATATCTCTGTTTCAAGCTGACTTTCGAGTGAAGCTTTTGAAACCATTGAACTCGGCGCCTAAGAAAACCCTTGTCTACGGAATTTCACTCACAAGCGTTAGGGAAAAGGCTGTATTCGGGAATTGGGCATCACTTGGACCGTATCATAATTATAGACGCACCCTCAACAAAAATTATAAATAATACTTTCCTTGAAGGAAAATTCCCGTCTTAATAGTGTAGTCAAAAGTGCCGAGTGTTCACTATATGGGCACTGAATGCCACTCGGTTCCCAACTGTTGGGAGCTGAGCAGCTTCAGATATCCACTGTGCATGCCGACGGTCTTACCACCCCAGGGAGATACGACCAGTTTTGCCATTTTTCAAGCGCAGTTAGTAAATTTGCAATAGATCCTGACCCAGAATGCTAGAAATGAGTATCTGGGAGGACAGGCAGGTATTTTTGGGCGAGTGGCCATGCGAAAGGCTCATGACTGCATGACATCTTGGGACATTTCAACCAGTGTGTCGAATTTCATTTCAAAACACATGGTCAGTAGTGAAAGTAAATGCAGCGTCACCGCAGTGCTAATCCGTCTGTGATACATTCTTCATGTTACCTCGACTTAGTGAGCTATACGGCTTTAGTTTTCTAACGACAACGTGGAGACCTAGAAGTCGGTTTTACATACCAATTTTAGCGGGCCTCGTAGCTATCGATTTCGTGTTTATTGAGCCGCTTTTGATAGATTAACTCTAATTTGGATTGTTCGAGTGGATGCAGGTACTACTGAAGGGATGTTCAGCAGAAGTTGAACTACATCATAAGGTGTATTTTCTGAACTCACATCTCTATGGTTGAGGGTGGCTTCAATCAGAACAGCTTCATCAACATCGCCCTAATTTTTACTCGTAGGAAGTCAGCAATCTACCCCGACTTGTTCTGGAATCACCGCTTGTCTTTTACTGTCGATTACGGTACGGAGATCCTTCTCTTCCTAAAGGGACATTGCTGCTGTCCACCTTAAAACCCCAGTAGAAGTGTGGTGCCAAGAGCACAGCTAAACCATTTTGTGTTTATTTGACTGAAAGAGTGATAAAATATTGCATATTTACCAACCACGCTTGAAAAACAGCAAAACTGGTCGGATCTCCCATGACTGCTGAGACCGTCGGCATGCACAGTGGATATCTGGAGCTGCTCAGCTCCCAACAGTTGAGATCCGAGTGGCATTCAGTGCCCATATAGTGAACACTTGGCACTTTTGACTACACTATTAAGACGGGAATTTTCCTTCAAGGAAAGTGGTATTTATATTTTTTATTGAGGGTGCGTCTATAATTATGATACGGTGTAAATGGAGCCCAATTCCCGAATACAGCCTTTTCCGCAAAGCTTGTGAGTGAAATTTCGTAGACTAGGGTTTTCTTAGGCGCTGAGTTCAATGGTTTCAAAAGCTTCCTTCGAAAGTCAGCCTGAAACTGAGATGTCATCATTTTGGGGGTGCGTCTATAATTATGATACGCACTGTATTTATCACCTTCTTGTTTTTATGGGGAAGCATTCGCCGAAAAAGAGCAGATCTGGAGAGAACATCGAAGAAAACCAGTGCGAAAAATCGTGTAGTGCTTGCCAAAACTGGAAGTTGTGAATCCTACTGGTATCAGAACAAATTTTAGAAAACATAATCATCCCTCCTCACAGTTCTTTGTTCCGTTGTCCCCCCCCCCCGGCCCCGGGGATCGTGCGTTCTCTTCATAGCCCCTTTCATGCCTCATCACCGAACAAAGTGGCGTTCATTTTATGACAATCTTACTGTTCATGATGTTGTTCTGCTGTGAAGCGACGCGTTTCCATTTTGATTCATGACCAACATCACAGGTCGCCGAAAGCCAGTTCCACCATGTTCGGAACGTGATTTCGGCTATGATGCCAATGGAAATCAGCCGCTTGTTGCGCAATGACACGAGTGATTATCCTTCTTGCCACAGTCTTCACTTTTTCTTCGGCTGCAATCATAAGGTGGGTTCGTTTGCCTTTACAAACTTGCCTTATTTGCTTCATCGAAGCTGTAGCAAGAGTTTCACAAATAAAATCGTTCAAAACCTATGAAACTACTACAAGCGATGCACCGTTTACTACACTTCGGACAAAAGTACCACCAAATAAGGGAATATACGAGAAAAAAAAAGAAAAAAAAAACGGGATGTTTAGGTCAGCACAATTTCTGCCAATCGTATTACCATTAGACTTAGAGACTTTTTCATTTTTTCATGAGCTTCTGTTACTTTGCCGCTCCTGCGCCTGGGTGTATCGTTGGGATTACTCAGGGTAAAAGCACTGACGCTCTTGCCAAAGATAGGTAAGCTTGTGTGACGTTGACGCGTTTAACCCAGGTAATCTCAATGACGCTTGCGGTCTCCGAACTTCAATGTTACCTATCCGTTCGCTTTGTGTGTTAGAAAAAGTAAGATGTTGTTAGTTGCTTTGAACCTATATGTACCTCCGGGCACATCGAGTCAATAACGTGGGTGCTATGCGTTTCCCAATTTTGCCATTCTTTAAAAATCTTTGGAAAACCCTGAAGATGCGTGATCACGCTTCCCGGTCACCCAGAGTGGACGAGTTTTCCTGGCGAAATACGTAAGTTACATCTCGCTACCCTTCCGATGCCGGCTAAGACGGGTCGTTTTCGCAAAGTAACCTATATATTTTAACCCGGATAACTCTTCCACTTCAGATGAACCACTACATTCCCGGGAATGTTCATGGATACAATCACTGGTGTTTTGATTTGTCCCCCCCCCCTTCTTCTCGTCTAGCATCACTACCAAAAAGTGCAATATTCTAACCCTAGGAATAATTTGGAGTACCTCTATCTCGATTTCGAACGGACTATTAAGGGTATCGTATTACTATGGCTTAAGATGACTGCTGGATGACTGAGAAATTCGAGGATCCAATCTATGATATGTAATTTTAATCCGGTGATATTTGTTTTCTTTTTTTTTGCTGCTGACGTCGGGGGAGAAGGTGGAACCAGGGAAGGGACCTTTTTCTTGGTTTGGTAATACCATATATTGCTACTTTTCTAGTGAAATTAACATCACACTTGCAATATCTTAAAAAATCAAAAAAAAAGAATCCAAGTAATAAGCAATTATTGAAAAAAAACTAAATTAGTCTCTACTTTTTATTACTATAAAAAAACATGACACCGTGAAGGATAGAGTGGCGAATTCCTGAAAAAAATCCATAAAATGTCAACTGGAATGATGTGCTCAAGTGAAAAGAAGAGCAGATAGCTATTTTTCTTTTGGAAAAATTGATCCAACTTCCCAACAATCAATCCAAAGTTGAATCCGACCAGCTTTTTATTGCCTCATTGCATCTGGATAATTTCACACGGCATTATGAAGTTCACATGAAAACTTTTTCTCTTTTTTTATGAGAAAAAATCATATTGGATACATTTCCAGAGTTAAAAGGAATGGTTTCACCAACAACTATGGATACGGTCCCCATGGAATCGGACCCAGCAACATAGGCGTGGATAGCTTTGGCTTCTTCAGGTTGTTTTTGCTAGCCTGGATAACAATTCCCCAATTTTCCCATTTTTTCAAAAGTATTTGCTATGTCAGGGACAAATTCTACAATAGTGGACCACCTCCATTGTACACCCATGCGGCATATCGTAACTACTACCACGAAATTTCGTTCCATAAAAATAAGTATGGACTCCCGGCGCCGACAAATTTCGAGATTTTGCAGCAGGAAAGATTCGGTGAGCAGCACCTGTTTTTTTCTTTTAATTTTTAAATTAGTGACCTAGAAATCAGCAATGGAAAATATCCTTGCTTTTTAAAATTTTTCTGGATGGCGCCCGTTTAAAATTCCTTCCTTTTTGGGGAAAGTGCCCTGAATTATTGATGATGACCTATCTGGCTCCCATTTCACCTGGCTTCCTTTCTTTTCCTGAGAGTACACCGAACGAAATTGGTGCCTCAACCGCCTATCAAACTGAAAACCTCTCTGACACGCTGACACAAGGCTTGAAAGGACCACCTGGCCTGTAAGTAATACTGTCGTTTCAGGACCCTACTACAACGGTGTGTGGGGTTACGTGGACCAATCGCCATATTGGTACGGGAAATAAGGAGGATGTTCGTGCTGTACACATTGCTCTATCATTGCTTTACGTGTTTACCGTCTGAAATAAATCTCTACTAAATCAGGTCCTGCTGCTTACTCTTGTTCTTACCAGCGTGGGAAAATAAACACTGCAAAGGTACATAGGGATCGGGCTTTGGAAGAGATGACGCTGATAAATCGCTGAGTTCGGAGCAGATGTCCACTCAAGGCATGTTGAGGACGTCTTCACTCAGGTTGTTGTCCACATGGTCCCGGAAAATTATTATCTTTGCGTTTTCTTTACGGATGCTCATCTTGGCAAGCCGCTACTAAAGCGAGAACCCACGAAATTCTTGTTCTTCAGGCACTGAAACTTTCAAGAACCCAGAAATATTCCTTGAATATCAGTGACTAAAATATCAGTAAATGGAGCGTTCCGGGTTTCACTCAATAGCAAACGTGACTGCTTTCCTCTGTTCACTTTGGACGAGTTTTCCGCTACACTAAACGTAGGGCGTTACGAGTTGCTTCGTTGAAAGCTTTGCTATCAGTTGATTTCGTGGAAATGTTCGTTAACCTTCTTTTTTTCCAAAAGTCATCTTCCTACTCTTCTTTGCTTTTGTTGTCTATCATATTCCTCATTCATGGTACTGTATTTATAGCTGTTTTTATAGTTATATTTAGTTTACAGTTAGGAAGTTATGGTATAGCAGTTCCTTTCCCCGTGCCCTCCCCCGCGCCACCCCCTCCCTCACTCAGGAGGAAAAACCCGTTTGAGAGCTGACTTTAGTCGGAATCCCTAAGGTCTGCTTCAACAAGGAATCTTGTGATGTTTTTAGTTCACCGCTCGTTCACCCACCATTTAAAATCACTGGACCGCATACTCTTTATATTTTTCCATGAAATCACCGATTGGTCTGTTTCTAAGAAATCAGCCTTGAGTATGGGGCCATTGTTTTATGTTTTCGTGAGTACTGAATGTGTTTGTTTTTGTGATGTAAATGTGTTTGAACTACACGCCATAGTATGTACGCCTCAGAATCAGAGAGGGTGGAAGACTTCCGTGTTTTTGGACTTTTTTCGAATGAAAGGTTCAGCCAAAAGGTCGTCTAAGTGGCTGAAGAGTATAAATAAAAAATATGCGAGCACCTCACCTTTCTGCTGTCGTCCTTTTTTCCGGAAATCATGGAGCCATACCCGGTATTTTTGACCGTGGGAGGGAAAACACAACGGACAAATATCCGCTCCCCCTGGTTTTTATCCACTTTGCTGTCCGCTCTAACTCATCCATCCACTTGTTCATTTATTGGTGCAAGTGCGGTGTCGTGACGAGAAACAATGAAAGGTGGATATGGAGTAGGTCATGGATCATTATCGAGTGGAAATCGACAGAATAAAGATAACCCGTAGTCGAACGAGTGGATTATTACATCTATATATGTTTCTGTTATATAGCAGAATGTCCTAATATCAGTGGCGGACGCAGAAAGTGGGCGGAAGGGGGGGGGGGTTAGAAAAAATTGGTGTCTCCGCCGTTTTGGAGACCCGCACGGAAAACAAAATTAATAAAAATAATAATTTCAATTATAAATAATAAATAATCTATATTTGAAGAATAACAATAAAGACAAGCAGATAAAAATAAACTATTACAAGATATTTTTATGTATTGTAAAGTAATTTCAAAAATTTGGCGACCCATTCTCTCGGGGCGCCCTCCTCCCGCTCCTTCTTTGCGTTCGCCCCTGCCCGATATGTATATCCGTTAGAGCGCGTTTATCCGTCTGGATAAAGTATATTGGATACGTGCCCCGGTTTATCTACTGATCCGAAGATGCTTACCATGCCTGTTACCTATTCAAAGGCAGTTAAAGTCTCGACCTTTACTGTTGCATTGGAGCAATATGTAGTGCCACAAAATGAGTACATAACTATGCAGCAGTATAGTATAGGTGGTTGGTTACCATAATCTTACCACATGTATGTGATTGTTGAGCTCTCATTAGTTTGAAACGCTTGTCCGTTCAAACAGAAAGTTCTCTAAAAGGCGAAACTAGCCCCTAATAGGCAATTAAACTTTATTAACGGTCATATCCCCTCACACAGTGGATCCATGGATCGTAAATCGTAAGGACTCCCCTCTGTCTAATCACATTTCTAAACTGGGACATTTCTTGCGGTGTTTTATTAATTGCGGTGATTGATTCGAGTCGAGGCTGCACGCAAAAACGCACAAGAAATCGCAACTTGCGTATGCGCAACGTTGCGATCCCGCTAAGCCATCAAGGCCATTGGAAAATTCGCGTTAGGAGGGCGTTTGCGCCAAGAAATTTGCTCGAAAGTACAACTCTTCTCGTCCAAGCCGTGCGGGCCAATTGGAAACACTCGTCGAGGGCTTGAAGCCCCCTCTATGGAGAGTTGCATCGAAACAAAAGAAACGCTGATGTTCAGACAATCAGCGCCGCAGCCGCGCGACCCTCAAGGATTCTCGCGTCATTGTCGGAGAGGCTTGTGGGATTTTTCCCTCATCGCCGGATGAGTTCATGCAGGAAGGTACGAGTGATCATTCATCAGCGCCTCATCCACTTCCCTAGAACTAAACAACACAGTAGTGGGCGATTTGCTGTTGGCACACAGTTTAATATGATGGATTAACGGCGTTTTGTCAATACGACGCTAGGCAGAAAACTAGATTTCATGGGATATTTTTCATGATAGCACGGCTGACTCGCCCACGTTGCTTGGCTTCAATTGTCGTTAATCTTACTACGTTGTTGAGAGCAACAGTTGTTAGTTAAAATAATACAATGAAAAGGCAGCACATGACCTTTTCCAACACCGGAAGTTTCTCAGTTTCTGAGCGCGAAATTCCGGATCGCTCCGCCCACTGGCTTTCCAGCCCAATTAACCCACTTCTTGGATCAAAATCACGCCGTATGGAATTCTTTAAAAATCTATTTGCACTGAGTGTTCACGCATACCTACAGTCCCATCTCTGCTTCTGTCCAATTGCTGCAACGGCGAGGAGCTGTTCTGGGTCTGGATACATCACTAGGATTACCCATGGTAAACGTGTTAACCTAATCACATTTATTCTTTACTTGGCGCACATCGATACGCGCACATCAATTTACCCATGCGTGACGCCCTCTGTGCGCATAACTGAGATTACCCCAGGTAAACGTGATAACACACCCCAAGTTGACCCTTCTTTAACACGGATGTCAAATTTCCCCTGGGTAATCTGGATCCAGGACCTAGATCGGGTTGCATCGTTGATTACCCAAGGTAAACACCTCAAAAATTTACCCAGGGTGTTAACACCTCACAAATTTACCCAGCGCCAACGCCGGCTTCAATAGCCTTACCCAACTTGAGTGATCTTGATGACGCATGCGGTTTCTGGCACATGATCCACACAATGATTACCCATGGTTAGCATACGCATATGGACAACGTCACATGTGGGTGAATATGATGGTGGGTGCCAGGTGAACTGTGAATTTGGGTACGTTAACAAGCACCCTGTGGGTCAGTGATGCTTCCGGGTCATGGACGGTGACCAGTCACCTAATATATAAATAAGTCGATAATTAGGTTTTCAAGAAAGCAAAGACAAGCAGCATAATTTTTACTCACGCTATTCGGACATCTCATAGTTATGATCATTTTTTTATTCAAAAAAGTAGGAAAAGTTGGGTAGGATTGGAACATTACAAAATAAGTCATCTCCATGTCATTAAGTCGTGGTTACCTAACTGAAAAACGAGTGGAAGTGGACCTGCTTCCCTTCTTGCAGAAAGTTTTTGTTTGGCAAGCACTACGCTCCTGATAGGGAATCAGTTTATGAAAATTTTTCGTGAAAGGGCGCATGGCTTTGTCATGATTTCCGATTTTTTTCGCTTTTTTACTCTTTTTCCAATGCAGATATAACCGTTTTTCCACACTTTCTCCATTTTTTTGGCATACCGAACTCTCTTATTTGTCCTCTTTTCCTAGGACATTCACAATCAGACCGATTATGTCGTCAAGATTATTGTAGGACAAAGTTGATTTTATGATTCATTTTCGCTTTTTTTTTCTTTGTGTTTATCTGTTTATTCGATTTTTAGTGGTTAAAGCATAGGGCCATCAGTTTAATCATGATATTTGCAGTATTATTATAAGAGTCGCAATAAAATAGTACAGTGCGAACACAGCGAAAGTCCGCTTGATATTCCTTTTGTTGCGTGCCACGTCATCTACCATCTCTCGATTTCTAAAAAAAGGAGAAACTAGTGTTACTAGCGGGGCTTGGACAGCAGCTTTCACTGCCGTTAGAGCTGGAACCGCACGTGTAATCGGGATTATCCGGAGTAAAAGTGTTGAAACTACACAAATTTGCCCATCGCTACCATTGACAAGTTTACCTTGGGTAATCTCATTCATGCATGCAGGTCATGAAGTAATGTTATCGAATCTCACCTAGAAACTGAGCTCACTCAATTCAAGCTGGTCAAGAAATGTAAGCCTACTCTGTCTGTTTACCACGATGATTTTGCCGTTCTGGATAAATTGGATCCACATTTCGATCCAAGTTCAGAGCTGAATTTATAGGCTTCACCTCCTTTTATCAACACAATTGACGTCTATCGTGGATAAATTTTCCCAGGATAATTCTACGTGTGGTTGGCAGAAGCACATCAGAAAATCCTAGCAATTGAACCTCACGAACGTGAGCCAGGGTAACAATATAGCAAAGGTAGTTCAAAACTGTCTTTGTGCTAGTTGTCCATTGCGTTCAAGGAAGATTGCACCTCTATGAAGGCTTATTCCATGGCAGCCCTTAGCAAACAATGAATTTTCCGGGAAGCTGGTGATTAGTACGCGTTTAATGAGAAGTAAGAGCAATTTCGCCAGCAAGTGCAGCACTATTCACTCTAAAATGTTCGTTTTTCACGCATCGAATCCTAAGGGGCTGGGAAAAAGTAAATTGCCGAG
Source organism: Ancylostoma ceylanicum (assembly GCA_000688135.1). NCBI lineage: Eukaryota > Metazoa > Nematoda > Chromadorea > Rhabditida > Ancylostomatidae > Ancylostoma > Ancylostoma ceylanicum. The sequence continues at coordinate 82,297 of JARK01001529.1, forward strand.
GATTTCCCTCAATCCCATCTTTCACCACTTTACCCTCTTTAGTCTCAAGGGAGCTGACCCCCCCCCATGCACCTCAAAGCAAGAAACGAGGAAACGTGCTTCTGTCGCACGGAATATGCCAATCCAGCTCATTTCCCTTGACCTGGCTAGAATTTTGATTTACGCGCCAATTAGCTGCACTTTTTCATGCAGTCACGGTCGTGTAATGATCATCATCTCCTCGCGCGCGCGTCGGGCACGGGCGGACGGGCGTCGCTCGGGCCCGCATGTCTTCCCGTCAGCCGGCCCGACATGTGCACTGACAATTGTCCAGCCGTGGCCATACGCGGTCAGTCATGCTTTCTTTCGCGCGGAAATATGCAAACGAGGCTCGATTAATCCCCTCACTCGGCTCGATCGCGCAACCCCTCGTCCACATAGGGATTACGTGTCGTGCGGGCGGTACTCTCCGCTCACTCATATTCACATCCTCAAATTTCGCCCTTCCATATGCTCTCCGATTGCGGAAATCTTGTCATGGCAGAAATCCTTCAAATTTCTTTCATTTCTACTTTATTTTCCTATTCATACGGTATATGCCTACGAGGAACTTCCCTAAGAACTTATAATTTCATTGGAATTTGTCCATAGCGTCTCCTATGCAGCAAAGGAAATGAAATAGTAGTAAAATAGTTTATTTTCGTTCAATTTCGGGGATTCACGATGTTTAAGTAACCCCACACCAGAGAGGGAAAAACCAATTTCCCTCTCACCATGTAGTCCACTGGACCAGGCCACAAAACCGTCCAATAAATGAAGGCTCATTATTTTTTCGTTCAATTTTTTTGTTTTTATTTTATTTTATTTTTATTTTCCTTAATATTGTTCAATGGTCGGAAAAATGTAAAAAAAGGAGAACGAATACAAAGTGGGGATGCACTCTCAGCTCACGTATCCTAACAAAAATATAATAGAAGATCCATACCTAGTGCCGAGCTGGTACAATACATCGAAAGCTGCTGTTTCCACCCTTTCTCTGCGGGCAACAGTACACTTCTGATCTAGCGCGATCAATAAAGTTCTTAGGTGGCTGAGAGCATCTTACAAACATCCTTTACCCGCTTTTTCCGAAGTCGAAAAAGCCAAGGGCCTGACGCGGCGCGTGTGGGTGTTGAGTGTCCATAGACGCTTGTTTAATCCTGAAGTGTGACCCAAGGCCAAAAACCTGATCCATGATACCTACTGCTCAGCCTGGATGCATCAGTGAGATTACCTAGGGTATGGGTAAATTAGGGTTGTGTAAATACGCTCACCCTGTATAATCTCATTGATGCAAGCGGCCCCAGGGTTGCACGCCTAGAACTGGCCTAACAGAGGATGGAGAAGAGCAGTGTTTAACGGTGAATGGTCAATTATGTTTCAGGGGAGTGTGGCTCGATCCTCACTCGGGTTATTAGTCGTTAGCCGTGCTGAAAACGTCTCAGAATAAGCCAACATCAAGATTTTCACCGTTGTTCACCTGCCCAAGCCTAACCCTAACCCAGCCCCTTACACAGACCTAAGCCATGACCAATAATCCGAAATATATGTAGCTACTTCACTAGTGGCAAACTGCACCATCTGTCAGCTTCATAGCGCTGAAATCCTGCAAGTTCAGCGTTCTCCTGAAACCAGTTGGTGAAGCGTGGGTCCACGTTTTCTCGAAAACCATGCAAGAAAACTCGTCCACATGCTGGAGGAACAAGTTCCGCGCGACCTAGTTCAATTGATTGAGCTGTTTCTTGTAGCACGATGTCCTAAGAACAGGCACGTAATCAGTGTGTCGCTTATTCCGCCCACAAATAATGAGTCAGGCGCCGGCGGCGTTCATTCCTGCATCACACCTCTGTCAACGTGTGCTTATTTCGCATATTTCTAGCTTACAGCCGAGTTGTTGGCTACTTGTATGTTGCAAATTACTAACAATTGTTGGCCTTGGTTTGGAAACCCTGCAATAATATGTAGGGTAAAATTGCTGGGTTTCATAACGGCTGTGGTGGTAATATGATTCGCTGATCACGAAAATCATATTAATTCAGTACCGTAACGCCATTTCTGTAGGGTTGCGGTAGGTATATGGTAAATGTAGCACCTCTTAGAATCATGTGAATCCTCAGAACAAGTGCAATGTGGTTATTCCATGCGCTGATCCTAACTTTTAACGAAAATCAGCGGCTAGCCGCTGAAAACGTTCACCTGAGCCTAATTCTGAATTTTTTTTTTTCGAACAGCTGAGCGAGGACGCCGGACACCTGTTACAAGCGGGACGCGGCGCGCACGCGTCGCAACCTGTGCGCGCTCGAAAATTTTCCACCGACCAAGAACTATAGAACAAATATGCAAACACACAAACAAGCTTTCGCTGTTATATATACAGATTATTGACTATTTACTACATCTAATTAAGTTGTATCCAGCAGGGTCTATGCATCTGTAATAAAGTAATTTTTCTAATTTTTTCTTTCTCTTGTTTTTTATATCCTTGCTTTTTATTCATGCTCTTCGTGCAAGAGTCCCTAAGTAAAGGGCGCATATGAAATTAAAGCGGAAGTCCGTGCAGGAATGCCGTTTAGACACGCTACGTAGGTCATTCGCGTGATTTCCGCATTTGCGACTCCCACGCCATCTACCCGCATTCACGGTATCGTTGGCTGGAAAATCAAAGCGAAATTGTGGATTAGCGTATAGATAATCCGTTAATGTGCGCTGTGCAAACCAACGTCAACATCTGCAAGGCAGTCGCTCGGAGGTTATGTGAAAGTAATCAGGAAGGATGTTTGTGTTAGTGCTTATTCCAGAAATCCACACACATGACGTGTGCTTTGCTGGGTATTCTATCTAATGGCGTGGTAGGTGACGCTCGTCGTGCTCCGGGAGGGGGGGGGGGGTTCCCGAAGGTTACCCCAAGATGAAAATCCCTACAACCTGGCTGTCTGAATATTCAGGTATCGCTGTTTAACTTGGGCCTGGATGCCTCGTTGAGATACCCAGGATAAACAATTTAACTCCACTGATATGATGAGTAAGTTTTTGAGCGTTTAACACGTTTACCCTAGGTTATCTTAATGGTGCTTGCGACCTCTGGAATCCCTCTGGAAAACTGATATTTCCAGCCCTACCAATGACGCACTAGTGACGTCACAATCCATGAATTTTGAATGAATGAAAATACCATTCGGTAGTGCTTTTAAATTAGCTTCTTAAGGCCTCTTTTCATAACACTTACCCTTTGGCTTGCACGTGACCGGAACCTGGATACACCACTGAAATTATCCAGAGTAAATGCGTCATTGCCTATGCTGACGATTGGTAAATTTGTGTAGCTTTGACACATTTACCGCGGGTAATCTCAATGATGAATGAGGCCCCGGTACTCTTCGTTGTTTGCGGGTGAAGTACTTATCATTTGGAAAAGGTACTCGCTTCGGAAGCGTTTTATACTTCCAGCTGCGTTGTGGGTTTGGATGAGCATCGAGATTACCCTGGGTAAATGTGCTGACGTCGGTGTTAACCATGGGTAGGTTCGTGGCCGTAGGCATAATCAAAACCCCCAAGGTAAACACACTAACACCACAGAAATTTATCCATCGCTAACACGGTCGTAAACGTAAATGACATTGATATGACATCATTCTTCTTCTTGCGATAATCGGCCGACTGAGGTATGTGATGTAAAGTGTATCCGATGGGCGATATCGAGAGAGGAGGAGTTTTCTTAAGACGTGCTTACCCTGGGTTATCTCAGTGACACATCCGGGCCCGTGTTGGTACCCTAGGTAATCTCAATCATGCATCCTGCCCCTGTTGTTCGCTCTCCAAGATTCACCATAGATAAGCGCCAATTTTCTCGTTATCGGCGCCATGTAGTTTCAGTTGGGTAAACCGGTTGGTAAACTGGTTGTCGTTTGTCATGTTTTGCCAGTTTAATGCATGATTTTTACCAATAATTTGAACACTACCAGCCAGCCAACAGCCAGTTGGAACGGGCAATTAACAATCTGAAGACCATTATTGTGCAATTAGAGAAAGGCCTGCAATTAATCACGTCTTCTTAACATCAGAGTCAGTGTTTTCTTAGTTGTGTGGCTGCTTGGTGAGACGGCTTGACGACGGGTAACCGGGCTGTAACTGACGACAGCGTGTCAAGAGGTACGCTGCTAGGCTGTGGTTGGTCTATTCATACGCGTGTCGCGGCTGCAGCCCGCGAAGGTGGGAGCGGCGCTGGGAAGAAGTAGATAAGTTTTTTCAGGCTCGGATGAGACAGATGGATGCTATTGCAGCCGGCAAACTGTAAGGAGATGGCAAACGATGCCATTCAATGCGTCGATTTTGAAGGATTCAAAAAGCATACCGTGCGGCGCGGTCGCGTTGCGGCAACGCCTTAACAGCTCCCGGGTTACATTATACCTAGCGGAGCGGACAAGCTCTGTGATTGGCCAATTGAGTAAATTGACCTATCGCAGAGCTCGGTGGTACCACCCTCTCCAGGTTTAACGCTCTAAACCTTTCCACAGTCCCTATTTTCCTGCCCTCACCCCTATCTGGTGTTCCAGTGCAAGTGGCATTGTGGAAAAGTGCCCCATTTTTGCCTGGAGGATTTGCCCAACTGGAAAAAGAGAAAGATTACAACTTTCAATCGAAGTATCCATAAATCCTCATGCAGCATTTTACCACTCTTTTATCTGGAATAACTAGACACCACCGGCCTCCACAACTCATTTCACAGCCTTAATCCGCCCAAAATGTCCCAGCGATCCAGCTTAGGTCGCTGATGGGGGGTTTGATCTGTCACATCCAGTTCTTCATTCATCCTCTTTCTTTTCTTCCTATTCCTCTTTTTCCCTGGCTTGTTGGTGTAATTACTAATTTCCACCTCATGCTCGACCCTCCCCTGCCTTGTTAGTCTCCCATCGATGTTTTCCACTTCACAAGCGTGAAGCGAACCAGTCCTGAGAAGATTATCACCAATATAATCGTACCAGCACCCATGGAAAACGCTCGTATGTGCACTAATAAATGCACGAACTTCAATGGCTGTTAATCTAATGCTTATTGATCAGCTCACCACAAACTTTTCGCTCAGCAAAAACCGCCAGCTGCCAGCGTAGCCCCGCAGTCCCGTGAATTTGATGTTCGCATTTTGTTTGGATTAGATTCTTTTTGTTGATTTCCCGTAGCGAAAACGAGTTTCTAAGCTGACACCGGCAGCAGGTGAGGGAAGACCGTGGCGGAGGGAAGTTGGCAGGTTTGACAAGTGATACCAAAAACCTCGCGCGCCACTACCACTTGGTATTCTAATCACTTGAAAAGTGAAAACGCCCTCCTTATGTGGCGGCCCCTAATTGCTACTTAGAGGTCATCACTTTTTTGGGACACCAAGAACTCTCCTAAGGATGCTAGCACCGCGAAAACGGGTCGAACTCCGTGGGAACTAGTTGTCAGTGCTCTTTTGAAGTTCAAAGGAATGTTTCTGTAGGAGCAAGACTGTCGGAAAAACAGGACGCGGAGGAAGTTGGGAAAAAGTGTCCCACTGGGGGAAAATCCTCCTAAACATATCCGGACTACTTTTACTCGATCTAAGATGCTAGTTAGTGAATGAATTCTGTGTTTGATTTTCTACCCTAGCTATACAATCCGAACTTCTTGTATTTATAGGTTACTTCAACCTAGAACCACAAACTACAAAACTAGGACAAAACTGCCATAAAATGCCAAACTACAACGCTAAAGCTTCTTCGGGTGGTAGAAAACACCGTTAGGATTGTACTTTCTTAACAAGCCATCAACCATTAAAAGGATAAACTTGCCGGCGTTGGTCAGTATCGTTCGTGGGATACGCCACGCCCATTTTACTTTATCTGAGAATCTTACAGGCCTTAAATGGGTATGTACCCCTTCAAGGGGACTTGTGGAGGGGAG